>OU015745.1:143008275-143021340 GCA_907169655.1 Acomys percivali | reverse complement strand
AAGAAGAAGAAGAAGAAGAAGAAGAAGAAGAAGAAGAAGAAGAAGAAGAAGAAGAAGAAGAATGAAGTCAGGGCTGGAGAGATGGCTCAGTGATTAAGAGCACAGGCTACTCTTCCAAAGAACCTGGGCTCGATTCCCAACACCCAAAGCAGCTCACAATCATCTCTAACTCCCCTTCCGGGGAATCTGACACCTTCTTCTGGCCTCTGTGGGCCCCAGGCATGCAGGTGGTACACAGACACTTACACACATAAAACACTAACTATACATTTTAAAAGTAGGAGCTATTCTACTCTCATCAGGGTGCAAAAGGGACATTTGGGGATAAAGCAGGTGGTTTCCCCCAGAAGCACCCGAAGCTGAGAAGCTCATCTACTGATTGTGGTATACCCCACAGACACCCCCAGCAGACAAGCTCCAGAGACCTACCTGACAGGCAGACAGATCTTTGCTACTGTCTTTAATCTGAAAACCTAAAGGAAGGTGTGGTGAGCTGCACAGGAATGGCCCCCATAGGTTCTTATGTGTGGATGCTTGGTTCCCAGTTGGTGGACCTTTTGGGAAGGATTAGGAAGTGTGGCCTTGTTGAAGGGGGTGTGCCGCTGGACACGGGCTTTGAATTTTCAGTCCCCACCCCCTCCCTCCAACTTATGGATCAGATGTAAGCTCTCAGCTACTGCTCCAGCACCATTGCTGCCACAGTCCCCACCATGCTGATAATGACTCACTCTCTGAAATTACTAAGCCCCAATCAATTCTTTTATAAGTGGTCTTGGTCATGGTGTCTCTGCGCCACAATAGAAAGTAGCTATGGCAGAAAGTATAGGGCAGGAAGAGCAGAAGCTCTGGAGTCAGCAGTGTCCCACAGCCTGTATACTGTAAACCAAAAGAGCCTTGATTGTTTTAAATGAGCTGCTTAGCTCCCCAAGTGCCTGCCTCAGGTGTGTCCCTAACCTAGGTGCTCCTGCTGCTGCTGTAAAAGCCACCCTCCCTAGAGGGCACAGGGTAGAAGCTGAGCTGCCAAGCAGAGACTCACTATGGAAGGGTGCACATCCTCCTGTTTTTCTCCATATGCAGATCAAAAGATCCTGTCTAAATACGCACACACGCATTAAACACACATCCATATGTGTACAGTTTCCTTTCCTGACATCACACTTATGCTGAATCCTAACATAATGTAAATTGTTCTTGTTGAGGTCAGACTGTGCGCGCTGCCTCATGTTACTAGAGTGTGCAAAACACCATTTTGTTTTGCTTTTTTCAGGTTGTGTCTTGTCTTGTAAGACTTCATTTTGAATGCAAACACAGAGGTAGGCTGACTATGTACACTGTTGGACACACAAACAACACAGTCTGTCCAACATCCATGGGGCACAGACTGAAATTAAGAGAACTGGTTACCTAACCCCTGCAGAAATTTTCTTTGCGTTTCTATTGGCCTTTGGTGAAATTCCTTGAACAAATCTATGACATTAGGACCCTTCTGCAAGCATTCTATAAGATGACAGAGGATGGACAGACAGACAGACAGACAGACAGACAGACAGACAGACAGATAGACAGACAGACAGATGGATAAATAGGCAGGCATATAGATTTGCTGTGTATTAGTCACTTTTATTCTTCCTATGACCACATACCTGACAAAGAGAAATTTAAGGGATGACAGGTGGGCTTTGGCTTAATTCAAGGGATACGATGCGTCACCGTGTGGAAGGCGTGACACTGCTGTAGAGCCCTGATGGCCCTTCAGCCATGAAAACAAAGACACCAAGACTTTTTAATATTTCAAAGCTTCAGCCATACATAGCTGGGCATCCTCTCAACTTGCTCATCTGAGCTTCAATGAACATGATGCAGAAGATCCTTCACAACATTTTGAAAGATTTCTCTCCAAAGAGATTCTAGTTCCTTTCAAAGCTGACAATTAATATCAACCAACACAAGCCAACCCCTTGTCCACCTGACACCCAATCATGCCACTTTTGAGCTATAGCCAGCCTCCCCTTGTTCCTTCTGATAGTGCAAAATTAATTTGGCCCAAACTTCAAAAATCTATGTGGTCTTTTAACAGACTCAACAGTTTTCAAAAGCCTGAAATTCTCTGAAATTCAAGGTTCTTAACTGTGAGCCCCTATAGAATCAAACCAAGCTATGTAGTCCCAACATACAGAGATACAAAGTACACATTCCCATTTCAAGAGGGAGAAACAGGGCAAAGAATGGTGGGACCAATACAAGGACGAAGCCGCCCATCCCATGTCCAGCATGTGGGGCCTCTGACAGAACTGCGTGGCCCCCACAGGGCTTGCGTAGCCCCATGTGTCCATGTCTGCCACCTGCCACACGCACACAGCCTGTCTCTTCCTCAGTGGGCATCCAACGATCCTTAAATCTTCAATACCCTGGTGTCTCCACGGCATCTTAGACTTCATCCTTACAGCTTTACATGATTTCTCAGGGCATCCATGCAGAAAATTCTGATCTTGACACACCTGCCTCGGTGGCTCTTGAAACTGTGAGGCAAGGCTCCATGGCCCCCTCAATCTTGCATCTTCCGTGCTTTAAAACAAAAATCAGTGTCATGTGCTTGATACTGCCAAGTTCTGCTCCCAGCTTGTTAAGAAGTCAGATCTCCTTGGCCCACCATTCTATTCCTGTGTCCTAATCCCGGGGAAACACTTGCCTAGGTGGCTTTGTTCATTTGTTTAGTATAGAACCCTTCCAGTAGCTTGTCACTTTGGATTTTTCCCTTCAAGTGAAATTGCATTTTTACATGATGTCCCAGTATAGAAGCAAGGTGTTTAATGCTGTTCATCTCTTCAACAACTACAGCTGCTTTGAACCTCGCATTGTCTGTAACTTTACAACTTCAGAAAAGGTGACCATCTATTGAGCAGTGTTGCAGCCTGGACTTTATGTACCCTGAGTCTATGCTGCTGGATGTGAATACAATCACAATCTTCACATTCTTTCACATGACCCTAACCTCGCACTACATAGAATACAACTCAGGGTGGATTGTCCAACAACTGCAGAAACAAAAGTTATGACAGCTCTTAAGTCAGACACACAAGAAGTCTTCATGACCCAAGATTGGTAAAGAGTTCTTTAATGCGAGGTAAAGAGGACTGACCTTCCCAAAGGCAACTACATCAGTGGACACCAAGAACATTGCTTGGTCTAGAAAATCGAAATAAATCAACCAAAGGGCTGTGACTATTTGCTGATATAAGCACACATTGGAAAAAGAGAAATAACCAAAAACCTCAAGGCTGTTACACAGTCTGATATTGTGAGGGAAAAAAAGGAAGTGAAGCAAAAAATTATATATATATTTATATATATATATATATAAATATACACACACACACACACACACACATTCAGAGGTTGGCATACATCCAGATTCCTTTAGGGTCAGCACTTTTCTCATGAGCAGAGTATATGCCTAAGGTTGCACACTGCTCCCACAAATTGTACTTTGCACACTCAAAGGTTTCACACTGTTCTCAAAATCTGTGCTTTGCACACTCAAGGTTTCACACTGCTCTCACAAGCTGTGCTTTGCACACTCAATGTTGCACATTGCTCTCACAATTTGTGCTTTGCACACTTGAGGTTGCACACCGCTCTCACAAGCTGTGCTTATCAGCTTTAATGTTGTATCATTGTTGTGTTTTGTCTGGTTGGGGTTTTGTTTGGTTGGTTTGGTTTTGGTTTTTCGAGACAGGGTTCCTCTGTGTAGCCCTGGCTGTCCTGGACTCACTCTGTAGACCAGGCTGGCCTCAAACTCAGAGATACACCTCTCTGCTGGCTGTTTTGAATCAGAATTAGCCATCTGAGTAAGAGTGTGAGGCAAACCCTGACCACTCACAGGATCCCTCCACACCCTGTCTGTGCACTTGCCTGCGTGGTATGACATGGTAATGCAACCTTACACAGGAAGAAAACAGTTCACCTTGTCCAAATACTTTGGAATGTGTGGCTGTTTTCTGGAGACCCCAGACACGTTTTTAATTACGTGACACTGGCAGCCAGGGAACCAAAGAATTGTTCTGAGCCTTTCTTAGAGAGAGGGATTGGGGATGGAGTGGAGTTAGACAGAAGTGGATCTTTGTCCAGGACCAGATCTTAGGGATTGTCCATCTCCCAGATGTCATTTCCAGATCCAGAGATGCCATCAAAAATGTAATCAAACAGTCATTACTGCAGCGGCTGTACCGGATGTGGTGTCCCTGTTTGAACAGTGAGCACATCTCCTGGTCTGTGGTTTGTAGCTAC
Source organism: Acomys percivali (assembly GCA_907169655.1). Lineage (NCBI taxonomy): Eukaryota > Metazoa > Chordata > Mammalia > Rodentia > Muridae > Acomys > Acomys percivali. The sequence goes on along the minus strand of OU015745.1, from coordinate 143,017,053 downwards.
TGCTCTAGCAAATGCTTTTTTCTCACTATCTGCCCACAAGGACCATCAGAAGCCATGTGTTTTCAGCTGGCAAAGCCCTCAGTAGTATGCCTTACAGCTTTACTGCAAGGGCATATCAACCCTCCATCCCTGCGTCAGAAGGGATCTCCATCACCTATCTTCCACAGTCTACCACATCGGTGCACTGCACTGACAAGATTGTGCTGACTGGACCAAGCGAGCAGCAGGGAGCAACCACTTTGGACTTATTAGTAACATATGTACCCCACAGAAGGAGACACAAACCCAGCCAAAACTCAAGAGCCTTCTGCCCCAATGAGTCCAGCGGTGTGGGACATGCACACATTCCCTCTAAGATGACGGGTAAGTTATTACACACTGCCCCTCCCACCGCCAAGAAAGAAGCTCAATGTTTAGTGAGCCTGTTTTGGATTCTGGAGACAGCACTTTCGGACCTATACACCAAGCTACTGGGAGAGCTGTGAGATTTGAGTGGGGCCTGGAACAGAAGACGGCTCTGCAGCACGTCCAGCTGTGCAGGCTGCTCTGCCGCTTGGACCATATGATCCAGCAGACTCAATGGTACTTGAGGTGTCAGTGGCAGACAGGGGGTGCTGTTTGGGGTGGGACCTGAGGAGTTTGGGGTAGGGCTCTACCGTTATACCCAGACAACTGTTCCCCCTTTGAACAGCAGCTCTTGATCTGCTATTGAGCCTTGGTGGAAACCGTTTGACAATGGGCCACTGTCCTGGCTGGCTGTGTGTCAACTGGACTAAAGCTAAAGTCATCAGAGAAGAAGGAGCCTCGGTTGAGGAGATGTCTCCATGAGATCCAGCTGTAAGGCATTTTTTTCTCTTTTTTATTATAATTTGTTCAGATTACCTCCCAATTGTTATCGCCTTGCTTTTATCGACCCTTTCCCACCCCCCTCTCTCTTCTGCCCTACTCCCCTCCCCTAGACCTCCTCCCCCACCATCTGACCACAGCCTATCAGGTCTCATCCCAATCGTCTGCATCCCCTTCCTCTGTGTGCCTACCAGGCCTCTCCTCCAAGGGGAAGTGATCAGATTTGGGGGTACCAGAGTTTCTGTCAGAGGCAGTCCCCTCTCCCCCAACAATCATGGAGAATATGCTGTCCATTGGCTAGATCTGAACGGGGGAGGGGGGAGGGGGGCACGGGGGAGTTAGGTTTACAGTATGCATTGTCCTTAGTTGGTACCACAGTTTGTGCAGGGCCCCCTGGATGCTGGGGCTCACTGCTGGACTCCAGGGGAGAGTGGTAATGAAAGAATGGGGAGATGGAAGGACCCAGAGGGTTCAGGAGCCCCACAAGGAGACCATCAAGGCTGTAAGGCATTTTCTTAATTAGTAATCAATAGGGCAGGGGAGGGGCCATTGTGGGTGGAGCCATCCCTGGGCTGGTAGTACTGGGCGCTATAGAAAGCAGGCTGGACAAGCCAGGAAAAGCACGCCAGTAAGCAGCACTTCTCCACGGCCTCTGCATCAGCTCCTGCCCCCAGGTTCCTGCCCTGCTTGAGGTCCTGTCCTGACTTCCTTTGGTGATGAGCAGCAACATGGAAGGGCAAGCTGAATAAACCCTTTCCTCCCCAACTTGCTTTTTGGTCATGGTGTTTTGTCACAGCAATAGAAACCCTGACTAAGACAATTGGTGCCATCATAGGGTGGTATTGCTGTAACAGACCTGACAGTGTTTTTGGGAGGACTGTGGATGGACTTTGAAGCTTTGGACTAGAAAAGCCACTGAGTGCTGAGAGCTCAGTGAGCTGATCTATAGAAGCTTGGAATACAAGAGTGTTGAGAGCAGTGCAGGAGATGGGGCCTGGCTTGTGAAGCTTCAGAGAAAAATTCTAAAGACTCTTATCAGGACCATTTGCTATTTCAAATTAAGAGTCTGTGCCTCTGCTCAGCTGAAGAGTCAGCACAATTAACAAGACACAGGCAGCACTGAAGTGGGACTTTTGCATTACTGAGACGATTGATGCTGGTCAGCTGGGGCTTAGAAATTAGCCATGATTAAAAAGAGACTGAGGCTAGAGAGATGGCTCAGAGGTTAAGAGCACGGGCTGTTCTTCCAAAGGTCCTGAGTTTAATTCCCAACAACCACATGGTGGCTCACAACCATCTATAATAAGATCTGGTGCCCTCTTCTGGCCTGCTGGCTCACATGTAGGCAAAACACTAAGAAAGAAAGAAAGAAAGAAAGAAAGAAAGAAAGAAAGAAAGAAAGAAAGAAAGAAAGAAAGAAAGAAAGAAAGAAAGAAAGAAGAAAGAAAGAAAGAAAACTTTAAAAAAAAAAGAAAAAGACTGAGGTGAAATCTTCCGGGAAGAGTTTCCTAAGAGCACAGAGAAGCTGTGTTCCAGAGGCAGCAAAGGTCGTACCTCGTGTTGGCAGCTGGACTTGGTAAGATGAGTCACCCAGGTGGGCACTGGTTTTGAAGGCATGGAGAGCAGCTGAGGCTTGGCACTGTGAGAGGCCAGGTGAGGCCACTGGTGAAGGTGCAGCCCTAGTGGCCGTTGAAGACCTAGGGATGAAGGGGTCATGCAGAGAAGTTGAGGCTTGGCACCATGAAGAGATCCTATGAGAGATCAGTGGTGAAACTGCAGCCCAGCGGCAGCAAGGGTCCCCAGAGTTTTGGAGACACCGAGACCCTTGGAGTACCGAGGGATGGCCACCAAGAGCAGCAGCGTTGGTGGAATGGAGCCTGCTGGGCCTAGAAGACGCGCCGTGTGTGCTGCAGAGGGCGGAGCTGGAGACGTGACCCAAGCCCCTCGGAGGAGCCCAGAAGATCATGAATGGATCCCAGACATTGGATGGGTAGAGTTTGATTTTTGCTTTGCTTTGTGACTGGAGGTGGCTTGTGCTGTGTTTGTGCTTGTGTTCTGGAGGTGGCCAAGATTGTACCTTCTGTTGGTAGCTGGACCTGATAAGGTAAAATGCGTTGCTCAGGTGCTACTGGTTTTGAAGGAATGAAGGAGTTACCGATAGCAACTGAGGTCTGACATTGTGAATCCTCCCCCTCTTGGGTCATGGTGTTTTGTCGCAACAATAGAAATCCTAACTATGACAACCACCAAGTTGCCATGAGACACGAGAGGCCTGTCGTGAGCTGGGTGCTGTCTTACAAACCAAACCAAAAAGTAGGATGTGCACAGTAGCAACTCATTCTTCAACGAAAGGGATGTATGTATGACGAGGCCTGAGCAGGTCCTGAAGGGACAAGCAAGTCACAGGAAGAAGATGCCCAAATGCCTACAGGTTTTACTCCTGTTACACTGTCATCTGCTGCCAAGCATGCACCAATAGCCTCATGGGGTATGTGCCATGATCAGCCGACTGACTGAGGAGGGTCCAGCTTACCGATGGTTCTGTACATCATGCAGAGAGCATGCAGAAGTGGGCAGCTGCAGCACTACTGCAAGCCTGAAAGATACTGCTGCTGTAGGGGCAAACCTTCACCCTGGGCAGAACTTCGGGCAGTGTTTGTTATTGTACCTTTTGCTTCAAAGGATAAATGGCCAGACCTGTGATTGCTCGGTGGTTTATGGCCTGTGGCCAACGGATTAGCTGGGTGGAAGGAACATTATCCAGAAAACGGGTGAGAAAAGTATGTGGATAGGCGTCTCTGAATGGGCAACAGACGTGAAGACAGGCTGTGTGCAGGGGGGACTTCAGCTGAAGTAGATAGCTAGGGCAGCCTATTCTGTGGCAGTCAGCCTCTTTCCCTGACCACTCCTGTCATTGCCCAAGGGGCCCATTAACAAAGTAACCATGACGGATGGCACAGATGAAGGCTGCACATGGCTCGACACCAAGGACTTTCACTCATCAAGGCTGACTTGGCTGCTGCTGTATCTGGGATCAGCGAGAAGCAGAGAGCAACAGTGAGCTCCCATCATGCACCATTGCCTGCGGGTGGCCAGCCGGTGACCTGTGTCAGGTTGTCTGCCTTGCGCCACTTCCTGGAAAGAGGCCCCTCCCCTCCCTCCCCTATCCCCCCTCCTCCATCCCCCACCCCCGTTTGTCCTTCCTGCCGATCAGAGTCATGGAGTTTCCTTTTCTCCACAGAATACTTCTGCCCACACAGGCGTCTGTGGACTTACAGTCCGCCTTGTCTCCTGTCAAGGAGTTCCACACAGCATTACTTCTTACCAAAAACAAACAAACAAACAAAACCACAACTCACTTCACAACCAGAGAAGTGCAACGGTGGGCCTACACTCATGGAATCTGATGACCTAACCATGAACGCCAAGTGTGAATAAAGACAAAGCAAGATGGGTCATCACAGGACAGGACAGTTTGGAGGGAGGGGTGGGGGAGTCTTAGAGACAGGCTTCTCTGTGTAGCCTTGGCTGTCCTGGACTCTCTTTGTAGACCAGGCTGGCCTCGAACTCACAGAGATCCGCCACTTAACCCACTAGACATTAAGACTTGGAGTCGTAGGAATAAAAAGATGGTGTGTGTCGGGCACACTGCTAGGACCTTGTAGTTTCAGAATTCAGGACGCAGAGGCAGGAGTCGAAATCCAGCCTGAGCGACACACCTTAGGGGTGGCAGGTGGGGTAGGACAGTGCTCCATAGACACAAAGCCAAAGACACACCAAGGAGACAGGTGATTGCCCGGCAGTTAACATACGGCGAAGATGGTAAAACCAGGAGGAAACAGCACCCTGGTTGGCAGAATTAGAAAAACGCTGCCCACCACGGACAGAACGATGGTCACCAGGTGAACGCAATTCCTGCTTGAGAAAGCTAAAACCTTGCCCTTGCTGGGAGAAGATCCAGGCACCTAACTTACGGGCTGTGGACAGCACAGGACTTACTAACCGAAACCTCAAAACCTACAGGTTATTAGCAAGTACACTGATGTCAAATGAAGGGAAGGTCAGTGGGGACAAGGACAGTTGGCCAGAGGTGAAAAACAAAGGACCAGGGAACTCCTGAGTCCAGCAGTAAATGAATCCCCACACTTTGCAGAGGGGCACGCTGTGGCCAACGGCAGGCTTGGGAAGCAATACAGGAAATCATTAGCAGCCAGAGACTCGCAAATTAAACGCCCGCCCGGGAGAGGCACTTCACACCTATTGGCCTAGTGTTGAGAGGCCTGGCCCAGCTCAGCCGTGGAGAGCACAGATGATCCCCATCCTACACCAGAATCATGGAGACATTGGCACAGCATCTGTGGTAGCACGGGGAAATGCTCACGGCTCTCTCATTTGTTCACTGCGGAACCCCAGGCTCAAGTGACCTGTGCCCACCAGGACAGATGGTGTGGTGGTTTCAATGAAAATGGCCCCCATAGGCTCATAAGGAATGATGCTACTGGGAGGTGTGGCCTTGGAGTGGGTGTGGCCTCGAAGGAGGAGGTGTGGCCTTGTTGGAGTGGGTGTGGCCTCGCAGGAGGAGGTATGTCACTGGGGGTTGCCTTTGAGGTTTCAAATTTTCAAGGCAGTCCAGAAATAGAACTCTCAGCTATCTGTCCAGCACCATGTCTGCCTGCACGCCGCCATGCTTCCCACCATGACGATAATGGACTGAACCTCTGAAGTGTAAGCCAGGCCTTTCCTTTATAAGAATTGCCATTAGCCGGCCGTGGTGGCACACACCTTTAATCCCAGCACTCGGGAGGCAGAGGCAGGCGGATCGCTGTGAGTTCAAGGCCAGCCTGGTCTACAAAGTGAGTCCAGGACAGTCAAGGCTACACAGAGAAACCCTGTCTTGGAAAAAAAAGGGGAGGGGTGTTGCCGTGGTCGTGGTGTCTCTTCACAGCTAAGACAGGCGGCATGCTTCCCTCCAGGAGACTCAGAAGTGGTGATTGAGAGGAACAACAGGTGGGTTGCACATTAGCGCAGACACAGCACTTAGTGAAAGGAAAGACAGCTTTGTTTTGCTTTGCTTTACAACAAGGTGCCCAGGCTGGCCTGCTCTAGTTTCCTTCCTGTTGTTGTGATGAAGAACAGCAGCTTTGAGGGCGTTTATCCCACGGACAAATGCAGCCTCCTGGTCAGCACTGCAGAAGAGTCAAGGCAGGAACTTAGAGCAGCTGGCCACACCTGCACTCCAACCAGCGGAGAGCAAATTTTACATCACTCACCTTCTCTTTGTTTTTTTGTTTGTTTGTTTGTTTTAAGACTTATTTATTATTTATGCAGTGCTCTGCCTGCATGTACACCTGCAGGCCAGAAGAGGGCACCAGATCTCACTATAGATGGTTGTGAGCCACCGCGTGGTTGCTGGGAATTGAACTCAGGACCCCTGGAAGAGCAGATGGTGCTCTTAACCTCTGAGCCATCTCTCCAGCCCTGCCTTCTCTTTGTTACAGTCCAGGACCCAAAGCCAGGAAGCAGGGCTTAGGTTAGGGTTAGGTTAGGGTTAGGTTAGTTTTAACCCTTACCTCACCACATAAATTACCATAATGGAGCCAGCCCCCCCCAGCTACCCAGCGCCTACAGGTGATGGAGCTCCAGACCGCCCTTCCTTTAGACTCCTCCCAGGCGGTCGTAGATTGCTACAAGTTGGCAAGAGTAACCACAGTTGCGAGGATCACCTCGAGCTTCTTACTCCTTTCGCATCTACTTCCTGGGTGTTAGGATTCCAGCCCCCAGCCCCCAAACCTGGCCCGTGCAGCTCGGGGCATGAAACCCAGGGCCTCTGAACATGCTAGGCAAGCACCAAGCCAACTGAGAGGCAGCCTCAGCCCATAAAACAATTTTGTGCCTGTTTTTTGTTTTTGTTTTTAACGATGACTAAACAATGACGCTCGTTTTGTAAGGGCAGAAGTCGTGGTTGGGAAAAGACCAGGGAGCCGCTGGGGCGGCAATACAGAGCAGCTGGGTCGCGGTTCTCCCCGCTCGGGGCCACCTGGGCGAGGCTGTGGCCCCTGTGAGGCTCTGCAAGCTCCTAGGGGCGGGCGAAAGGGAGCAAAGGGGCTGTGCGCCCAGGAAGCCCCTCGATGCCTCCTGCCGAGAGGCCGGGCTCATTAGGAAGGGATTAAGGAATAAAAGAATACAGATCCGCTCATTACGCAGCTCAGTGTTCTGAACTTGATGTCCAAGTGGAATTGAGAGACAGGAAGACACGGGAGGGAGGGACAGAGGGAGGGAGGGAGGGAGGGAGGGAGGGAGGGAGGAAGGGAGGGAGGGAGAAAGAAGTAGGGAAGGAGGGAGGAGGGAGGGAGGATAGAAGAGAGAAGAAGAGAGGGAGGAAGGGCAGGAAGACAGGGGAAGGGGGAAGAAGGGGCAGAAAGGGAGGAGGTGGGGATCAGAGGCCGATGGAGCACATAGAAGGGATGAGCCCGCTGTGCCAGAGTGCCACCTGAGGACTTGGTTCCAAGGCAGCTAACAGGGACTGGGGCTGCTGCTGTCCAGGAAAAGGCACAGGGAGCCACGCCCCTGAGCTGCAGGCCATGTGGATTGTTTGCACCACAGCAGCCAGCCGGTTGTACCTATAAGAGCGCTATGACCTTCTGACCTTCTGTCCCAGCACAGGGAAGCATGGGCAGCTGTGGGGCCCAGGGCCTCACACAGAGCACTCCAGCCCACTCCCTGGAGGTGATAACATGGCAGAAGCCTCCAGTGCCATCTGGTGAGAGCTAATAGATGCCAAGTGAACAGGCGTTCACAGCAGATGGGACTCAACCACCAGTTGCTTATTGCGCGAGGTCAGTGCCATCTGCACCAGAGAGAGTTCCAGGATCTGCCAAGGAGCCCACCAAGGTAAGCATGGTGTCTTTCCTGTGCCTCCTAGCCTGCTTGAATTTGCTTTCTCAGGGTCTAGGTTAGAAATCACACACCACACACATACACACACACTTATACACACTCACACCACTCACACATACCCACACACACCACACACACATACACTCTCACCACTCACACACTCACACCACACATACCACACCACACACCACACACCACACACCATACACACATCTCATGCTGCTTTAAGGAGTTGGCCTCTCAGTTAGCCGGTCTGCACCGGACACTTGCAGCTCTCCGATTGGTTGCCTGAAGATCATATACCTAAAGTTTGGGAAGCATTTACCTTTGTTGGCTAATGGAGCTAACAATGTCTCTCTCTTTAAAAGTCATGTTAAGTTCGAGGCCAGCCTGGTCTACAAAGGGAGTCCAGGACAGCCAAGACTACACAGAGAAACCCTGTCTCAAAAAAAAAAAAAAAAGTCATGTTAAGAACCCTGGCTGCTCTTCTAGGGGGATCTAAGTTTGGTTTCCAGCACACACACACACACACACACACACACACACACACACACACACGATAGCTAACAGCCATCTGTAACTCCAGTTTCAGGGTGTCTGATGCCCTCTTCTGGCCTCAGCATGCACACACACACACACACACACACACACACACACGATACATAAACATACATACAGGCAAGAAAAAATCCACACATGTACAATAATAAATAATAATAAGGAGGGAAAACCTCATGTCCACTTGGAGCCTCTGGGTGTAACTACACTAAGGATCCCAAGACAAGACATCCATGTCTCAGAGTGAGCGTGGTCCTCATAAGAGATGGGGGTGACGAGAGAAATAGAGGAGGAGAAGCTGAAACTGGAGTGATGCTGCCACAAGCGGGGGGGGGGGGGGGGGTCGGCCTGGGAAGGGCACATGTGATCTTCCCTAGCATGCTAGGGTAGGGTGTGGCCCTGCAGGCCTCTCAGATGCATACTTCTGCGCCTCTCTCTCTCTCTCTCTCTCTCTCTCTCTCTCTCTCTCTCTCTCTC
>OU015745.1:142978409-142996817 GCA_907169655.1 Acomys percivali | reverse complement strand
GACCAGGATCTGCACAAGTCCATCCTCACGGATGCTGATGAAGGCCCAGCCATGACCGGGATTAGAACTGGATCCACAACAGTGGGACCCCCAAGTTAACCCTCCCCACAACTCCATAATACTCCTAGCCAAGTCTGGGCCGCTTGAGTCTGCACTGTGGAAAACACCATGTATTTGCACAGCCCCCCGGCTTCTAGTTTAAACACTACCACAACACACTAACACATATTAAAGATCTCACAGTGCAATGCTTCTAATACTGAAATACTCCAGAACAATGCATTTTTAAAAAGAAGGGTGGGAGTAGGGGAGAAAAGAAAGAAAGAAAGCCACAGGCTTTAGAAAGCCATAAAAGGATGCTCCGGCTAAGGTCAGGAGTAGATTGCCAGTTATTCAGAACCACCCAGAGGCTCCAGGAAGATGAAGACTCTTATCAAAGTTGCGGACATGGAGCTGGCGGGCTAGCTGCGGACTCCTGTGTCATGCCGCCATGGGGAAAGTCAGCGATTTGCTTGCTTTAAGGTTTTTTAAGAACTGGGTTGAAGACTTGGGCAGCCATTAAGAGCACTTACTGCTCCTCCAGGGGACCCAGGCTTGGTTCCCACCCACACGAGGGGGGTCACAGTTGCCTGTGATCCCAGCTCCAGGGACCTTCTTGGGCACCTGGACACATGAGGTACACATAAACCAGTGCGTTCTTACTATTCAAAGCTTTGGGGGAGACGGAGAGATGGCTTAGCGGTTAAGAGCTCTTCCAGAGGACCAGGAATAGATTCCTAGCACCCACATAGTGACCCATAACGCCTCAGGTAACTGACTCCCTCTTCTATCTTCCCTGGGACCAGGTGCAGTCATACATGAAGGTAAAAACACCCACACATTTAAAGGGGAAAAGAAATCAAATTTAAGGATCCATATGGGAACCAGCAGAGGGTATGAGCAAAAGAATACAATAAGAAGTGATAAAACAACAGCGAAATGCATGATGTGTACCTACGAAAACGTCACCATGAAACCAGTATTTTATGATATATGTGTGTTTACGTATAATACTTTCACATATACACCCATATTAATTTTAGACCCGCACAACATTATCTTGGATAGAAGCGTTGAAAATGATGTGCCTGCTGGCTCAGTTTTTTTAATTTTGCCTGTTCTCTTCCGCTTTCGGGATCTTAAACACCTTAGTCGCCCTCTGATTTCATCCCAAAGTACCCCTCGGTGGACAAGCAGGCAGCTGGCCCCTAGGACCTGCGGCACCAGACCAAGAAGCTTGTCTTTTGTCGCCACCTAGTGGTGATTCTCTGTTTTACAGCTTGGGCTGCTTCTTCCCCCACCCCCACCCCCACCCCCCACCCCGCTTCCCGCCACCCCCAACCATGTTTACTCTGTGTTTACGGACACAGCATCTCGCTCCCTTCCTGTTGCCGCGTTAATATGGAACACAAGAGCGGACTGTGACTGATGTGTGAGGTAGATTCTTGCACCAAAGGAACACAGGGCACCCCTTGCGGGGGCAGGAAAAGGAGGGACAAGAGGCAAAGACAGCTCAGAGGCTTAAAGAAACAAACTCAGTTTTGTGTCTTTGATTCTCTAGGTTAAAATGTTACGTTGAGGGCCAAGCATGGCGGTACACACCTTTAATCCAGCACTCGGAAGGGAGAGGCAGGCGGATCCCTCAGTCCAGGGCCAGCCTGGCTCTACAGAGTAAGTTCCCCTGTCTTGGAATAAATACATACATAAATAAATAAACAAACAAATATCTTACTTTGAATGCCCAGGCCTTCTTTAGACTAATCAAATTCTTTTAATCTTCTAATCCTATCAGATTACCATAAAATTATTCAGTTTATTGAGGAGAGGGCCTATTTTCTTTTCCAATATGGAATTTTGAGTTAACCGAGTTCACAAGGGCAGGTGCTTGTGGAGGCAAGAGGCCCACCTCAGCCACCGCTCCTCAGGCACTGCCCCTGTCCCTCAGGACGTGATCCCTCACTGGATGCACACTCGCTCCTCAGGATAGGCTGGCTGGTCAGTGAGGCCCAAGCACCCACCTGCCTCCACCTCCCGCTTAAAAACTGTAAACTAAGAGGTAAGTTGGCAGTGAGCCTAGTTTACCTCGTCCTCCTCGGCCAAGGAAAGACTGAAAGTCAGCCCCAAGCACCAACAAGAGGTCCACGTTGCTTCTTTAAATGCTACTAGCTTTTTTTGTTGTTGTTTAAGAGACTGCAACTCAGCCCAATAAAGCAAAAACAAACCAAGAAAAAGCGAGGAATCGACTTTTAATCATCTGAGTTCCCACATCACCAGTCTTTTACCTTACTCTTAGCAAAGAGAAATATTTATCAAGGAAAGCCACTTCAGTTACTGGGTGGCGGGGGCACTAATTCTCTTCAAAATGCCTCTTTTTGTTACCAAGGTAACAAGAAAAAAAGCTATTTTTCAGAGTTGAGGGGCTCCCCGTGACTGCTGTAGCCTCCTATGGCTCCACCTGGGAAAGCTCACGTCACTCCATGGGACACAGTGACTGTGCCAAGAGGGGGCAGAGCAGCAAAGACAGTAGCCCCAGCACCCAAGCCAGAGGCAGCAAGCCCTGCACAGAAGGGCAGGGGAGAGGGTGAGCCGCAGAACGTCACAGGAGGGCGATGTCTCTGTACAGTCACAGGGGCAGTAGGCAGAGCAGGGCTGTCCAACTCAGCTGGAGCAGTCAGACGAGGGCTGCGGCAGCCGTGGCGACCCTGCAAGCCAACGTTCCTGCGGCCAAGAGCTTACCGGGAGCACGAGGCTGCCGGTGTCCTGTCCTAGCCACATCCGCGCATGTGTGGGTGCCAGTCGGGATCCACAGACAGTGTGCACGGCACTCGGCGTAACACAAAATGTGACAGCACAAGTCAGTGCCACTGGAAAACCTGAGCCAATTCGTGCAACAAAAAACAATCTACCTCGGGGTACACGGGACTCAGTCGAACAGACAGAGCAAGTTCAAGTCTGCAAAATGGCTGAGAGGATAACGGGCGGTCAAAAACAGTTCAGACCAGGCAGAGTCTTGCTATCAATCTTTATTTATAGTTGCTCGCTGGGAGGCGTGTCGTTTTCAAAGCCAAGCCTAAAGCGTGCCATACACAAAGAAGTATTGCTGCTACATTGAAGGCGGGAACTAAGCCTCGAGAGCCTGTTCGCAGAGTACTAATGAGAAAGTCTACCTGTGCATCGCAAAAGAAACAAAAATTAAGCAAAGACTGAGAAGTGTAGGCACGGAGTGCGTGCGGTCTTCCACTCAGCCTTACGCGATGCAGTGAAGCCGAGACTCGCAGACACCTAACTGCGTCGTCGGAGGGCACAAGTCCTCAGGGAGCCCAGGTGTGCCGAGGGAAGGGCGCTGGCGTCCAGACAAAGTGTTTGTTGCATTGTGGGGAGAGAGTTGAAGTGTGGCCTTGTGGCTTGGGTATTCTAAAAGAAAGGAAATATTGGGAGGATTCTGTTAAAGCAGGGATGCCGGGATGCCAGAAAGGCATCGCCACGTTTTTACCATTTGTGGCCCGAGCAAAGAAGAGAAAGTAAGTCTACTTCATAAGAAGCAAGCCAGATGTCTACTGGCTGTCACATCTAACATATACCAACACCAGAAGAAAGGCAAGCTCTGGGCTGGCTGCCCCACTGTGTGCTCATGGGAAGCAGAGCAGCTGCATCTACAACTGAGCCCCAAAGAAGGAATTTTTTTTAATTTATTTATTTAGATTACATCTCAATTGTTCCCCCCTCCCTCTCTCTTTCATCCTATTCCCTTCCCCTAGGTCTGTGACAGAAGGGGACATCCTCCCCCACCACATATATGGTCACAGCCTATCAGGCCTCAGCCTGGTAGCCTGCTTCCCCTTCCTCTGAGTGCCACCAGGTCTCCCAACCATGGGGAAGTGGTCAAATAGGGGACACCAGAGTTCATGTCAGAGTCAGTCCCCGCTCTCCACACAACTGTGGAGAATGTCCTAACCATTGGCTAGATCTGAGTAGGGGTTTGATGTTTACTGCATGTATTGTCCTTGGTTGGTGCAGTAGGTTGAACAGACCCCCTGGGTCCAGATCCGCCCATCACGATGACCTTCTTGTGGGTTTCTAGGACCCTCTGAATCCTTCTATTTCCCCATTCTTCCATATTTCCCTCAGCTAGAGTCACAATAGGATGTCTTCACATCTATTCCGATCTCCTAGTAAGTGAAGACTTTCATGAGACATGCCTTTTGGGCTAGTGTTCAATTATAAGTGCGTATATCCCATGTGTATCTATCTGGGTCTGGGTTAACTCACTCAGAATGGTCATTTCTAGTTCCATCCATTTGCTAAAAGGGAATTTCAACAGTGCAAGGCTACATTAGAAAGCGGTGTTCAAGGCTAGAGAGACGGCTAGGAGGATAAGAGCACTAGCACTGGCTGTTCTTCTGAAGGTCCTGAATTCAATTCCCAACAACCACACCATGGCTCACAACCATCTAGAATGAGATCTGGTGCCCTCTTCTGGTATGCAGACAGGATACTGTATAAATAATAAAAAAATAAATCTAAAAAGAAAAGCTTTTTTCAAAAGCAGTGTTGAGCCAGGCATGGTGGCGCATGCCTTTAATCCCAGCACTCAGGAGACAGAGGCAGGTGGATCGCTGTGAGTTCAAGACCAGCTTGGCCTACAAAGCAAGTCCAGGACAGCCAAGGCTACACAGAGAAACCTTGTCTCGAAAAAAAATAAATAAATAAAAAATTAAAAAATAAAATAAAAAACAGTGTTGAGTGGCGTAGGTTGGGAAGTAGTGCTTATTTTTTATTTATTCACGTGTGTGTGTGTGTGTGTATGTATGTGTGTGTGTGTGTGCACATGTATGTGTGAGCACGCCCATGGATGCCAGAAGAGGGCGTCAGATCCCTTGCAGCTGGAGTCACAGGCAGTGTGGGTACCAGGAACCAAACTTAAGTCCTTGATAAGAGCAGCAGGTACCCTTAACCAAAGGCACCACCTCTCCAGCCTCAGGAAGTAGAACTCAGAATCTAAACACTGTGCTGGGCATGGTGGCACATGCCTTTAATCACAGCATTTAGGAGGCAGAAGCAGGAGGATCTTTGTGAGTTCATGAGTTCAAGGCCAAGCAGGGTGACAGAGTGAGACTCAAAAAAAAGCAAACAACAAAACAGAATCTGAATACTGCAGACTGTGGCACCTCAGACTCAAGCACCAGTTTAGAGTCTAGCACTGAGCTGGACAGGAGGCTGTCTTCACAGTTCTGTTCCCTCCATGTTCGCCAGGAGATCGTGTTTTCAAACTGAGTGAGTATGAAATTCCCCAGGCACTAGGATGGGTTTGCCTCTGGAAGCTGAGAGGTTCCCAGAGACTCTGATGCTGCTATCAGCTGTGACACAAGGGGGGGAATTTAGGGTGCTGCCTGAGTCACTCCGTCATTCCCAGGTATTCAGACCTAGTTAACAGATAACTACGGGCCGGATTCAGACCTAGAACCCTCAGAGAAACAGACAAAATGCTCTGCCACAGGCCACACTGTGCTTTTGTGCAGACTTTAGAATTGAACCTGGAGACCATCTGGACACTAAGGCTTCTTTCTCTGGTGTGTTGTTTCACAGGCAGTATTTTCATGACCATCACATTAGAACGGCATAGTTTTTAAGGCACTCAGCAAGCAGCATGAGTAGTGATGGATTTGCAGCTTGGGAGGCCACTTGTGGCCCTGTGGCTCCTGTGGCTCTGTGGCTCCCTGTGGCCTGTGGTTCCATGGCTCTGTGGCTCCCTGTAGCCCTATGGCTGCCTGTGGCCCTGTGGCCTGTGGTTCCGTGGCACTGTGGCTCTGTGGCTCCATGTAGCCCTATGGCTCCCTGTGGCCCTGTGGCAATTTGCTTTGCTCCTATTTTTACCATACATACTATCACTTTTGCATTTTTCCCCAGTTCTTCAGATGGAATGTTATGAAACCACCAATTTTCTCTTTCTCTACTGTGAGTCCCAGTTCATGCCTTAGCAGTGGGATCATTACCAAATTCTGACAGACAGTTGTCCTTAAAGTAGAGGTCTATGTGTCGACAGCATAAAAGAAGCATAGAGGGGCTGAGAGGTAAATACCAGGCCCTGGACAGGAGCTGCTTTGTAATATAAACAGAAGATAATACTTTTGTGGTCCAGTAACAAACTGTGACAGCCATTCTCACCAGCTCCAAAATGTCCTAAAAACAGACTAAGGATCTTGAGATTGAGATTGGCTTCTCATCCACAAGAATGTTGAGGAAGAATGCCCGGCTCTCTCTCCCCCTACCCTCTCCCTCTCCCCCCTCTCCCCCTCCCTCTCCCTCTCCCTCTCCCCCCTCCCTCTCTCTCTCTCTCTCTCTCTCTCTCTCACACACACACACACAACACACACACGCATGAGAGGAATGCAGCAATATGCTGTCCCCAACAAATGTTTTCACTCAGTTGATTGACCCAAGCATTAAAGATGGCAGCTCCTACTTCTCCTGTTGTTCTTCCTCTTCCTTAACCAAGACCTCAGAGCACTAAGAGTTCTTTCCCCACCGCCACGTGAACCCGTTCACTAGTCAGGCGCCACGTCTCAGCACAGGCCTCTGCTGATGACCTACTGTGTGTTAGCATACCTCTCCCTCCTTATATCCTCCTTAGCTGCTCTCACAGCTACGGCCCAGAAACCTGACACGTGCCTTTTAGCACAGGAAGGAGACTAAAACACTTTTCAGTTTTTTAAAGCCGTGGCAGAAAAACTGTGAGGGCACCCGCTAAGGGACCTGATGCCTCAGACTGGGTCATAAGGACAACAAGGCTAACACCTCCCTTTTCGCAAATGTGTCTTGAGAAACCAGCGGCTTCCACAGCATCGCATGCTCTCTAAGGCCTTCGCTCGGCCTATGGTGTCCAAGGGTCCCACCAAGTCCTTAACAGTTCCTATTCCTCCAGTATGCTGACCCGCCCATAGAGAACGCCACAGTTACTGCCCTATCAGCAACAGCTGTCTAAAACCACAGGGGACGCAAACGCTTACCAAATGCCTCCTAGCCCATAGCATGTCCCTACAAGTGTCTGGTCTATACCACAAGCAAGAACGGACTACACTCCGCTTAAGACGGCATGTACAGCAGTCATCAGTAGCAAATCAGTAGCTAGCTCTGTGGCGGTCAGGTTAGGTTTGCAGCTGGCGTCATCTATGAGGGACAGATGGACAGGCATGCAAATGCACTGGCTGGCAGAGGCATCATCAGGACAGACCGCCCCGAGAGCTGCTTCCACGCCAGCTCTTAAATAAAGATCACGTGGGGGGAGGAAGTGCGCTAGCGCTCAGCGTGCTCCTTTTCCCATCATGCCCATGCGCCAACATGGATGAGGTACAGTCTGAAGCCGGCTGCACAGAGGGGGCAGGAGAGACATACCTGGGACAGGTTCACACGGTGCACACAGGGACAACACCCAGCCCCAGAATTCTGCACCTACCTGGGAAAGCTGAACAATTAGCCTAAGAATCATCTTCTTCTTCTCCTGCCTCTTCCTCGGCTGCCTCTTCCTCGGCTGCCGCCTCTTCCTCCCCTTCTCCCTCTGCTCCTTCCTCTGTCGCGGCTTCCATCTAGTTCATACAGAGTCACATCATTATTGAGAAGCTCGAGGGCCACAGACACAGTGGGAACAAGATGCCAAACTAGTGCCGAGGGCTCCCATGACACCTGCCACACAAAAGACGGTGGAGGTGGCTGAAGGAGACGCCTGACATTGATATCCACTTGCCGCGCGCGCGCGCGCGCGCGCGCGCGCGCGCGCGCACACACACACACACACACACACACACACACACCCCAATGAGAGGAACGCAGCAAAAGCTGTACAGGTGTCACCAACAAGCGCTTTCACTGAGCTGAGTAAACAGCTGTTAAAGACGGCAGGCCTCACCTCTTCTGTTGTTCTCCCGCCCTCTTCTTCCTTAGGTCCGCAAAGAAAAAAACAGTTGGAGTAAGACTTAAGTTGAATTTTTAAGATAAACGAGTGATATACTAAAACAGAAGCTCGTTTGACAAGTAGGAATTACTCATCCCCAAGGTGTGCAAACAGCACATCTGTAGTGATCTAACTACATCCTGTTCAGAAACGCAAGCTGTTAAGTTTTTCAGCCAGAAAAAAATAAAAAAATTTTTAAAAGTCTTTTCTGCCTTTGTATCTTTTAAGTGTTACTCCAGTTCATAAAAACCAAGGGCCAGCGAGATGGCTCGGTGGGTAAACGCTTGCTGTGCAAGCCGGATGACCCGAATTCAATCCTCGCATCCCACACAGGCGTGGAATGGGGGGAACTGGCCGCACAGGGTTGCCTTCTAACTGCTGTTTATGCCCCATGACAGAATGATAATGCTCTTTAAATAATTACACCATTTCCCCTCCTCTCCAACTCCTTCTATGAACTCCCCATTTGCTCTAGTTCAAATACATGGGTGTGGCATGGCTAGCGGGGCTACATACCTTAAGAGCACTACCATACGGGGCCAGCACCCTACAACCAGCACCCACAAGCACACCAACACTAGCTCTCAGAGCACAGCCCCTGCCCCCACCCCGAATCAGGCCAGGACTTTGCTTTCCTTTTCCCATCTCTCTCTAATCACTGAGGTTCTGCCTGATGTGGGGCAGTGGCTCAATCGACTGATAAAATGTGAATTGAATGTGCTTATCAGATGCCACTCCTACCTCCGATTCTTTCTGGCCTGAGGTACGAGATCCTAACTTCCCAGCTCAAGCTCACAGAATTAGACAACACCTGAAGTAGACAGCTGTCACAGTCACGCAACACTTGACTGCAATCCTGTGGTTAGAATATAATTAGATGGACTTATGAGGAAATCTGTAATTTCTGGGTAAAGGAAGCCAAGGGCTCAGACATGGTGGGAGCCAGGACTGTGAGTGTCACGCCGCCCAAATGATGTCACTGTGTAGCCCTCCACGGGGGCCACCAGGAGCAAGCTGTTTTTTTGGTTGGGAACTTAGCCAAGACTTAGGCCACTGACATAGCGCTGGGACAGAACCAAGGGCAGGTGTCAGGGGTGACGAGTGTCAGACATGGATGACGATGAGGACGCTGAGGCCTGCCAGTGCCACCTGAAAGGGCAGCTGGACCTAGAACTGGCAGGAGTGAGCACTGGTGGTGTCCCCTGGGTCCCCTGCCCTGAGCCCAGCCATGGGACCACACCACACTCGCCTTTACAAAAGGAGCTTTTGTGAGGGCTCATTCGGAGGAGCCAAGGTGGTGAGACCTCACCGAGCCGGGGTTGTCGAGGTCTTCAGATAAAGAAAAAGAACTGGCAACAAATGCAACTCAAAACAATGTGACATTTTCCATAAGATAACCTTGGGAAGAGCCCGCGCTAACGTGAGCCACTTGCGGTATTTCCACCACCTTGTGAAGCTCTGAAACTCTCTCGTGGGGAGGCTCGGCCCGACTGCCTGTTGCCCACCACAACCCACAAGGCTCTTGGGTGGGTAGCCAGCACCAGTCCAAGGCACCGTCAGCCGAACTCCCCACACCCCGTGCTCTTGGTGCCTACATAATCCCCAGGCATCGCTCATCACCTCGCTGTCCCTGAATGGCAGATCCCTTCAGGATCAGCTCCATGCAGGCCTTGGATCCCGTAGCTCCTTCACTAACCCCTGCATGCCCTGGCTCTTTTTCCCCCAGGAGGCTCATGGGAAGATATACGCAGGAGTTAGTCATCACTGAAGAGGGAGGGGTAAGGACCCTCGTCCGAGTGGGAACATGAATGTGACTTATTGCTGGTCACGGGATGAGTCCCTGAAGCCAGCACTGACTGCTTGCCACCACGCCTGGTGCAGGGCCCTCCCTCTGGCCCTCTCAGCGCCTGGTCCACGGCAATTAGAACAGGAGTGAAAACAGCTGGTTCCTCCAAGCAGAGCGCTCAGTGTCCGTGCAGCACAGCTCCTGGCACCTTACAGGAGCTCAGTACTGGGAAAGATGCAGTAAAACTCCTGTGAGCAGAGCGAGCACTCACGTTCTTCTCTGGAGACTCAGAAAGGCCACCGGTGTCCTCAGTGTCCTCTCTCTGTGCCTCGGTTTCTCCACTTTCTTCAGCCTTCTCTGTTCCCTGTTTAGAAAATAAGCTCAAGGTATCGCTGATCTTCAGTAAGCTCCCGGGGGGGGGGGGGGGGGAAAAGAGGGGAGGGCAGGCCACACCTGCTGTGTGTGGCCTTCCCACTTCCGTTGTGACACATAAGTGACCCCAGCAGAGACTCTCTCTGCACAAAGCCACTTAAATGCTGGCACAAGCTCCCCCAAACCCCCAAGCTGCTAACAGACTGACTGCATGCTGCAGCCATAAAATGCAGAGTGAAGGATGCCAAGTCAGCCGTTCACGGCTGGTAAAGGTGACAGGTGCATAGATGGGTGGGTATGGATGAATAACGCTCACGGATGAGCAGGTGAACTGGGTGGATGGATGGAGAGTAGATAAAAGTAGATGATAGAGATGATGATAGACACAGGATAAATAGATGGATGATAGCGATAGATAGATAGATAGATAGATAGATATACATACATGCACATAGATACATAAGTAGACGAAAAGAACAAAGAAATGTCAGGACCATCCGTCACACCAGGACCCCGGCAGCACCAGCCTTACCTCCGCAGCACCCTCTGTCTCTCCTGCTACGTCTCCATTGGGAAGAGAAGACGCGTCCTCAGACTTTGTCACCTGCACCAAACGGTTGAAAACATTTGAAAATTCTCTGGAGGACATAACTCACATTTCTGTGTCCTTTAACCAATTGAATTTTTCTCCTCTATGGCCTTGATTTTATTCACAGCAACAGTGGGGCCCAGTAGAGACAAAGTTGTCGCCACCCACGGTGCGGTGGCCGGGGAGACGCTCAGGGGTGGACACTCAGGGGTGAACGAGAGCACTGCTGCTCTTGCAGACAGCGTGGGTTCAGTTCCCAGCGCCCTCGCGGCAGCTCACTACCACCGGGAACCCCAGTTCTAGGGGAGGCAATGCCATCTTCTGGCCTCTGCAGGCACCAGCACATGCCTGAGATATGGACAGATGTGTAGGCAAAGCACACATACACTTCAAATAAAATTAAAATAATTTTAACAACATAGAAGTAGAAAACCATCCTAACACAAGCTTGGGGTGGAGCCACCTCCGCCTCCCCATGAGATGACGGTCTTAACCCATGAGGTGGTTCCCAAATTTCTAGAACATCAGCTAGAACATCTTCATGACACCCTTCAAACTCACACCCTCTGTTGCCACCCCTGTATGACACTTTTTTGTTGTTGTTGTTGTTTTTGTTTTTGTTTTTGTTTTTCAAGATAGAGTCTCTCTGTGTACCCTGGCTGTCCTGGGCTCACTTTGTAGACCAGGCTGGCCTTGAGCTCACAGCGACCTGCCTGCCTCTGCCTCCTAAATGTTGGGATTAAAGGCGTGCGCCGCCACGCCTGACTGACAATTAATCATTAATATTTGGTATACACCCAACTCCACTCTCATACATATTAGCTGTTGGGGGAATTTGTTGTTCTCCTATTTTGTGGGCTTTGAAACAAAGCAAGAACATGCTGTCGCTTAACCCATCATGAACATTTGTCCAGAGGAAGCCATGACATCCCAATTCATTCTTTGCAGCATTTGCTTAATATTAAGTATATGGTAATTTATTCAAATATATTCTAATTGACAGATAGTCCATGTGTTCCCTGTTTGTGACTCTATGGCTAATATGACAAATAAAATAGAGGGGATGTTTTTATCAGGTTTCTTTTCAGAAAGGTGGGAGTAATTCATATCCCTCCAAAATACATGAAATCCCACTCTTCTTTAGCCTTGTGACCAGTTAACACAGTTGCACTTTTTTGTCTTGTTTTGTTTTGTTTTGTTTCTGAGACAGGGTCTCTCTGTGTAGCCTTGGCTGTCCTGGACTCGCTTTGTAAACCAGGCTGGCTTTGAACTCACAGCAATCCGCCTGCCTCTGTCTCCCGAGTGCTGGGATTAAAGGCGTGCGCCACCACGTCCCGCTTTTTTTTTTTTTCTCAATTTTTTTCTTGGGAATATCTAGACTTTTAATCCATCTATACTTTAATTTTATATATGATATAAAATGACAGGTTGGGACTGGGGTTATAGACCATCAAGGAGCATTTGCCTAGAATGAATGAGGCCTAGGATCAATCCCGGACACAAACTTTAACATTTTTAACCTTGAAGTCAAGGCCCACCTGGTCTGAATAAGGAATGTCCCCGTAGGCTCCCATGCTTGACAATGGCTCTCTGTGGGGAGGTTGTGGGACCATGGCAGCTGGAGCCTTGCTGGAGGGAGTACCTCACCAGGGGTGGCCTTTGGTGTTACCAGTGGTGCCCACTTCCTAGTCTGTATTTTCTGTGTGGATGGAAATGTGACAGCCAACTAACTGCTTCCATGCCGTATTGGGCTCTGGGACTGTGAGCTAAATTAAACCCCTTCTTCCTTCGGATGAGTTTGGTCATGGTATTCTACCACAGCTACAGGAAAAAAGCTAACATAGTCCAAATTGCCTCCTCCATCTACACGGGGAGGGGGTTAGCTGTACCTACTTCACTCTTCCTGTTGTGAGGCTCACCTTTAACAGCTGGGCCATCTCTCCAGCCCAAATTACACCTGCTCTAAATCATCACTTGCAGCTGTTGTAAGAAGAGTTTTCATGAAGATAAAGCCCTGAAATCTGTATCGCGCCAGCAGCTGTTAGAGCCATCTGGCTTGTAGGTTTTACCACACAGAAAGGCGAGCTGCCATTCAAAGTCACCGTTTTCAAAGGTGTCTTGGCTCTTCAAGGACGTGTTATTCCAGTTAGTTGTTCAAGAAATTAAAAAATGGCTGGGCGTTGGTGGCCTTTAATCCCAGCACTCAGGAGGCAGAGGCAGGCGGATCGCTGTGAGTTCGAGGCCAGCCTGGTCTGAAAAGTGAGTCCAAGACAGCCAAGGCTACACAGAGAAACCCTGTCTCAGAAAAAAAAAAAAGGAAAAAAGGAAAGAAGAAAAAGAAATTAAAAAATGGAATACTGGTAAAAATAGCAGTAAATGGCTTCATTAATTGGGAAAATTTTAATTTGTTGTTGTTGTTTCATAAACCCAAGTAAAGTTTAGGTCTTTCTGTCTCTTTGGTATTTGTTGGTACCCTTTAAAGTAAAGTTAAATTCCCTGTCGAGGTCTGAATAGGTTTCTTGATGCCTTCATTCCAAACACTTTATAGATTGTTCTTAGTACTGTGATTGAGACATTTTCTTTTCAAATTTTAACTTGATACTAATTGTTATCAATATAAGCAAGAACTACAGATTTTTATATATTTTCCTTTCATCCCAAAGCTTTGCCTATTAATAATTTTGATGGTTTTTATAGAAAGGCGGGATGCAGACGAACTGATGCCAGGC
Organism: Acomys percivali; assembly: GCA_907169655.1. NCBI lineage: Eukaryota > Metazoa > Chordata > Mammalia > Rodentia > Muridae > Acomys > Acomys percivali. Next base: position 142,983,354 of record OU015745.1, on the reverse strand, counting down.
CACTCCTACAGCTGGCACACACCACCTGGGGATATGGCAGCCTCACAGCCACGCCTACCTTCGGTGGGCACCTGGGCCTCGGTTTCCTTCCTCGGGCCAGCCCTTTTTATGTCCACCTTTCGGGGACTCCTCTTAGAGTCTGACTCTCAGACAGCACCCAAGTGGCTTTTCCTGCGCTCAGGAGACAAGAGGTTGTGTGGAGACCGCACAACATCCCCAGCAGTTATCAGCGCCCAGGTCCTTCACTCTCCCTGGAATGCCTGCTGCACACACAGCCGACCCCTCGCTGTGACGTCTGGCCTCTTCTGCATGTTCCTACTCTTCCTCTTTTGTTTCTTGTGAATGCGCTTCTCCCTCTGGCCTGAAGTACCACGTGAGGCACAGCGGGGTTCACTGTCTTTGTTACTCATGTAGTTTCAAACTAGAAAATTACAGAACATCCTTACAAAGCCAGAGTCCTCTCGGCACGTGTCTCTCTCTCTCTCTCTCTCTCTCTCTCTCTCTCTCTCTCTCTCTCTTTCTCTCTCTCTCTGCCTTCTGCCCCTCCCTCTCAAATGCCTTTCACTCAAAGCACCAGAACTTGGTAGCACGGTCACTTCCTTAGGTGACTGGCATTTATTTAAACATTTTGGCATTTGTCACATGCTGACCACCGTTACAGAAATTATATCCAAACTTGTCATCGTTCATTACTTTGGGCTATAAATCACATTGTCTCAGGGTGACGTGTTGGAGGTTGGTCTGATGTATTTTGATGCTAATTACTGCTTGCTGTCTCTGTCCCACCTGTACCTAAGAGCCTAACATGTTTGGCCAATAAAAGGCCATCACACCTGAGCAGGGCAAATGGGATAGGCATGGCTAAGGTTCCAGGGCGTGAGGAAACAGAGAGACTCTTGGGAGGAAGAGACCAGAGGAGAGAAGAAGAGGCTGCTCATTATGGGCTAGGTGGGGAAGCACATGGCCAATGTGGATGGAGGACTTGGCCCAGATGAAGAACATTAGCAAGTATATGGGATTATGGGTGAGAGGTAGCTTGATAGAAATTATTAGAAGCAGATGGCATGGGGTTGGGCTAGGTAGTCCATACCTGCCCCACTATGGGAGGTAGTTTAGGGGACTAATGTCTGCCCTGCCCCAGGTTAACTCAGGCTATTTTAAAATATAACAGGTGTCTGTGTCTTGATTGATGGCTAGCGGGTTAGAAAATATTGCCATAACAGGAAGTAGAGGCCTGATAATAAACATTATTAGGCCATACTGATAAGATAACCACAATAGTAATGACTCCTGGCACTGGGGCAGCTTCAAGTCGAGAATCACAGGTTCAAAGTCAACCTAATGTACACAGTGAGAACTTGTCTCAAAACAAAACGAAACCTCGAGATGTCATTTCTGTCTTATTCACTAGACAGGTACGTTACTAGGAGAAAAGCCGTGACAGAGGTCTTGATGTTGGTGTGGCTGTGGAGACTGTTAGGATGTCATGAGGTGACAGCCGGGATGCACAAACCCTGACGTGACACTCCAACAAAATACTGCAGAGGTGGTGCTGGGACACCGTAGTGACCACCTGTCCCTGATGGTTAGGGGGAAACTCCAACTGCACATAGAATTGGATACTGTCCACTGGTAACTGCTAAAATAAAGCAGATAAGCATTTTACGGGGGGCTGGAGGGATGGCCCAGGAGTTGAGTCCCCCTGCTCTTGCAGGGAAGGTGGGTTTCATGTCCAGCACTCACATGTTGGCTCACAGCGATCTGTAACTCTAGTCCCCGGGGACTCGATGGCCTCTTCTGGCCTCCAAGGGCCTCAGATGCACACATGGCGCACAGATATATATGCACCCATACACTTTTTTTTTAATTAAGGAGAATTTGATAGGGCCAGAGAGAGGGCTGGAAACCTGAATTTGACCCCTTAGAGCCTATGTAAATGTGGACAGAGAACCAGTTCCACAAAGCTGTCCTTTAGTCATCACATGCGGACACACACTTCATGCGCAGTTATAATAAATACAATTTATTTTTAAGTTTTAATTAATTAATTATTAATACTAATACTTTGTTGTTGTTGTTTTGAGACAGGGTGACGTGTAATTTCACAAGGAGTTCCGTAAATTCTTAAAAGCAAAATCCCATCGACTCTGAGCACGCTGTTTGCCAGTTGCCAGTTTCTACCATCTTTTATCATAGCCCATACTGGACTGCACAGGGCATCCAAGCTTACCTTTGACCCAGGAGGGGGAGCCAAACCAAGGAATGAGTAAATAATATTTTCTTCTTTTGCAGAGAAGAAAGAGTCGAAATCCTTGAAGCAAAGAAAGAGAATATTTAAACCCACTATACACTTGGGAGTTCGAATAGCCCTGAGCCCAGGCCCCTTGACAATCAGTTATTAGCACAAAAACATTTGCCTTGTCAACTGATAACTAAGCCATACAGCTATAAAGTCAAGCTGTTGATCTTGCATTTGTTTTTATACATTGTCCCTGTACCTACATAGCATAAGAACACAACACACACACACACACACACACACACACACACACACACACACACAAGAAACAGGAAAGGCTGCAGGGGGGGGGAACAGGGTGTGACCAGGGACAGGTGCACAGCACCTGTAAACGACAAAATGTGGAGAGGCCTTTCCTCCACCCTGCTGGGTTTGCATTCTGTCCTTCCCACTTCCCTGAGTACCAGCGACACTCATATCTGTATTAATGCTGATTCTAATGATCAAGTCTTCCTCCATTGTGCCCAAGCCCTGGCTTCCCATCTGGTGTTGTCTTCCTCTGATACGGTCTGCCATGGTTCACCAGACATCCTCACCTACCGGACACTGCAAACTCCCAGACACCTGATGCCCCGCCTCCTGCTGCAAACACCTGATGCCCCGCCTCCTGCTGCAAACACCTGATGCCCCGCCTCCTGCTGCAGACACCTGATGCCCCGCCTCCTGCTGCAGACACCTGATCCACAGCCGACCCTTGCTCCCACGACAGCGCATAGCTGACCAAGAATCCACATGAACCATTAAGAACACTTGAATGAGCCGGGCGTGGTGGCGCACGCCTTTAATCCCAGCACTCGGGAGGCAGGTGGATCGCTGTGAGTTCGAGGCCAGCCTGGACTACAAAGTGAGTCCAGGACAGTCAAGGCTACACAGAGAGACCCTGTCTCGAAAAACCAAAAAAAAAAAAAAAAAAAAAAGAACACTTGAATGAGGCGGTTGTGGCGCACGCCTTTAATCCCAGCACTTGGGAGGCAGAGGCAGGCGGATCACTATGAGTTCAAGGCCAGCCTGGTCTACAAAGCAAGTCCAAGACAGCCAAGGCTACAGAGAAACCCTGTCTCAAAAAACCAAAAAAGAAAAAAGTGGAGAAAAAAGGACATTTGAATGACAACCATTTTTACAATCCATATTCTACGCATGAGAAGAAATACAGCAACAGTATCCTAAGTTAGTCTGTGCTGGCTAGTTTTATGTCAACTTGACTCAGGTTACAGGGCTGTGATAAAACACCATGACCAAAAGCTACCTGGGGAGGAAGGGGCTTATTTCAGCTTACACTTTCAGTCCATTAGAGGAAAGTCAGGGCAGGAACCTGGAGGCAGGAACTGATGCAGAGGCCATGGAGGGGGCCTGTGTACTGGTTTTACTGGCTCATTTTCCACAGCTTGCTCAGCCTGCTTTCTTACCACAAGCGCAGGAGTGACCCCACCCACAATACCACAGGCTTGCCTATCAGCCAGGGTGGCAGGGGCCTTTTTTCTTTTTCTTTTTTTTTTTTTTTTTTTTTTTTAAGATATATTTATTATTCTGAATACAGGGCTTTTCCTGCATATACATGTGTGGCCCAGAAGAGGGCACCAGGTCTCATTTTAGACAGCTGTGAGCCACCATGTGGTTGCTGGGAATTGAACTCAGGACCTCTGGAAGAGCAGACAGTGCTCTTAACCTCCGAGCCATCTCTCCAGCCCAGGGGCCTTTTTTCTTAACTAAAGTTTTTTCTTCCCTCTAACCTGAGTCAAGCTGACATAAAACTAGCCAGCACAGACAGTTTTTTTACTTCATGAGTGTTGTGACTGCATGTGTGTCTGCACACCGTGTGTGTTCCTGGTGCCTGTGGAAGCCAGAAGAGGCTGTCAGATCCCCTGAAACTGGAGTTACAGCTGGTTGTGAGCATCCATGCAGATATTGGGAACCACACCCAGTCCTTAGGTACGAACAGCAAGTGCTCTTAACTGCTGAGCCATCTCTCCTGGCACCCTAATGTCTTTAAGTTTCAAAAAGCAGTGAGGGAGAGCTGACTTTGCCTCCTGCTGATGGCAACATTAGGTGGCCTAGCCGGAGCAGTGCTGGGGAGCTTGTTCTGGTGGTGCGGTGCAGATAATGGCGGGGGTAGGGAGTGGGGGGATGGCGGAGGGGGGGCTCAGGGGGCGCAGAGGGGAGGATGGTGGCTGACCAGATCCAGGGAGTTGGCTCACCCTAAACTCTATATCAGCTGCAAACGCTTGGGACACATGAAAGGACCAGTCTGTTGTTCCGAAGCTGCAGGATCTCCAGGACAACAGGACAACAGCAGGAGTCCCAGTGAGGATCAAATACTGGTGATGTCACGTAAGCCAGAGACCTTGAACCAGACCAGTGACTCTTTATAATGAACATTTGCAAGTGAAGATGTGAGGACAGAGGGGGTGTGCTGTGGGACACATGTGACACCTGCAGCTTCCATGTTTTTCTATGCTTTGTCGTTTGCATATGCGCGGGTGTGTGTGTGTGTGTGTGTGTGTATGTGTGTGTGTGTATGTGTGTGTATGTGTATGTGTGTGTGTGTATGTGTGTGTGTATGTGTATGTGTGTGTATGTGTGTGTGTATGTGGTATGTGTATGTGTGTGTGTGTGTGTGTGTGTGTGTGTGTGTGTGTGTGTGTGTGT
>OU015745.1:142962681-142975313 GCA_907169655.1 Acomys percivali | reverse complement strand
CATAAGAGAAGACACCTACTGATTCCTGCTTTCCACACCCCCTCAGGGCAAAGCCCTCCTGAACATGGTAGAGTGTGGCCCAGGTCTTTAATGTCATTGTTAAAATGGGGCTAGCATGTTTTCAGCTCCTGTTCAATGAGATAAGACTGGGGTGTTTTGTTTTGGTTTGTTTTCGTTTTGGTTTTTGGTTTTTGGGTTTTTTTGGGGGCTCGGCCACCATCTTCTAAGCATGTGATCTTCGCAGACCACCCAGCACATGTGCAGCAGGAATGCAAGAAGTCACTGCACAGTTGTTCCTGTCAAAAAGCTGTCGGGTGAAATCACCGTTCCTGAACACTCTGCAGTACAGATGTGAGGTGTTGGCTTCTCATTTTCGGTGGGTGGGCATTCAAGACAGCGTAGCCCTCACTCTGTAGACCAGGCTGGGCTCGAACTCACAGAGATGCACCTGTCTCTGCCTTCCCCAATACTGGAATTAAAGGCGTGCGCCGCTACTGCCAGGCAAGCTCTCTTTCTTTATGATAAGACAGAAACTCTTCCACTTGCGTGTTTTCAGACAGTTCTTCTAATATGTAATGACTATAGCCCCAGAGCTACTAAAGACAGTGGCCAACAATCACAGTAACTACTAATTAATGGCAACTATATGCTCATAAATAGCAATTAGTGGTGGCTAATAAAAATCAAGATGGTGACCAACATTAACAAACAGCTGCCGGTGGCTATAATTAATAATCAGAAAACTTTCCTGGCCCTGGCACGGTGCTGGGCACCCAACAGTGGTAGCTCAGGAGCCCTCATGACCAAGCTATGAGGCGAGCACTATTCTTATCCTCACTTTACAGACAAGGAAATTGAGGCTTAGCAAGGAGAGAGGCCTCCTCCAAGGCTACAGGGAACATTTGCCTAGGGAGTCACAACCAACCCAGCCATTCCAAGGTCCTGAGTGAGGGGAGACCCTCAAGGGGGTTAACAAACTAACAAAGCCAAGACACCTGTGGATGTATTCCTGTTGTCTGAAAAATACAAACAGCCAGAGAAAAGATGAAAGACTGAAGCTGAGCAGAGGGCTCAGGAGTCGAGAGCACAATTGCTCTTGCAGAGGACCTGGTTTTAATTCCCAGCACCTACATGGTGGCCTGCAACCATCTGTAACTCCAGTCCCAGGGGATCTACCACCTCTTCTGGCTTCTGTGTGCATCAGGCACACATGTGATATGCAGACATACATGTAAGGCAAAACACCCATGCACCTACAACTAAAAAGTAAGCAAATGACTGTTCAGAGTTTCAGTGTTTAAAACCCACTTCAAAACAGGCTCCTTGAAAAATGATTTTCAATCTAAAAAGCCCGGACGTGCACTCACTCTCAGGACGCGGCACAGCGGTAAGTTAGCATGTTTAAGCAGCATGTTCTGTGCGAGGCCCCAGGGGTGAACCCAGAACTGTAGAAACAAGGGTGTGCGCAATGTTTATATCTGCCAAAGCCAAGTCCAGCCTGGTCAACAGGCACAAAAGATCTACTTTGCAATCTCTGTTTGGAGTTCTCTCTTAGAGATGTGTGTTCCTGTTTTTCTCCTGTTCTGGGTCATCAGCTCAGGGCCACATGCCATGCCATCTGTTTCCAAGTTTGAGTTAGTCCATGTCCTACAGAAAGAAGAGAAGCACACACCATCACGGGTGGGTGGGTGGGCGGGGCCACCAAACACTTTCGTTTTTCTGCTCACCCTTTCTGGAAACCCTCTTGAACGGTCAGGGTTGGGTGGGTGGCCCTCAGCCAGCTGTGGTTGGGGCTGGTACCTATCCCAGAGACTCGGGAACAAGTCTGCTGCGGGACTGTCAGAACTCCAGCTGCAACCTGAGACCCTCCAGGAAGTAGCTATAAAAGGAAACAGCCCAGCTCTGTCTCTAACTCTCTCTGGATCAATTAACTGTTTTCTTCCTCTCACCGCTCCCTCGCTCCCTCGTTTCTGCTAAAATACGGGCCAAACCCTCAATCCAGCAGACACTAGAGTCCCGCCTGACGCCGGTCTCCGGGGATCCATTCCTAGAACTGAGTCCCTAAATTGCTATTTCCTCAGCAGGCCGCTTCGCACAGCACAGGACGAGGAGGTGGGTGGTGTCAACCACGCACAGCCCTGGTGCCCTGGTATGACGCTGGGCTTTCAGCTCACACTCTGGGTGCCCTCACTTCTGAGAGCACTTAGAACTGTGGCCTCAGATGGGTTTGCTATTGTCATTGTGACATCATTTCCCACAAATAATAGCTTCACACCCACTATCTTTACGTTTCCAGCCATTGGGAACATAGGAGGAGTCACGGCCTGAGGTCGCTCTCGGCCAGCCCCATCTTCTGTTTCCAAGTTTTAGTCTGCGCCTTACAGAATGAATGGTAAAGCACCAAAACCCAAAACGGATATATATCACACCGCACTACAACAGGGCGAAAGGCACAGGCTGGGGGGGCACAAAAATAAAAAATAAAAAAATGAGCATAAACAGTCATCCACTCTCCAGTCACCCTCCACGCCCACATGACAAATCACACGCCTCACGCACCCTTTCCAACGCGGTGAAGACAAACGCAAAAGGAAGCGAAGGGCTCTCGCGGTACTGCAGCGTGCGGGCGACTCGCACGCAAAATCAAAAACAGCGTTCAGGGCCGAAGCCCGGGTGTACGCACTGCTTCCACCTCCGGCTGGCAGCCATCCAGGAAAATCACTCGGGAAGAAAGCCCACGGGGCCCCCAGACACCTACCGCTATGGACCCAGAAGATGTGGCAACAAACACTCTGATAACCATTTCGACAGTCGGAAAGAGGACTCCCCCTCACACACCCCTGCTAGGGAAGTCGCTAGACAAATCCCCCAGTGACGCTGGGGCAGCAGGTGCCAGGCCAGCCTTGGCGGGGACCCGAGCCTCGGCTCTCAGCCCTCCCCCCCTCCAACCGAAAGGCATCGCAGCCTTTCCCCCTCCGCTCGGGATGTCAGGGAAATGATTGGTTGATAAAAGCAGCTTGCTGGGCCCTTTCCTTATCACTTTAAAGGCCTGACAACAGTCCCTAAAAGGCCAGGCCGAGAGCGCACCAATCACAGGCCTGGGAGCGGTGCCTGGGGCAGGAGAGGCGGGGTTGGGGGCAGCCCGGAGCCTCGGGAAAATCCCAGAAAAAGACACCTTACCCAAGAGGAGGCTGGAGTCACAGGGCTTTAGACAAATCACAGAGCTGTGGAGACTGAAACAGCCGCGCTGGCCATTTAAATGAAGAGCAGCTCCCTGCTTTAAAGTTTTCTAGAGGTTTATTTAAAAATCCGATGAGCGGTCACACAACAGACTCCTTTGAGTGGCCTGTTTCCCGCTTTCTCCCTCTGCCAACTGTTGGGGGCTGTGGAGCCTCACTGACAGCTCAGAGGCTGCTGATAACGGCTACTAGAAATATCGACCCTATTTTACAGGCCGTGGGGGGTGGGGTGCTCATAACAAGCTACAGCGCATCGCATTTATACGTGAGATTTGAATTGCATTTAAGAACCAGAACACAAAACTAGTAAAGAAGGCCAGACAGTAGCGGCGCAGACTCTTCTGATTGGCCGGCTCGGGCTAACGTCACTTACCTCCAAGTGCGGTAACCACTTGAGTTCCATCCCTAGAACTTCATAGGTGAAGAAAAACAGTCACACAGAGACATACACAAACACATATACTCTTATACACATACACATGCATATATACATACATATACACTCAGACATTCAGACACATACACACTTATACACACCGACATACATACATACATACATATACACACACAGACACACCTACAGACAAAAAACACACACATACATACATATACACTCAGACATACAGACACACACATACACACACACTTATACACATACATACATATACACTCATATACACAGACACACAGACATACGTACACACATATACACTCAGACACACACGCACACACACATGTGTACACACAAATTGAAACTTCCACATCAAGGGAACCATGGTGAGCACTGACCTCCTGCACCTGACCTTTCTGCTCCCCCTCACTGCAGAGGAGGCCGGCACCCTGGAGCAGGTGGGACTTCTGTGGCTTCCATGCCTGCTCCTTTCACCAGTGTCTCAGATCCTGCAGCCTGGGCCGTGTCCCCCTGACCCGGCGTGGGTGTTACCACGGGAAACGACGCCACCTAGAACACAGCTCCACACCAACCCACGCAAGTCAAGGTTTTACTCTGAGCAGCACAGATCTATGGGTTTAGAAGGCAGATTGACAGCACGGCCGTTTAGAGAAACACCATGAATAATTTCTCCCAGGGGCCTGGGATGTCCCTCGCTCCTGCAGAGCACGTCCAGTCGGGACCGCGTTCCCCGTGAGCAGTGGTGTCACTAGTGCACTGCGGAACACACCTTGCTCGCCAGAGCGTCCGCTGACGCCCTCTCTCCCAGCAGCACCCTGCACAGCACCCCTGAGGACTATGAAAGCCGCCCAGAAGCAGAACGTGGAGTTTCCTGGTCAGTTCAAGATTGATTGCTTTGTAACCAAAGTGTGTGGTGTCTTCAGCAAGAGTCTTCCCAGCTCCTCCTGGTGGGGCGGCAAGAGTTTGGGCAGCTCTCGGGTCTCTGACCGATAACTTACAGGGAGGTAACCGGTGTCTGGCACTGAGGCTTTCTTGTTGTTGTTGCTTGTTTGTCTTTCGAGACAGGGTTTCTCTGTGTAGACTTGGCTGTCCTGGACTCACTCTGTAGACCAGGCTGGCCTCGAACTCACAGCGATCCACCTGTCTCTGCCTCCCGCGTGCTGGGATTAAAAGCGTGCGTCACCACCGCCCGGCCATATATTAGCTTCTTATTGCTGTGGGTACTGGCTAAATCGCAGAGACGTTACTGTTAAAAGTATTCAAAACGAGCAACATTTGTATCAACCCTCTAGCCAAGACTCGGGGGACAGGAAAGAAGAGGAAGAGAGACTGTCCGGAATCAAAGGTCGGGAGGACAGCTGTGAAATGACATGACATGCGAGATGTGATCTCGCAGTAGCCGTGTTAGCTACAGAAGCCTGCACAGGCTCAAGCCAACTAAACGTTCCACCGTGGAGAGGGACGGACCCTGAGGCACGTGCGTGGATCCCGGCGCGCATCTGCGGCTGAGGAGCTATTGGCAGTAGGTAGCTGATGGCAAAGAAAAGTCACTTCGCTTTTTGAGTGCGGTCACCGGTAGATCCCCCATGTCCTAGGGAATGCCTCCACACTCACTACTAACTGGATTCAGAGAGTAAAAAAATCATCATAAAATAGGAAGTCCTAGGGGAAATGGGTGGGTATAATCAAGATACTTTATATTCCTTCATAAAATTTTCAAATAATAAAATTTTTTAAAACTCAAATTAGCTTTAGACTTCAACAGGCAAAGTTAGCTATTCCAACATTAGGTCTTCCTGAAGACTATAAACCAATTTGATATTTATTCTTTTCTGTTTTCAAAATACTGTGTTCCTACTATTTTTTCAAATACTTTTTATATCTTAAAAGCCCCACCGCTGTGTACATTGGGAATATAAACTGTGGCTGCATTCTCGTGTTATGTGGAGAATACACACCCCTGCTCAGAGGATGAAATATGTTCACAAATGGTGTGCCCCCCCCCCCCGCCCCCGTCCAGCTGCCACCTTCGAGACCTACAGGGGGGAAAATTTTGCTGGCTGAAGTAATAGCTGCTGATTTTTTGGAGTTGAACACCAGCCAGCTCCACTCCAGGTAATTGGCATGAAGCCCTCCTTTGATCTAGTGAGGGTGTAGGTCTGGTTCTCGGCGCCAGATCACATTACAGATGGTTATGAGCCACCATGTGGTTGCTGGGAGTTGAACTCAGGACCTATGCAAGAGCAGGCGGTGCTCTTAACCGCTGAGCCATCTCACCAGCCCAAGACCTGGTTCTCTTACCACGACCCAAATGAAGCTCTGCAGTGTTCCCCTCACAGTGCCTCCTTTGCCACAGAGATCTTTTTAATATGTTCTTTTTTAAGGTTGGTGGTAGTGGTTTGGTTAGTTGGTTTTAGTTTGTGGGGTTTTTTAAAGATTTATTTTATTTATTGCATATGAGTGCTTTATCCGCAGAAGAGGATCTGCACCAGATCTCACTATAGATAGTTGTGAGCCACCATGTGGTTGCTGGGAATTGAACTCAGGACCTCTGGAAGAGCAGGCAGTGCTTTTAACCCCTGAGCCATCTCTCCAGCCCAGTTTTAGTTTTTTGAGACAGGGTTTCTCTACATAGCCCTGGCTGTCCTGGATCTCTCTATGAAGACCAGGCAAGGGACTAAAGGTGTGCACCCCGACAGGCCTAACTCTATTCTTTTTTAAATAATCATAAAAATAATTAGGACTCTGGAAAAACCTGAAAGTATTCCATTGACACTGCTGAGCTTCAAGATGACACACAGAACTGCCAGGCATCCCGGATACGTCTTTTTTTTTTTTTTAAGTGTGGGCTACCACACCCATCATTCTTTTTATTTTATTTTTTGGTTTTTCGAGACAGGGTCTCTCTGTGTAGCCTTGGCTGTCCTAGACTCACTTTGTAGACCAGGCTGGCCTCGAACTCACAGCGATCCACCTGCCTCTGCCTCCCAAGTGCTAGGATTAAAGGCATGTGTGCCACCAAGCCCTGCCCGGATAAATCTTAAAGTTCAGTGTTTCTAGATTATTTTCCACCTCAGAAAGCAGCCGCATGGCCACTTAGCACCTGTGGTGTCTGAAGGAGAATGGCCCCCAGAGACTCATAGATTCCAGTACTTGATCCTCAGTTGGTGAAACTGTTTGGGAAAGATTAGGAGGTACGGCCTAGCCAGGCCCAGCTGGCACTGACTAGTCTCCCTCCCTCTCTTCTCCCTCCCCCACCCCTCCCCTCCCTGTCTCTCTCCCTCCCCCTTTCCCTCTCCATCTGTCTCCCCTCCCCTCCCCTTCCCTCTGTCTCACTCCTCTTCCCTCTCCCCCCTCCCTCTCTGTCTCCCTCCCGCTCCCTCCCGCTCCCTCCCTCACTGGATCAGGAAGGATGTAAGCCTACACGCTCCCTGCCTTGTTAAGCCCCCAATAAATGCTTTCTTCTCTAACTTGCCTTCATGTTTTGTCATGGTACTCTGGAGTTCCTGGCTCCAGGGTAAAGACTAGACTCATTTCAATTGATAGTTAAAAGATTTATTAATTACAGCTAGCAGGAAACAGTCTCTGAGCTAAATTTAAGACGTGCAAAGCCAGGTGTGGTGGTGCATGCCTTTAATCCCAGCACTCGGGAGGCAGAGGCAGGCAGATAGCTCGAAAAACCAAAAAAAAAAAAAAAAAGGAGAAGAAGATTGCTGTGCAAAGAGTGGGGATTTGTTTGTTTATTTGTTTGTTTGTTTGAGACAGGGTTTCTCTGTGTAGTCTTGGCTGCCCTTGACTCGTTTTGAAGACCAGGCTGGCCTCGAACTCAGAGATCTGCCTGCCTCTGCCTCCTGAGTGCTGGGATCAAAGGTGTGCACCACAACACCCAGCTTATTAACAAAGCTTTAAGGAGGTCTCCAATCCTGCTTCTGGTTGGAGAACAGCTCAGCAGCTGAGAGCATGTCCTACTTTTTCAGAGGACCAGAGTTCAGGTCTCAGCACCCAACTAGGGAGGCTCACACCACCTGTAACTCTAGCTCCGGAGACCTGAAGCCACAGGCAGCCATGCCTACATGCGCACACAGACACACAAATAAAGTAAGTCTTAGCTGGATGTGGTGGCACACACCTTTAGTCCCAACACTCGGGAGACAGAGGCAGTCTGTGAGTTCAAGGCCAGCCTGGTCTACTTAAATGGTTCCAGGCCAGCCAGGGCTATATAGTGAGAACTTGTCTCAAAACAAATAAATAGGAGCTGGAGAGATGGCTCAGTGGTTAGGTGCATGGCGCTCTTGGAGAAGATCTGGGTACAAGTTCTAGGACCCTCATGATGGTTAAAAACTGTCAACTCCAGTTCCAGACTAGCCAGTGCCTTCTTCTGGCCTTCTCGGGCACTGCAGACACACACATAGTGTATACACACACACACACAGAGGCACCCAAGTAAAAACATAATCTTCAAAAAATAAATATTTTAATTAAACTATAAAAGGGTTAAAGGGCACCCTCAGTTACATAGAAATTGTGAGGCCAACAGACCTGTCTCAGAAAACACAGTATTAAAAAAGGTAAATATGCCGGGCGTGGTGGCGCACGCCTTTAATCCCAGCACTCGGGACGCAGAGGCAGGCGGATCGCTGTGAGTTCGAGGCCAGCCTGGTCTACAAAGTGAGTCCAGGACAGTCAAGGCTACACAGAGAAACCCTGTCTAGAAAAACCAAAAAAAAAAAAAAAGGTAAATATAAAAATCTGACTGTACATATACTTGTGAAAACAAAAGATAACTGATGGTGGGGCATGGTGGCACACACTTTTAATCCCAACACTCGGGAGACGGACAGGCTGAGTTCTACGAGTTCAAGGCCAGCCTGGCCTGTGGGTAGAGTGAGACACTGTTCTTAGTAACAGGGAATTTACAATTGAAGACGCCCGTCTTAGCAATCAAACTTGATCAACTTTTGTCTTATGCTACTGTCAGTCTGTAAATACTGTTTGGTGTTTGTGCTCGCATTTAGTTTTAGAAAGAAGCCCCGTATGTATAAAAACCAAGTTAACAGGGACACTCTGTCCCCGGTCGTGTCCCTTCCTGGCACGGCGGCAGGAGCAGGGTCAGCTATAAATTCTTCGCCGCCACCGCCACTGCTCCAACTCCTCAGCCAGCAAAAGACCTCGCTGAGCCGCCCTCGGCCCCAGCACGCATGCGCACACGTAGTGCGCCCGCGCCCGCCCCCAGCCGTGCACAGAGAGCACGCATGCGCACACCTCGCGGCCTGAGCTCTCGGTCCAGGAGGCGCTGCGCGGTTGCCATAGCGACGCCCGCGCTTCCCTAGGTCCGGGGTTGAGGCAGCTGCGGCAGCAGCGCGGAGCAGGTAACGGCCTTGCCGCCGCCGCCCCCGGTAGTCGTGTCCCGTCAGCCGGCGCCGGCCTCCCCGCAGCCGCGCGGCAGGCTCCTCCCGGGGTGGTCCGGCGTCTCGGGAGAGGGCTCTCGGTCCGCTCGGCCGAGCTGGTAACGTAGCCCCGGGGGCCTCCCTGCCCCGGAAGTGCGGCCTGCGTACAGCGGAGCATGCGCAACCGGGGGGTCGCTGGACAGTGTCCTCTCCCAAAGTTCAGGGAGCAGGAGTCGGGCCCCAGCCTCTGCGGCCAGCTTCCCGGCTTCCGGGGCATCGGAACCCCGACCCTCCGTTGTGCATTCAGCACTCGGCTGGTGCCCGACCCACGGCTCAGCCTCGGGGCTCTTGGCCAACCCTGCTGACCCAGAGTGCTTTACGATTTTGTTCTTCCCATGACAAAGTTACTTCTATTCAGGCCATCCTTTTTTGAACCTGTTTTCTGTCTACACGAATCACCTAGGATATTCATCCAGCACCAAAGCCCACATAATGAACCCCAAATATGTATATTCAGCCCCGGCCCTGTCTCGGAACACCAAGACGGGTGGACTGTGCAGCCTGACATTGTCTGCCGGATGGCCAAGGCGTTTTCAATACCAGCTTAATTCAAGATTGGTGCCTGATTAACCCCGCGGCCAGGCTCCTCTCGGACTCACACATGATCCAGCCCGTTGCTGAAAACTCCATTCTTCCACTTGCTGGGACTTTTTGTATCTAGCTTGGCACTATCAGCACGCCCTTTCAAAATACATCCAGAACAGATTTGTAGTTATACCGTTTCTCCAAACCCCCGCTGTCACCACGTCAGTGCCCCTTCTCTGCTTGAGCACCGGTCTTTTTATACTAATGAGGTTTTGTGGGACTAGGAAATCAGTGTCTTGGTATGTACTTTTACCTATGCCACGTTTTAAGGCAAGACTACATAAGCATGATAGGAGTTGACAAATTAAAACTCGGGTCCCTGAATTCAAACTGTACAGAACTTTCAAACAGACTGTCCAGGAGAACAGAGCCAGGGCTGCCTTCTAACCCTAGCCTCTCGCGCCACCCTCATGCCCCTCTCTCTCAGGATCCTCGAAGCTCAGTGTCTGTTTCCCGCCCATCTCCCTAGGCCCTGACACCAAGCACACATCGGCGCCTACAGCTTTAAGCCTTAACCACAAACGCGCCCATCCGAGCAACGTCACTTTCACTGTCACTCAGATACACCCAGCTCACCGTGCGTGAGCAGGGCCTGGAAGTGGCCTGAACAGGAAGGAGCCTCGTCCACTGCAAACCACCCCATGAGTCCGTCCTTCCCGCTGCCAGCACCTTAGTCCAGGCTGCCCGTTCATGTCAGTCAGGTTTCCACAGCTGTAACAAACACTGAAGACAGTCAACTCAAGAAAGCCAAAGGTCATTTAGAGGTTCCAGCCAATGGTCAGTTGACCCTGTTACTTGAGCCTGTGGCATGGACCACAATCCCTATCAAAGGCGTGTTCCAGGGACCTGAATTCTCCGTTGTATTCCTCGCAGATTTGTATCTTTTTCCTTTAGGGCAGAAGAGACCCCTGTGACCAGTTTATTGTCAACGTAGGATTTTCCCCAGACCGTGCGCAATCATTTACCTTTGTGTTTCATCGTGATTCCCGGACACTGGTCCCTGACACATCACGTGATTCCCGCACATCACACGACGTACTGGGATAGTGACGAATGAACACCCAGTGCACACAGGATTAATGTTAGCTGCAAGGTGTTCTAGAACAAACCCGCTGAAATAGAATGAAAATTCTAGTAGGAAATAAACCCTGGGGAAAGGTCAAGTTAGGGGAGCTAGAAGTAGGCACTTCTGATGACCCTAGGTCCTTCCTGGGGGCCATGTCAGCGTCTTCTGAGTTGCGGTTTTTACCGCCACCTAGTGGAGGCAGAGAGGCACAGCTTCCAGTCCCGAAGGCGGGACTCTGCCATGTCCATGAACTCAAAACTAAATGTATGAGATTGGCAAATGACCAAACCCCACAAAAGCCAGTGTGTAACCACCCAAAGGCTGGAACTGGACGCTTTTCATGCTGCAGCTCTCAAAGGGGTATGTGTGTCCTGAGTTTAATTCCCAACAACCACATGGCTGCTCACAACCGTCTGTAATGAGATCTAATGCCCTCTTGTGGCCTGCAGGTGTACATGCAGGCAGAACACTATACATAATAAATAAATCTTTTTTTTAAAAAAAGAATTACAACTGGGGACTGGATAGATGCTTAGGAGCACTGACACCTCTAGAAATGGGCCCAGGTTCAATTCCCAGCAATTATGGTGATTCACAGCCAAGCCACAGCTCACACCCCTGGGGAATCCAGTACCTTCCAAGGGCACCAGGAACACACGTGATGCATGCAAAGCACCTGTAACACAAAATAAGATTTTTTTAAAAGATTTATTTATTATAGCTGAGCGGTGGTGATGCACGCCTTTAATCCCAGCACTCAGGAGGCAGAGGCAGGCAGAATACTGGGAGTTTGAGGCTAGCCTGGTCTACAAAGTGAGTCCAGGACAGCCAAGGCTACACAGAGAAACCCTGTCTCGAAAACAACCAAAAAATCGTATTTATTATGTATACGATATTCTGCCTGCAGGCCAGGAAAGGATACCAGATCTCATTATAGATGGCTATAAGCTACCTGGGAATTGAACTCAGGGCCTCTGGAAGAGCAGCCAGTGCTTTTAACCTCTGAGCCATCTCCCCAGCCCCAAAATAAGTTTTTAAAAGAAGAAAAAAAAAAAAAAAAAAAAAAAAAAAAAAGTAAAAAAAAAATAAAAAAAATAAAAAAAATAAAAAATAAAAAAAATAAAAAAAAAATAAAAGAAGAGTAAATACAACTGCCAATAGCTGATTTCCCTTTGTAAGAAAAAAAGGGCCTCAGTGTATGATGTATATCGTAACTTCCATGGAGACAAACACAGACCATATCTTAATTTTCTATTGCTATGAAGAGACACTGTGGTCGAGGCAACTCACAAAAGGAAGACTTTAATTTGGGGGTTTACACGTCCAAAGTTAGAGCCCCTGACCAGCATGTAAGGAGCAGGGCCGCAGGCAGGCAGGCATGGCCCTGAAGCAGCACCTGGAAGCCAACACCTGAGCCACAGCACGAGGCAGAGAGAGCTGCTCTCAGAGCTCTCAGGGACACGTCCTCCAGCAAGGCCACGCCTCCCAGTCCTTCCCAAACAGTTCCACCAACTGCAGGCCAAGCATTCAAGTATATGGAAGTCTTCAATCCCATCAGAGACCCAAGAAGGGAAATCTATCTAATAAAGGAAGAGCTGGCAGGCAACTTCCAAGTTACATAGGACAGAGAGAGCAGACAGCCTCTGGACAGTCACCAGATTCTCTCCTTCATGGGGGCAATCAGTTTTCAGCCTTATCGGCCCAAAACATCCAACAAACTGCTTTTTGAAGCAGGAAATCCGACGGTCTGGTCCATCCAGTCTCTTCAAAGCTGGACAGTCAACTTTCCAGCATCACTGTTGATCATTGCAGACAGTCAGCCTGTCATCAGCAGTAGAGATAAGAGCAGTTTTTCCTTCCAGTGACCATTCTGTCACCTGAGT
>OU015745.1:142913705-142947681 GCA_907169655.1 Acomys percivali | reverse complement strand
ACCTGGAACTCTCGCCCTCTCCTCAGCTCCTCAGGCTCTGGCATACACGTGGTACACATAAACTCATGCAGGCACACATGCACATTTAAAATAATTAAATAATTAGAATAGACACTTCTCAAAAGAAGAAAGATACAAAACATACAAAAATATGAAAAATGTTCAATATCTTTAGCCATCAAGAAAATGTCTGTCCGCATTGCCATGGGGCTGACTGTTGCTACCACAGGAAAACGCTGCTGATACTATGGAGTGGGAAGGTAAAGTGGGAGCCGCCATGGAAAGCAGTGAGTTCCTGAGAGAGCTGAGAAGCTCAGCATAAGTCTTCACACACAGACTGATTCTTATTCCCCTTATAGGTGAGGAGCACGTGGGGGTGTGGGTGTAAAAAACCAAACCCTAAAAACATGCCTGAGAACTCCAAACACTGCAGACCAGTGAAGGGTACAAAAACATCACTACAGCCGGGCAGTGGTGGCACACGCCTTTAATCCCAGCACTCAGGAGGCAGAGGCAGGTGGATTGCTGTGAGTTCGAGGCCAGCCTGGTCTACAAAGAGAGTCCAGGACAGCCAAGGCTACACAGAGAGACCCTGTCTCAAAAAACAAAAACAAAAACAAAACAAAACAAAAAAAAATCACTACAATGAGGGGTGTACAACACACTCACCCCACAAATGAAGACATCAGCCTTCCGTCCCCTGGCTGCTGCCCACATCCCTCTCAACCATGGCCAGCTGAGCTCGCCCACTGGTCCAGTGCCTTGGTGCATGCGCACACATGTGCAGAGACCAGAGGTCAACACTGAGTGTCCCCCCTCTCTCTCTCTACCTTGAAACAGAGGCTCTCACTGAACCTGGAGCTCCAGGACCCCCTGTCTCTGCTTCCCAGGGCTCGTCTAGGGTTCCAGGCTGTGCACTGTGCATATGTGCAGGTGCACAGTATGAAGTGCACTGTATGATCCAGGCTTCTTAGGGACACTGAGACTACTTGGTAAACCACAGAGCGAGGCTGACATAGCCCGTGAAGTCATCAGTGGCTAATAAATTCTGACCCTGAGGAGATACAAACCTGTCTGATCTGTTTCTAACGAGTGGCCTCATGATTCCCAGTCACCACCAGTGGCCATCACATGATTCCTCCTGCATTTGTGAGTCAAGTCATCTGGGCAAATGAGTTTGACCTGTAGGCTTCCCCGCCATAGCCAACCCTGAGAATGAGCCAGGGGCAACAGAACAGAAACTTAAGGGCGTCAGAATCAAGACTGTTCACATAATTATGTTGCATAAAAATTACTTGCAAACTTCAATGGCTTAAGAAATGACATTGATTTTGTTCATAGTTTAGGCAGGACTTGACAGGCAGCACATCTGTGTCCCTCCTGGCTTGAGTAAGGGTGATTCACAGGCTGGGCCACAGACGTGCCTGAAGTCTCACTCCTGTATCTGCAGCTAGTGCCAGTTAACAGCTAAGACCCAGATACATTGTTGGCGGAACACATCAGTGGTTGAGCCCCAAGGAGAAAGGAGGCCTGGGAGAGGGAGGAGGCAGCACACTGCCCGTAGGAACTAGCCACACAGGCACAGAGCGTCGCATCTACCTTCACCACGAGCTGAGGCAGGCAGCAGTCTCTTAATGTGGAAGAGCTCAGGGACCAGAAGTTGTGCCAATTTTAGGACACTGTAATCTACCACATAAACCCAAATTCTTATTGTGTGGTCCAAGGTCAGAATGTCTGTCTCTGTACACTAGCCTCATTTTCAGTGATCTCCACAAGCCTAAGGCCAGCTCCACAGCATGGGGCTAACTGTAAAGATGGATGTTAGCCCCCACAGCACCGAGTGAGACGCTGAGGCCCGGGCTACAGGCTAGGCTGGGCAGCTCCTACCAGGATGGTGCCTCATCCCTTCAGCCTTAGCTGACCTCCCCCTGGCCTCCATGGGTCCAGGTTATCACAGCCATATGTACAATGTTGGCATTTCCAGCCTCTGGGATGCTAAAGATTAAGGTATGAGAAAACAGGAAGTGGAGAAATGGGCCATAATGCTTTGTTTCTGGAAACATACATTCTAGAAAAGATAATGTTCCTTATCCATGTATATGCATCTCAAAATGAAATTTTATGATTAAATAGAGCATAAAAAATAAAGGACTGGAGCGACGCCTGCCAGGTTAAGAGCACTGGCTGCTCTTGCAGAGGACCCAGGCTCAGCACAGCGCAGCCTCTACAATCCCACTTCCAGGGGATCAAATGCCCTCTTCTGGCCTCTGCAGTCACCAGGCTCGCACGCGGTGAGCACGTATATGCATGCAAGCAAAACACCCAACTAAATACTCATAAAAATATACACCTAACTTTTTTAAGAGTAGAAAGCCTGGGCTGGAGAGATGGCTCAGAGGTTAAGAACACTGACTACTTTTCTGGAGATCCTGAGTTCTGTTCCCAGCAACCACATAGTCGCTCACAACCATCTATAATGTGATCTGACGCCCTCTTCTGGCCTGCAGATGTACATGCAGACAGAGCACTGTACATAATAATAAATCTTAAAAGCGTGGAAAGCCTATACACTAGAGCTCAGACAGGTCTGTGCCGTCTCCTTCCCTGACATTTCTTTGTCCTCAGACATGAGGATGGAGATGACCTGGGAGGCGGTGCTGTAGCCCAGCGGGCTTGTCTCGATGGATAACACCAGGACATTAGGCTCTTCGTCCTTTTCTTACCCCACAAGTTAAGACTTTGAAAGCTTTTGCCATGGCTCAAAAACATTCCTGTTGGGGTTAGAGCCGAGCAGTAGCCTTGTTCCAGGCCTCACCCTCCCACACCCGTGTGCACAGCCCTGAGAGATGTGGGGTGAAAGGCTTGCTCTCTGCCACCAAATCACTGTGGCCACCAAGTATGGGGAAAGTGACTGAGGCCTGGATTTTGATTTATTTGTTTTAAATTTCAGCAGCCAAGAAATGGTCTAGCTGATACTGCTCCTCTGAGGGCTATAGAGCAAGGGTTTGTGGGAAACTGACGCTGTGCTCTTTTCAGGAGAAGGATCATGAGCTGGAAATTAAAAACATCTACACTAATCGAATACTTAAAAATTTACATGAAAAGGAAGATTACCCGAAAGGTATACTTTAGTCTCTTCTGCTCACAAATCTATGTTTAAGTATCTGGGCGTATCCTCCTAACATAGGCAACGCGTTGGACACTTGCTTTTGTGGTCATAGAATGACAGAGTGCTACTGCTCCTGCTGGGCTGAGGTGAAAGGGAAGCAAGATGGCTGCCAAGCGCAGCTCTCTAAGGAGATCTATAAGCCAGTGTGCAGGTCTGAACATGATGTTGTCCAAGGTACATTTTATAACAGATCCCTGCATCGGGGTCAGTGGATTTAGACAAACGCTTACTGCCATGCAACCATCACTCTGGTCAAAATCACATCTCCCCTCAACACCCAGGAAGCCCCCTCAGGCCCTCAGCAGGCCTATCCCAACAGTGTAAATCCTCCTTCTAGACCCGCACACCTGCAGATTCCCACACAGCACTGCATGCACTAGCTGCCTTTGTTCAGCGGGGTGGCCCCACGCAGTGCTCCTGGCCAGCACCTGCCCTATAAGACACACGTCACATGTACCGCATCTCCGCCCACCCCACCCCAGCCCAGCCTCTGGGTCTGCTCAGGGAAGGCACAGCGGTAGGAGCAGCCAGGTTTGCTTTCAAAGATGCTGACCTCCAGGCTTTGGCCTCCATTCACTCTGGATTATAACCCCGAGTAATGCCATGAGAGAAGGCGGTGCACCTGTTGTCGACGGGACAGCGCTTCAGTGTGTACACACCATAGACAGTCTACCTAGCAGGCATCAAGAGCCCTGGCATGCTGTGGCGGTGGCTCGCTCTCTCAGAACAGCAACATGGACATCTCATCCTAGCCCCTACCTGTTTCCCAGCACACTGTGATGCGCGTCACCTCTGAGGCCTAGAATAAGACAGAATGGGGGAAGATGGGAGAGCGGAGAGCAGGGCCGTGTGCTGCCTGTTTATAAATGTCTCCCGTACGGTGCTTCATGGTTCTGCTTCTCACAAAAAACCTATTTTATAGTTTCTTCAACAAAGTCAGTACAAGCAGACAGGAAAAGTTTGCCGTTTGTAAATATGAGACACCAGGAAACCCAAAAGTCAGACGTCCCTCCTTGGACAATGAAGGTACGAGAACTCTGAAATCTTGCATTGTCAAAAAACATCTCAACAAAAACAGGGTAACTGGCGGGTGTGGTGCTGCAGCACGCCTTTAATCCTAGCATTTGGGAGGCAGAGACAGGTAGATCTCTGTGAGTTAGAGGCTAGCCTGGTCTACAAAGAGTTCCAGGATACCCAGGGCTACTACACAAGAAATCTGGTCTCTAATAAAACAATAACAACAAAAAGCAACTAAAAGCAGTCACTTAATTGTACACAAAAAACACATGTTTATTCTAAAATATAATTTAAAATTATCTACACCCAAAAATGTGTTTTTACTAGTTTTCTAAATTACAGGGTAAAAAGACAACAGGAAGCATTGGTCAGAAAGAAAAATCAACTGAAATAAACCATGAAATTTCCTACTATACGTGTAAACTACCAAAGCAAGAGGAGTCTAAGAGGAAATATGAAGGTATCTGAACAACTTTAAAGTTTCCTGCCAGGCAGACAAGACCTCCCCTGCAATCCCAGCATAGGGGGGTGACTACAAGTCAGGGACCACTCAGCAGGCAAGGCCATGGATTGTTCTGGAAGACACAACATCATTAGCTCCACAGCCAGGGCTCCTGGCCTTAGATCCAAGACAGGTGACAGTCAGAGAATGAATGAATGGCTGCTCAGGGCATCCAAACCTGAGACCAGCAAGATTAACTTTCAGCTCCTGAGAGCAGGTCCCAAAGCAAGATGCTTCTGTGAGTGTGAAGAGGAGGAGCCTCAGCCAGCCCAGGCTGCAGGCTGCCTGAGCAAAGCCAGCCCTCCAGGCCTCAGGCTGGGGAGGCCGATCCCTAGCTGTCCTGGTGTAGCGAGCCCTGAGGAGAGAGGGGGTGGGGGATGTGGGCTGGGCTGCTGCTGGCCTGACCCTGGGATCTCCCACCACCACCTGCTTCTCCACTGAATGGTCTGTTTACTAAACCATGTCCTCATTTTTGCACAGCAAATCCCGTTGCCTTAACAAGCACATCACCTCCTGGAGCGTCTTGGGGCCAGGTGGCCACTGAGCAGATCTGTGCCGTTCACCTAGAATGCCACTCTTCAACCCAGACAGGTGATTAACAACCACTTAGGTATACATCCAGAGTCCTGGGCTGGAGAGATGGCTCAAGAGGTTAAGAGCACTGACTGCTCTTCCAGAGGTCCTGAGTTCAATTCCCAGCACCCACATGGTGGCTCACAACCATCTATGTGTTCTGACGCCCTCTTCTGGCCTGCAGGGGTACATGAAGGCAGGGCACTATGTACATAATAAATAATCTTTAAAACAAAAACATTCAGAGGCCTGAGGAGAGCTAAGTAGAGGGCCTGGCAGGGCTATATTCTTGCTGGGAAGTTAATCAAAGTTAATCACAGCCTTACCCATAAGGCCACTCTGATGTAGTTCAGTGGGGACATCTCCAAATGTGCATCTCCTGCAGTGTTCATTTAATTTTTCCACTTATTTTTAAGCCCATTTGGACAGTTTATTTGCTCATCCGGTACATTCTACTTGAGCATATGCCATGGTGAAGCACACGCACATCACAGCTCACATTCTAGTGTAAACTGTCATTCCTCTAAGGCCACTTGCCGGTAGGTTCCCAGAACCGCCTCCGCCAGCTGCCACCCTGGCACGCTTACAGCGCTGGAACTAAAACTCACTCGCTACATCCGCAGCCCTACACCTGTCTCGCTGTGCAGGTTTGTTCCTAGCGACGAAGTGCTGGGCCTAAGAATGTATTCACTTGAGTTCCACTAGAAACTGCTAAATTGCTGGAAAAACAAAAGCACAAAATTGCCAATATACATGCCCATCAGCTTCTACTGAAATGATGTCCCAATCTGGTGAGCAGGAAAGGCTCTTGTTCAACTTACTTTAGTAGGCTCGGGGGAAGAGTTCCTCAGCATCTGTGCATGGATAATCATTTTTCTTCTTTGCTAATTCCCATTTATTTGGGATGGTCCATGAAAGCTTGACAAAGCCCCTTCATTAGTGCCCTGGGTGTTTGTCTCTTCTGTCATTTCAGTGACTTACCTGGAAATCTAGGGCAGATGGAAATCCACTGAGGTTTCTGTTTGAGGCTGGGTAGTTTTAGGGAGTCAGGTCGTAAATCCAGAGTTCTACCCTCATCCGCAAATCCACTCACTTTCGCATGTACGTAAGTGCTGTGAGCACACCGGTGGAGACCAGGGCACCGCCTCTGCCTCGCTGCCTGAGCCAGTCTCTCACTGCGCCCTTTCCCAGCCAGCAACCCGCAGACCCGGGCCGCAGTCAGCACAGCTCTGCCCCAGCCACGGGATTTTGCTGTCTAGTACCTCAGCTTGCACCCTGAGCCACTGCGCCATGGGTGTGCGTTAGGGGGGGCGAGTGTCCTAAAATCCATTCCTTGTTTGACGGGACTCAATGCTCAATCTTTCTGATGCAGATTTACCAAAGGAGGTCGAACACCCAAAACCACAAGCCTCTCTGGAAACCATTAGAAGGCAAAAAGAGAAAAAGGAAGAAGATGAGGAAAAGAAAGCCATCCTGCCGGAAGCAGAGCCCATTGCGCGGGGGAGCGAGGAGCCCGCTGCCGCGGGGCCGGTGGCCCTGGCCAGGGCAGCAGCCAGCGAGGTGGCCGAGGTGGCCCGCGATGCCGAGCCCGGGCCTGGGCTGACCAAGACCCCGCGGCCGCGGAAGCACTATTCCTTCACCGAGGCCACCGAGAACCTGCACCACGGGCTGCCCACGTCCTGCGGGCAGGCGTCCGGCAGCCCACGCTGTCGCCACGGCATGGGCAAGCACCGCGGCGAGCAGGAGCTGTCGCTGGAGCCCGGCGGCTACGAGCCCTCCTTCGGCAAGGCCGCCAGGGCCACGGCGGCGGCGACCTTCCGGGACAGGAAGAGCAGCCTCATGGAGGAGCTGTTCGGCGTGGGCAGGGGCGGCGGCCCCGCGGAGGGCGAGGCGGCCAGCAGAGCGCCTCAGCTCGGGCCCGGGAAGGCCTCGGCCAGCAACGCCTTCGGGGACTCCAGGGCCACCACGGTGCGGTCCATCCAGGCCTCGCCCACCGAAGGAAAGAGGAAAACAGTTATTTAAATACAGCAGTACCTAAGCATTCTGGTTTAGGTACTAGTTACTTATGAGCTTTTAATCTTACTTACCATGAGGGCTCACATAGTGTATGTTTTAGTAGTTGGGTGGACTATGGGTAATTTGTGTTATTTGCTTTATTGCTATCTAATAAAAAGAAAAAACCCACTGTACCTTGGTCACATGGTAACATTTAAATATAAATATACATCTGCATTATGAAGGCGGAACATGCCTACTCTTTTTAGGAAGACCCGGAGAAGTGGGACTCAGTAACTCTTGGCCAGTCTAAAGCGTACACACTTCTGTCAGCGAGACGGTTGTCACAACTGCATGGCAGACACACACAGGCAGCACCTGGATCCAAGCGTGGCCCTGGGTCTGAGTGGCCTGCCTTTGTGAGCCCCCCACCCCCGTGCCTGGATAGAAGTCTGTATTTTTATTATTGTTGAGATGTATTATTATAATGACCATTTATCTGAATCTTGTTCTAAAACAACTGTATGTCAAGCTCGCTGCTCCTGTATTTTGCTGGGACTAGAAAGGGCCCGTATTCCAGCCTACACTGTGTACCTGCCTCCGTTTAATCATAAGACAAACTTATGTCTACAACTGCTCAGTCTCCAAATGCTTATGGGCAAGCGTATATTAACCCTTTAAACACCGAGAAGAAGGGCTGGGTGCGGCCCTGCGGCACAGAGGCCGTGGAGGCGTGATACCCACAGCATAAGCTGGGTACAAGCTTTGTGGAGGTCCTCACCTGCCATCTCTCGGCCCTCGGGAGGCAGAGCCAGACTCATATCTTGGTTTGGGCCAGCCTGGTCTTCGTGGTGAGTTCCAGGCCAGCCAGGGCTGCACAGTGAGATTTTAATTTAAATTTTAAAATTTTAAAATTTTTTCCTTTTTAAAAATTTCTAGAAGTTTAAATGTATACGCAGCGACACTCATAAGCACAGCCCGTCTTGGAGAACCCTGAGAAGCTGGCAACAGTGGAGCCTGGGCACTGCCGAGCCAGAGAGAACAGAAGCGAGCATCACGCTGCACTGGTTCCTTTTTAAGCCGATGTTTATTACCCAATTTTAAACAAATACAGTTTTGGGGCAAAAACACAGTGATGTCCCCTACTCAGTCTTACATACATTACACACGTGGGAAGTGCTAACAGTCTTACACACGTTGTGCATATGATGGCTCTAACACCCGGGAACAAACTAACCCTCCAGTCACTGTTTCCTACAGGGTCAGCTGAGACCACACATCCTGTGAGAGGCACCTGGTCTGGATGCTTTATTCTGAGTACTGTTCCAAGTGACCTTGGGATGCTGACTGCAGCTGCCTAAGCCCTGTGGGCGTAAGCACCATCCCAGACTGTGGCATCACACACACACACACACACCCCAGAGCTCAGCTCACACACACACATACACACCAGAGCTGTAACTAACACACACACACACCCCAGAGCTCAGCGCTCTCTCTCTCTCTCTCTCTCACACACACACACACACACACACACACACACACACCAGAGCTGTACCCCTGAAGGGAACTCAGATGCTGCAGCTGGTTTCCTCAGGTCCTGAACTCAACTGCCGTAGCCCAGGTGTTCCCTGCGTGAGGAGGAAGCTGGAGCTGGCAGGCAGGCCTCCTGGCCATGTTAGCTAAGCCTACTGCTGCCCATTTGTGCCTTTCATAAAAACAGCCAGGAAACCTTGGTGCCGTGTAGATCTGCAGTGTCAGTGGATCCTCAGGCTGCCCTGGTGGCACCAGGACTGACAACAAACCCAAGGGCCACACTCGGCCTGGTCACAGTACAATCAGAGTGAAAAGGAGCTACTGAGGAAACACAAGACTATAAATACGATCCTTCAAACGCCGTGGCTGTGCCTTCAAGGCCAGCAGCTGAGAGGCAGACAGGAGATTTAAATTCCAGGTCAGCCCCGTCTGCACTGTGATTCCAAGCAGGCAGAGCTGTGCACACATGTGGTGCTAGCACATAGCTTTTCTGGATTATGGTTCCCCAGAGTCAAGTACCGCAGCTTGCAGCCGGCGCAGTGATGGGCAGTTCCTGCAATACGGCTGTCAGGACAGTCACGCTAGCCCTGGCAAACACTACAACTAGGAAAAGTGCTTCAAAAACAGACGTGGCGTAGCGGCATACACTGTTACTCCATCATGTGGGAGACAGCAGCAGCTGGTCTCTGTGGGTTGAGGCCAGCCTGACCTACACACAAAGTTTCAGGACACCCAGGGCTACATGAGAGACCTTGTCAGACTTGGCAGAACTGTGGCTTGTAACTTCATAAGCCTAAGGAGGATCAGGTAAACAGATCAGACCCCACTTCACACATCTGCTCCACTGTACACAGCATAAACACCCAATGCTTTAAAGACAGACATAATTTGAAATGTTTTAAATAAATTAAAAAAAAATGCTTTAAATAAAAACAATATGCCGTGGTCTTGTGAACACATACAGGAATCACTATGAAAAATTAATAGGCTTAGGTATGTGACAACGCTAAACTGGTCCAGCAGATGACAAGGTGACAAGCACAAGCAGTGTCCACTAGTGTCACTTCAGCTGAGCTGCGTGAGACAAGAGGTGGAGTTTTAATAGTGGTATGCAAAGTGTGTGTTTTCTAAAATTAAAAACGGCACCATCGGCCTTGATAGAGAAGTCCGTGTTTGCAGCTGCCGATGGAATGCAGCCACGGCCAGACTGACCGCGCATGCAGACGCCACGTGGCGGGTCACAGTCCTCATGGATCCAGAACTACACCAGACGCAGAGAAGTAAACATATTCCAAAACACAAAACAAGAGCCTGCGGACCTGCGTGCAGTCAGCTCCTCACCCTAACGGAATCCTTTTGTAAAGCCTCGTAGCTGCGTGTCTCCCCTCAGCTGAACGGGTGGAGCACGATGGCCACAACTTTGTTACAGACTAGAATCCAACAGGTGATTCCAATTCCACCTGAAAAGACAAGCACGTCAGAGGCATCAGCGGCAAGGCTTCTGTACCATCAACCCAGGGAGAGAGGCACATCTCTGTGTGACCTTGAGGCCAGTCAGGGCTTCACAGTGAGACGCTGCCCCCATCCCCCAACCTAAAAAAGTATTGCTATGTGTCTGCGCATTCCTCAATGTCATGGACAACCTTTAACATCAAAAGGCCTCTTAGCGCTGAAAAGCAACAGCCAAGGGCGGCGAGTTACTCAGGGCTGCAGCCTCTGGGAGAAGAAAGCAGCCTCTGAGTGCCAGGGATGTAACTCTGCCCCTAAGCATTCAAGCCACCTGGCAAGTAGCTCCTCCAGACTCTGAAAGGCTGATAGGAGAGACCAGGCAGGATGAAGTCAGGTGATCAAATCTCCCGCCACACACCTCACAGGAGCCCTGCCACCCCCTATTTCCAGGAAACAATTACCTGCTACTCGAGTAGGGAAGGCTACCAGGCGATCCAGGGGGGTGATCCACTTGCTGGGCACCACGGCCACAGGGACGGAATAATACTTCCAGATGAGCGAGATCATCAGCGCTGCCTGGAGGAAGCTCACGGTGAGTGGAGGGAGGCCTCACCCCAGACAGTCCTTGCAGTGAGAGCAAGGCGCGCGCGCGCGCGCGCGCGCGCACACACACACACACACACACACACACACACACACACACACACACGGCTTGAGATAAAGTGGTGCACACTGGTGATGGGTGGGCCTTCTTGTGGGAACTGGCATGTTACTGTTTTGACATGGATGCCATGTCACTATTTAAATTGGCTGAGTCCGCCCCAGTGTCTATCCTGAGTAGCTGAACTGCTCGCCAAATATAAAAGCAGCCACGCGCAGGGCAGTGGTGGTGCACGCCTTTAATCCCAGCACTCGGGAGGCAGAGGCCGGCGATCTCCATGAGTTCAAGGTCAGCCTGGACTACAGAGCAAGTTCCAGGACAGCCAGAGCTGTTATACAGAGAAACCCTGTCTCAAAAAAACAAAAAAACAAAAAAAAAAAAAAAAAAAAAAAAAAAAAAAAAAAAAAAAAAAAAAAGAAAAAAAAGCAGCCACGACTCCGCAGTCCCTCTGCCACCCTCATCAGTTTCGCTTTCTTGTTCTTTCCCGGGAGCCCCTTCCATGGTCCCCAGTGCTCTTCTCAGCTGAGCAGACGGAAGGGCAGGAGGCTGGAGTCTCTGAGGAACATCTCAAGGCACACCAAGAGGGTAAAGGGCACAAACCCCAGGTAAGAACGCCAGGCATGGGGGGGGGCAGAGGCGGGTAAGACTAGAGAGATGGCTCAGCTTTGGTGAGCACAGCCTGCTCTTCCAGAGGTCTCAGGTTCAATTCCCAGCACCCAGGTTGGCTCACAACTGTCTCTTAATTCCAGTCCCAGAGGATCTGATACCTTCTTCTGACTTCCAAGGACACCAGGCACACACATGCTGTACAAGCATATGCAAGCAAAGCACCTACCCACAGAAAAACAAATTTTAAAAAGCAAAGAAAGACAGGGAGTGGGTGGTGTGGTGGTGGTGGTGGCATCAGTGCACACTCAGGAGGCAGAGGCAGGCTGGTCTCTCTGAGTTCGAGGCCAGCCTGGTCTACAGAGTGAGTTCCAGGACAGCCAGGGCTACAGAGAAACTCTGTCTCAGAAAGCCAAAAGAAAAAGAAAAAAAAGAAAAATCAGTTGGTTTCCCACCTGAGAACGGAAGCGCTGTTTACACCCCAGGGAGGTCGGGGCACTAGCTTCTGAGGTAAAGCAAAGCAAACAGCTCTGAGCCTCAGTCTCCAGCTGAGAGAGAGGCTTTCCCTTTAGTCTACACTCATGGGGGGGGGGGGGGATGGCCTGGAGAAAAGGCTCAGCAGGTCAGTACCCACACAGCAGCAGGGGAAAGCAGCCCCCTGAGCCTCAGAGCTCAGGAGCAGGAGCTGGGCCCAGGCAAGCTGACCTGGGGTTGAGGGAGACTCCTGCCCCAGTGTGTAAGATGGAGATTAAGCAACAAGACCGCAACATCCCCCTCTGGCCTCCACACATGCGCACACACAGGTAAACGCCCACACACGCCCACCAGCCCGGGGCCACCACATACTCACTTGTAGCACATAGAAGGCCACACTTATAAACCATTTGATCTTGGCCAACTGAGCTGTCCGCGCTTTCACTAAAATGGAGAAAGGCGAAAAAACATGAATTCATCCTACAAGACGAAGAGAACACCTAAGAACACAGAAATGTCGCTTCCCCATATTAAACACTTTCTTTTCTTTTCTTTTTTAAGTTTTTTGGGACAGGGTTTCTCTGTATAGCCTTGGCTGTCCTAGATTCTTTGTAGACCAGGCCTGCCTGCCTCTGCCTCCCGAGTGCTGAGATTAAAGGCCTGTGCCACTGCATCAGCCTAACACTTGCTATTTACAATGGGCTAATCAATTTACTTAGAATATCAAACAGGAAAAGAACAACCTCTAAATATAACACCCCTTACTCTGTATGCCAACCTACAGGTATAAAATGCCACGATAAAACCCCTTATTACTCTGTATGCCAACCTGCCACCTACAAAACCTAAGGTTGTGCCCCAGGCTACTGTTTAAGTAGGTGCCTGCCCACAGTGTGTCCACTCACGCCCCAGAGCCACTTTTCCTAATGGGTCTGCCACTCACCCACAGGGCTGAATGTCACCCCAATTTCTAACCTACACCATCTCTGAACCTGCAGGCGTCCAGTTCTCCCAGGCCTGCACAGGCCCCTGTGTACAGCCCATTCCACCATCCACAGCCCTGCAGGGCCTCTAGGGCACACTGTTCCATGGAAGCTTGTGGGGAGGAGAGGCAGGGGCAAGGGGGTCGCACTCTGAAGCCCTGGAGGAAGAGACAGACAGACAGGGCTTTACTCCGCCTCAGAGTACGGGAACTCAAGGGTGCATCATCCCCAGCACAGCAGCTGTGTCTTACTGTCTACACACCCCATCCTCAGCACAGCAGCTGTGTCTAACTGTCTACACACCCCATCCCCAGCACAGAGGCTGTGTCTTACTGTCTACACACCCCATCCTCAGCACAGCGGCTGTGTCTTACTGTCTACACACCCCATCCTCAGCACAGGAGCTGTGTCTTACTGTCTACACACTATGGGTGTGGGCCTGAGAGTGCAAAATGCTCTGAGTGTCCATTGTGTGATCTTTATCTGGAATTCCTTGGGCAAAGCGCCAAGCCGGAGAACAAACTCTGGCTCTGAAGAAAAATCTACCATGGATTTCTGGCTCTAGAAAGCAGAAGTTTACCAGCAAACGAGAAATAAAGTGAAAGTGAAAGCCAGGTGTGGTGGTGCACACCCATAATCACAGCACTCGGGATGCAGAGGCAGGTGGATCTCTGTGAGTTTGAGGCCAACCTGGTCTACAAAGTGAGTCCAGGACAGCCAAGGCTACACAGAGAAACCCTGTCTCGAGGGAAAAAGAAAGAAAGGAAGACAGACAGACAGACAGTCATCTCAGAGCTCCTCTACACAGGGACGAAGCCCTGTCCATCTAGGAAGCAAAGCCGCACCCCGAGCACATCTACCAATACCGTGAGTTTTGAGCTTGTCCGTCATTTTATTGATCTTCCTTTCCAGTCTGGCGTATCTGGCAAACTCGTCCATCATGTTGACGGTGGACAGCTCATGCTTCATGTTTTGGATCTCCGATCTCATCTGTGACTCTTGCTCTGCATCCTTCTGCAGCACCCTGGAAACCTGGCAGGGGCAGCTGGCATCAGTGTCCTGCTACATCCTCACTGGTACCCAGGCAGCCACTCTGTTCCCCCCTCAGGACTGAATCCAAGACAGGCTATGACCGCCCAAGCCTGGCTATGACCGCCCAGGTACTGCAGGGCTTAGGGGCTGCACAACAGAAACAGCTCCGCAGCCAAACCAAAGAAGGAAACAGTGGCCACCAGGTGGCACCCACCAACCATCAGAGCTTCAGGGTCCCGGGGTAAGGCGGGGGTACAGAAAGGTAGAGGCCAGGAAGGTGGCAGCAATGTCCTGACCTAGATCAGAACCCCTGCCAGAGCCGAAGCTCCTGGGCCTGGAGACAGCAGAGACCATCAAACAGTGCTGCAGGAAAGAACCTCAGCTAATGAGAGGAGACCGAAGCTGGCCTTCTGGGCTGCATGCTATTAACATGTCTGGCACCAGTACTACAGCCAAGACCTTTGCTCATTCACCAAAGTGTAGAGCGGCAGAGGACTGTCAGCTTACCTTCAAGGGTTCAGGAAAAAAATTAAATTAAATTAAATTGAAAAACTGTTCTTTTAGACTGTATGACTAACTCCTGAATGTGCATGTTTATCCAAACTTTAAAAAAAAAACAGCTCTGAGCCAGGGGTGATCCCAGCACTTGGGAGGCAGAAACAAGCGAATCTCTGAGTTCAAGGCCAGTTTGGTCTACAAAGCAAGTCCAGGACAGCCAAGGCTACATACAGAAACCCTGTCTCGAAAAACATTTTTTTAAAAAGCTGTTTTTAAAGATGAAAAGAGGAAGTATCTAAAGTGAAGCTGGCCCACAACAGGTGTCACCCCAGATCAGAGGGCCCCTCTGCTTGCCACACAGTAGGGCAATGGCAGTTCTAGCCAGAGCCAAGCCCAACAGTGATGGTGCACAGTCCAGGTCACAAGCTGAGCCCCTCACCAGCCCACACATCAAAGCCCCCAGGCTGGGCCACGTGAGCTGGCTGCGGTGCATGTCTCTGCGGCCGGGCCAAGGAACAGGCATGCAAACCTGCCTCTCTTTACTGCTCACTGTCCTCCACTCAAAGGAAGAGTCACTCCAGTATGGCCCACCCCGCAGAGGAAAACAGGGATGCACCAAACTCTCTAAAACTCAGACTGGAGATGCTCAGTGGTTAAGAGCACTTTATTTTCTTTTGTTTTGTTTTTGTTCTTCAAGTCAGGGTTTCTCTGTATAGCCCTGATTGTCCTGGACTCACTCTATAGAATAGGCTGGCCTTGAACTCACAGTGATCCACCTGCCTCTGCCTCTCCAATGCTGGGATAACAGGTGTGCGCCACCATGCCCAGTTCAAGAGCACTTGTTTTTCTAGAGGATTGGGGTACAGTTTCCAGCACCCACATGGCTCACAACCATTTGTAAATCCAGTTCTAGGGAATTCAACACCTTCTTCTAGATCCCAGGGTACCAGGCATGCAGGTGATGCACAGACATGTATCCTACATGCAGGCTAAGGATCATACACATAAAAAAGAAAATAATTTTTTTAAAAGCCAAAATCATGCTGGGCGGTGGTGGTGCACACCTTTAATCCCAGCACTTGGGGAGGCAGAGACAGGCGGATCAATGTGAGTTCGAGTCCAACCTGGTCTACAAACCAGCTGAGGCCACACAGAGAAACCCTGTCTTGAAAAACCAAACCCAAACCAAACAAAACAAAAACAGAGCTATCATTCAAAATCAGGGAACCTACTCTGCCCCTTGATGCCCACAGCCAGCTGGCGAGCTGACCCAAGTGCGTGAAAGCAGGAGAACCGGCTCCGCCCCTCGCTGGCTCCGCCCCTCGCTGGCTGCGGCATTGGGTGAGCTAGGTGAGGCAGCATTGGAGAGCTTGCCCTGATGACATGGGTTCAGGAGAGCTGGCAGGCTGACCAACTCAGCTACCACCCAGGCCCAGATCCAGGGCTTTGAGTTGGGCCACCCTGACATCTTCCTTTTCCATGAACACATGAAGGGGCCCTGCAGATGCAAAGCCACAGGAGCTCCATGACGCAGGACAACAACAGGGTGTCCAGTGTAAGGGGCTACCTTTGGCTCCATTTTCTACACCTCTGTTTGGCACGTATCAAGCTGAGGATCAGCTCGGGGGCCACACCACTCAGTCCCCGTCCCGAGAAACCGCTTGTTTACCTTAGCTCTGCAGCTGCGTTCCTCAGAACCTATCCCACTACCCTTGACGTTTTTACTACTGCGATACATAGCAGAGCGTCCTCATCAGCTCCTAGGAACCGCTTGCTTATCAGCTACATTCTCTCAAAGTTTACTCCCTTAGCTTGAAGTTTTTACTACCAGGCTAGAGAGCAGAATGGCTGCCATTGGGTTTCCATAGCAACCCTGCCTTTGCCTCTCTGAGACCCTGTAAAAACCCTATGAATATTCTCAATAAACAGGGGTTTGATCAAATCCAGACTTGCCCTCATTTCTTCATGTCTCCCTGTCCTGTCTCTTTTTCAGTCCTGCACCCCTCCCAGGGTCCGTTTGAAGACCCCGCGGGCCGGGGCACAGGAGGAATCCTAGTGAGGATCCAGCATCATAGTGTAGCAGAAACCAGAGGCTTCGAACCAAACAAATGACTCACTGCAACAAACATTTGCAAGTAACGGTATGTGGACCAAAGGGCGTAATGTGGGACAATCTGTCATTCTGTTTGGTTTTGGTCTTGGTCTTGTCTTTTTATTTTCTTTTGCGGAGGAAGCTGCAAGGGCAAAGGCCGGATGTGAAAGGAGATGAGTGGGACTGGGGTGCGTGATGTGAAACTCACAATCAATCAGTAAAAAGTTTCAAAAATAAATTGGGGGGTGGGGGGGGCTAGAGAGATGGCCCCGCAGACAGGAACAGCTGCTCTGTCAGGAGTTCAATTCTCAGCATCTACACAGCAGCACACACCTACTGCCTCTAACTCAGTTCCAGAGGAACACATGCACACACACACACACACACACACACACACACACACACACACGTGCGTGCTTCACGTTAAAAAAAAATCAGGGATCCTATAAAGGCTGCTTGAACTTAAACAGGAAACAGGAGCAAGCTAGGCCTGGAGGCAGACGCCCATGCGAGGCTCCGGTGACCCCCTGAAACCCAGTATGAGCTACACAGTGGGCGCACCTCAAAAAAAAAAACAGATGAGGGCTGCAGAGATGGCTCAGCAGTTAAGAGCACTGGCTGCTCTTGCAGAGGTCCTGAGTTCAACTCCCAGCAACCACACGGCAGCTCACAACCATCTGTAGTAGGATCTGATGCCTTCTTCTAGTGAGAATGAAAACAGAGCACTCATACACATAAAATAAATAAATAGATCTTAAAAGAAAAAAACAGGTGATTCAAACTCACAAATGCCCTGGAGACAGAATCACTGAGGCACTGACTTTGTGAAACTTTTACCAAAATGACTGAGGCAGAGCAAAGGGCAGGCACTGGGCAGGCTTCCTTCTCACCACGTGGGCAGAGGCTCACTGCCCTCAGGCAAGCACTCTGTGCTCTGCAGCAGCTATAACTCTGGCCAGGATACACCCTGCTGACACACTTGTCCAGGGTTGAACTTGGAGTCACTTTATCACTGACAACCCAAAGGCTGGACAGATCTGAACCCTGGTGGTGTGGCCTAGAGCCCGGCTCCTCCCTCCAGGAATTCCTCAGGCAAGCACAAAGTGACCAACTCAGGCCACCAGTGTGGCTGTGTCTCCAACATCCATCTCATCTCACAAAGGGACCAAAACCCAGACCCACTGTTCTCAACTAGTAGCAGGAACATCTAGGGCAACTCCCTAGCTGGGCCAACCCCCTCCTGGGACGCATGCTCCCCACTAGTGCAGTGTAGAGGGCCCTGTCCACCAGGCACGTGCCCATCCCCCAGCACACCTCCCAGTCAAAGCTCCAGGGGTGGAGCCTGTTAGGTTGCTATAGCAACCTAACCTGTCCCAACCAGAACAGTGGTGCAAGCCTTTAATCCCAGCATGTGGACAAGCAATCTCAGGAGTCTGGGGCCCGCCTGGTCTGAGAGCAAGTTCCAGGACAGCCATGGCTACACAGAGAAACCCTATCTCTAAAAAAATAAAAAATTAATTAATTAATTAAAAATTAAACAAACAAACAAAATCAAAACCCCAAAGAAGACCCTTGCTAAGAGTCTGGTCTGTGGAAAGGGAGTGCCTAAGGTGTGGGGCGAAAAGCAAAGAGTAACTTCAAAACTGCTGAGCTCACAGAGAGGGGTAGGCGACACCAGCCAGACCCCACAGGCGTGTACAGCAGTGCAACTGCCCACAAAGCAGGGTCTGTCAGGAACCTGGCATGGACACCTGCACACTGCAACTCTCAGACCCTCACCATACCTGTACATGTCAGTTCACGGGCTCCCACGCATGAGCACACAGTGTGTCCTATGTCCCCTTCTCCTAAGACAATGCTGGGTCCCCTACTTCATAAATTAGTCTCAACCACGCATGCTGTGACGAAGTAAAGGGACAGACCCTCAGAAAAATGCCAACCATGCCAGCAGCAGGCAGTCCAGGTGCTTCCTCCTTCCCCACAGGGCAAACACCCAGGCATGTGCTCCTATGGTGACAATCCTTGGGGACAAGGGGCTGGTACAGAGCACACACAAGTCTGGTATATTGGAGGAGCCTGAGATGGTAACAGGACATCTATCCCTCCTCCCTGTCTGCTAGCCACTTACAACCTGTAGCCACCTCAGCCAGGGCGACCTAAGTGAGCCCAACCTAGCCTCCTTGAGCATCTGAGTTCCGCTTCTTAGCTCCGCTGCGAGGCAAAAATGTAATGGGACGTGGCATAGAAGGGGATGGAACCACACAAAAGGAGGGAGGTGGCTCTTGCTATACAGGCACAAGGAAGCCACCCAGAAGGTGGGTGTGGGTGCCCCTCTGTGAGTATAGCCTTGGGAGCTGCAGAATGGATCCCACAGCATGCCAGCCCTACCAGTCAGTGTGCCCTGGGTTTTACTGAGAGACCCTACCTGGACAAGTAGGGTAGAAGAGGGTTATCGAGGGCTATTGCTGATATCCATCAACCTCAGCCTCCATGTGAGCGCACACACACACGCACACGCACACGCACGTGTACACAAGATGAGATGGAAAAATAAAATCACACAAGGAGCCTGAAGGAGAACACACAAGGGGCTGCTACCCGGATACTCGAGGAACTTGAACCACAGAAACAAGAGTGCCTCAGGGACAAAGGACTCAGGTGCTCCCCCAGGAAACCTGTCTCCTGCCAGCCGCCCACACCACAGATGGCCGCGGTGATCCCAACCGTGCCAGTTCACCTGCTAGGTGTTCCCCAACCTGCAGACAGCGTCAAATCCCAGTCACAAACAGCAGTCACAAATCACACAGGACAGCTCCAAGTCAGAGTTCCTCCCCCCCCCCCTTTAGGCTCCACTGTTTGCTAGACCAGCTCACAAAACTCACTGGCTTATCACAGAGCATGTTTTCCAAGGCCACGGGCACTGGCTGGAGAGCGGTGTCTCAGAGGATAGGCACACTGGCTGTTCGTGCTGAGGACCCACGTGCAGTTCCCAGCACCCACACGGTGGCTCACAACTGTCTGTGACGCCAGTTCCACGGAATCCGACGCCCTCTCCTGGCCTCAAGAACACTGCACACATGCAATGCACTTAGATGTGTGCAGGCAAAAACTCATACATTAAAAATAAATACGTGCCGGGCGTGGTGGCGCACGCCTTTAATCCCAGCACTCGGGAGGCAGAGGCAGGTGGATCGCTGTGAGTTCGAGGCCAACCTGGTCTACAAAGGGAGTCCAGGACAGCCAAGGCTACACAGAGAAACCCTGTCTCGAAAAACCAAAAAATAAATAAATAAATAAATAAATAAATATAAATATAAATAAGCAAACAAACAAACAGGGCTTTAAAAAAAAAAACGTTTTAAAGGCCGCAGATGAAGACACATATGAGGGTAAGTCAGAAAGCGTACTGAGTTGCCAGAGCATCCTTCCCCGGTCAGCAGCCCCGCCCCCTCCCAGTGCGTAGAGAAACCCTGATTCACTTTTCCTTTATCCAGTCCTTCGGGGGAGCGTGTAACGACTTCATTATGTAGGCATGAGTGAAACGTGGAAAACCTTGTAGGAATGTGTTGGGGCTGGAGGCGGTCCTGGGAGTAAGAGCACTGGCTACTGTTGGGGAGGACCTGAGCTCGCTTCCCAGCACCTGCTACGCAACTAACACCCTTAACTCCAATTCGAGAGGATTCAGCGCTCTCTTCCGAACTCTGCTGGCGATGGATGCACAGTGCGCGGATACGCATGCGGGCAAAACACCCATACGCATGAAAATAAAAACTAAAAAGGAACCCGAGTGAGTGAGCAAGAAGGGTACGGCCTGTTAGGATTCTCCTCCCCACGTAGAGCGCACGGGGGGCTCCCCACCCTCCAGGGCGCGGTAGGTGGAGTCGGTGGGTGCCACCTCGAGGAAGAAACCGCGCAGCACGGACCGCGCCAGGCCCGGCGCCCCGGCCTCCCCCACCACCACCACCACCACCCCCGCCTGCTACTCACGAACGAGGACAGGGACGGCAGAAGGATCCGCAGCACGTTGCACCCGAACACGAAGCTCAGCACCAGCAGCCACGCCCAACGGTCCGCCTCGGCCGCGCTCATCCCGGATCCTAGGGAACAGCACCGCTACAGCAGCGCCATGGGGACCGCGCCGCCCGCCTGCGCCTGCGCACTGCAGCCCCGCTCCGCTACTGCGGCGCCCTGGGTAACGCGCCGCCCGCCTGCGCCTGCGCCTGCGCACTGCAGCCCCGCTCCGCTACTGCGGCGACGTGGGGACCGCACCGCCCGCCTGCGCCTGCGCACTGCGGTCCCGGTGGGCTACGGCAGCGCCCGGGCGACGGCGTCGTGAACTGCGCCTGCGCAGACCCGAGGGGCTTTTTTTTCCCCCCTCCTCTCCGGGGCGGGGCGGTTGTTTAGGACCCATCTTTGCCTTCAGCCCTCCCGGCTTCCGTAGCCATGTGTTAGCGGTCCTGCTCGCGAAGCTCTGAATTTGTAGTAACTGAAAATTATTTACGTTCTTGTTAACTCACATTTATTCTTAAATATTTTTTTTTCGAGACAGGGTTTCTCTGTGTAGCCTTGGCTGTCCTAGGCTCGCTTTGTAGACCAGGCTGACCTCGAACTCACAGCGGTCCGCCTGCCTCTGCCTTCTGAGTGCTGGGATTAAATGCGTGCACCTCCACTGCCCAGCCAAAGAAATTTATTTGAGGGTAAGGTTTTGCGTGAGGAGAAAGCGACTTTATCCTACGGTAAACTAAAACATCTTTTTTGTTTTTTGTTGTGTTTATTTGTTTGTTTGTTTGTTTTTGGTTTTTCAAGACAGGGTCTCTCTGTGTAGCCTTAGCTGTCCTGGACTCGCTTTGTAGACCAGGCTGGCCTCGAACTCGTGAATGTTAGGATACTGCTCCAGTCTACCTGCCTGTGATGTCGTTGCCTACCTGCCACGGGGCGTGGCCCTGCTCAGGGCTATATAAAAGGACAAATGCTCCTCTTGGTTCTCCCTCCCCCCCCCTTCCTTCTTTCCCCATGTTCATTTAATAAACCTCATATATTCTAATATCTGGCATCATTGTCTTATATATTAAACATAGAAGATCCGGGACCTTATTATCTTATCTTATTATTATATCGTTGCCTTATATATTAAACATAAAAATGAAGATGGAGGCTGGAGAGATGGCTCAGAGGTTAAGAGTACTGACTGCAGCCGAGCGGTGGTGGCGCACGCCTTTAATCCCAGCACTCGGGAGGCAGAGGCAGGTGGATCACTGTGAGTTTGAGGCCAGCCTGGTCTACAAAGGGAGTCCAGGACAGCCAAGGCTACACAGAGAAACCCTGTCTCAAAAAAAAAAAAAAAAAAAATACTGACTGCTCTTCCAGAGGTCCTGAGTTCAATTCCCAGCAACCACATGGTGGCTTTCAGCCATCTATAATGTGATCTGACGCCCTCTTCTGGCCTGCAGGTGGACATGCAGGCAGAGCACTATATACAAAATGAATAAATATATCTTTAAAAAATAAATAAAAAGCCAGGTGTGGTGGCACATGCCTTTAATCCCAGCATTCGGGAGGCAGGGGCAGGCAGATTGCTGTGAGTTCAAGGCCAGCCTGGTCTACAGAGTGAGCTCAGGACAGCTAAGGCTACAAAGGAAAATCCTGTCTTTTTTTTTTTTAAGTTTTTTGTTGTTGTTTTTGTTGTTTGTTTTTCGAGATAGGGTCTCTCTGTGTAGCCTTGACTGTCCTGGACTCACTCTGTAGGCCAGGCTGGCCTTGAACTCACAGAGATCCCCCTGCCTCTGCCTCCCGTGTGCTGGGATTAAAAGCATGCGCCACCATGCCCGGTGAAATCCTGTCTTGAAAACAAAAAACAAAAAAATCCTGCACACTTATTCTTTTTTTTTTTTTTCCTTTCTCTTTTTTTTTTTTAAACCATATTGTTATTAGAACATTTTGCTGCCAGACTTGGGGGTCCATACCTATAATCCCAGCATTCGGGACAGTGAGGCAGGAGATACTGGCTTTGAGGCCATGGGGGGCTACATAAGCCCCTGCCTCAAAAGAACAACAAAATTCCACTTCCGATTGCTATTCTGGCCAAGGCTCAAAAATCACAGTTGTGGGTTAATCAAACTTAAAGCAGCAACCTGCTCTAGGTTTGTCCGAACAAACAACCCTCCACCTGCATCAGGTAAGTGTGCCTGTGCACTGCCTCTGCCGTTACACAGCCCACACTTGTTCGCAGGCTCTCAGGAAGCCGGGAGAGCAAGTTCCCTCAACATCAGAATGAATGTTTTTCCATTTACCTTGAGCGTTAAGTAGCCGTTCCTTTGAGGGAGTGATTCTCCTTTGAGCCACGCCACGTAGAGCAGGAACCAAGGAGTGAAAGGAGCCTTGCTCCAGTCACGGGAGCCGGACAGCACGATTTGACCAAACTCCGTAGAACTTTTGTCTGTGTGTCTGTGTGTTTCGAGACAGGGTTTCTCTGTGTAGCCTTGACTGTCCTGGACTCACTTTATAGACCAGGCTGCCCTCGAACTCACAGCGATCTGCCTGCCTCTGCCTCCCGAGTGCTGGGATTAAAGGCGTGTGCCACCACGCCCGGCTCCACCATAGAACTTTTAAAAAAGAAAAAAGAGACTAGTATGGTGACACATACATTTAATCCCAGCACTCGGGAGGCAGAGGCAGGCGGATCTCTGAATTAAAGCTAGCGTGGTCTAGGTAGTAAATTCAGGTCAGCCACAGCTATATGTGAGACCCTGTCTAAATATAAATCATTAATGAGAAATCCAAAATATACTTTTATTTTTTAAATTTACCTTTTTACTCTCTTAGCATGTGAGTTTGGGTACATGTGGAGGTCAGAGGGTACTAGTGGGAGTCAGTTCTTGCTTCCCACATCTGGGGGTCCCTGAGGGTATAGTCAGGTCATCAGCCTTGGCAGCAAGGGTATGTATTTGATAAGCCAACTTGCCGGCTCTTATCATTGTGTGTGTGTGTGTGTGCACAGGCACACTCATGCCATAGTGCATGCTCAGCTCTTTCTCTCACTTTGTATCAGCATAGATTGGTTCTCCTGCCCCCCCACACACACATCTGAGCGGAGGAGTGCTGACATCAGGGTGTGACATCAGGGATGTGCCACCACCACAGCCAGCTCTTCACAGGGGCCCTGGGCTGGAATGCAATGCGAGCATGTTTGCTCAGAGCCAACTGCCCCCCACCCCCACCCCGTGCTCGACTTTCCTTTGCATCCCTAGCTTCTGGGACTTGCGCAGCTGCTGAGCTACCAGGGCAAAGTCAGCATTGGAGCGCTGGTGTTGACCTCTCTCCAGATGCTTTCTTTCATACACAGGCTTGACTCATACCTAGCATTGTTTATCTTCGGCCGATACCACAAGCACAGAGGGACTTCAGAGTGACAAGAATGCCACAGCACAAAGGGACAGAAACTGTTTCCATGTCTTCTCAGCAGCCTTGCTGCCCACTCGAGAACCAGCAGATGCTCTTTCAACTCCATGTGTCAGAAGAAACCCATCTGCCGCCCTCAAATCCCTGTGTCTCTCCCTGGCTCCCAGTCCACCCGGCCAGTCCACCCGGCTGGGCAAACACTGCTGGCCACCAGCCCTGGGTCCCACCGCCTGTCCTGCGCGACAGAGCCCTCTTCAAACATGCACTCCCCCGACTTCTGGCCAGTTGCAGGGTGAGCCTGGTTAGTGTGTGTGTCCGGTTCCTCCTGGAATGTGCTGTGACTGGATGAGGCCGAGAGGGTCACAACAACACACTGAGGTTCCGGGACGAGCACAGCTGTGTTCAGATGCTGTAATGTGGGTATGATGAACAATCCTGCTTACCGCTCGAAGATGAAGCCACTGAACAGGATAAGGGCACATGGAGGGCACACACACACACACACGCACGCACGCACGCACGCACGCACGCACGCACGCACGCACGCACACGCCACCTGAAGGACTCT
The DNA here is from genome assembly GCA_907169655.1 of Acomys percivali. NCBI lineage: Eukaryota > Metazoa > Chordata > Mammalia > Rodentia > Muridae > Acomys > Acomys percivali. The sequence goes on along the minus strand of OU015745.1, from coordinate 142,923,128 downwards.
GGACACTTGGTAAGGGAACCAATGACACGTGTAGGCCGTGCAGAAGAACCGTGTCTTTAAGAGTTTAGGTGCAAACTGGGATAACAGTCAGTGTAATCTGAATAAATTATAATAAATTAAAATTTGAAAAGAAAAGATTTAGAAGCGTTTGGAGGCCAGCCTGGTCTACAAAGCAAGTCCAAGAAAGCCAAGCTACACAGAGAGACCTTGTCTAGAAGAACCAGAAAAAAGAAAAGACTTAGAAATTGGCACAGTGGTGTAAGATTGTAATCCCAGCATGCAGTGTTCCTTTGTTGTTGTTGTTTGTTTGTTTTTTGTTTTTTTGAGACAGGGTCTCTCTGTGTAGCCTTGGCTGTCCTGGTCTCGCTTTGTAGACCAGGCTGGCCTCGAACTCACAGAGACCCGCCTGCCTCTGCCTCCCAAGTGCTGGGATTAAAGGCGTGCGCCACCAAGCCCTGCTTTTGTTTTGTTTTCCGAGTCAGGGCCTCCCTGTGTACCACCAAGCCCACCTAGAGTGCTTTTTTTTTTTTTTTTGGTAAGATTTATTTATTTATTCTACAGTATTCTGCCCAAATGTGTCTCTGCATACCAGAAGAGGGCACCAGATCTCATTATAGATGGTTGTGAGCCACCATGTGGTTCCTGGGAATTGAACTTAGGACCTTTGGAAGAACAGCCAGAGCTCATAACCTCTGAGCCATCTCTCCAGCCCCAGGCTTTTTTTTTTTTTTTTTTTAAGATTTATTTATTATTATGTATACAGAGCACTGCCTGCATGTACACCTGCAGGCCAGAGGAGGATATCAGATCACATTATAGATGGCTGAGAGCCACCATGTGGTTGCTGGGAATTGAACTCAGGACCTCTGGAAGAGCAGTCAGCGCTCTTAACCACTGAGCCATCGCTCCAGCCCCTCCTTTCTTTCTTTCTTTCTTTCTTTCTTTCTTTCTTTCTTTCTTTCTTTCTTTTTTTAAGCTCTTACTTTATTTAGGGTGTTTAGACCTCAGCCTCCCTTCTAACCTCCCAACCCTACGTAGGATAGAAGAGGTTAACAGGGAGAGGGGCCCCTTTGCTTCTCCTGGCTGTTTGAGGTTGAAGGGTCTTAGGGGCTGTACCAATCTCCATCAACAGCAGACACAGTCAACAGTCTCCTCCAAGCCTCTGCACCCCAAATTATTTCCCTCTGTCTACTTCGAACACTGTCTCTGGTCTCTTCAAACTGCTACACATTGCATGCTAATATAAGATTCTAGACGGCCTGAACTCAGCAGTGACATTATTAGCTAAGGAAATGGTGTTTCATTATTAGCTAAGGAAATATAAGATTTCAGGTGGCTTGGATTTAGCCATCATGACAACAGCGTTGTCAGCCGCGCAAGCAAGTTAAGAATTACAGGCTGGGCAAGGCATGGTGGCGCACGCCTTTACACCCAGCATTCGGGAGGCAGAGGCAAGCGGATCTCTGTGAGTTCGAGGCCAGCCTGGTCTATAAGGCGAGTCTAGGACAGCCAAGGCTACACAGAGAGACCCTGTCTCGAAAAGCCAAAAAATTAAAAAATAAGAATTGCAGGCGGATAACAACAGCAAACAAAGTAACAGTGAGCTGAGAAGAACAAGTTAAAAACTCTCCGTTAGCCTCCATCTCAACCCTGCCCCAGGAATTTACTGCCTTAATCTCACCCTACTTAGAATTTACTACCTCAGGCACCCCTATTGTTAGCCAATCACTCTTTAACTAACCATTGTCACTAAGTTCTGCTCCTGTAAAAGATATTAAACCCTGAGTTTTTGTAGGATGGGGGTCTTCCATCTCCTCGGAGCTTGGTGGACCCCAGCGCGTCGCCTCAATAAAATTCCTTTGTTTTTGCATCGACTCTGGACTCTGACTCTCAATTGGGCTTCCAGGAATAGACTCAGATGACCTGAGTCTAGTGCTATCACCGCCAACACCGCATGCCACCCCGCTCAGCGCCCATTTATATCCTCAGAGCCTGGGCCCCGCCCTTCTCCACACCACGTGAAGAAGGCCTTACCAGTTGGCAGAGGCCACGCCCCCTCAAGAGACAATCAGCAGCTGTGGACAAACAAACTCAAACTAAAATCCCACCCTTGGGTTTAAAAAAAAAACGTATTTACATAACACAACTGGAGCCTGGCAGTTGATGGCGCACGCCTGTAATCCCAGCACTTGGGAGGCAGAAGGCAGGCAGATCTCTGTGAGTTCGAGGCCAGCCAGGTCTGCAAAGCGAGTCCAGGGCAGCCAAGGCTACACAGAGATACCCTGTCTGGGGGGGGGGGGGAATACATAACACAACCGAGTTTACAGTAAAACTTCCATTACACCAGTACTCAGGGAGACAGAGGCAGGACGATGTCTTTGAGTTTAAGGCCAGCCTAGTCCACAAAGTGACTCCAGGACAGCCAAGGCTACACAGAGAGACCTTATCTTAAAACAAAAAGGAAAAGAAAGGACTTGAAGGTGCTACACTCAGGTCGTCAGAGTCAGAGTCTATTCCTGGAAGCCCGATTGTGAGACAGAGTCCAGAGTCGATGCAAAAGCAACGGGACTTTATTAAACCAAAGCTCCAGGGTCCACCAAGCTCATCCTGACAAAACTCAGGGTTTAAATACCCTTTACAGAAGCAGAACACAGCACACAGCGGTTGGTTATCAAGTGATAGGCTGACAATAGGTGACCTTTTAGGTGAATGGGGGCCTGAGGTAGTAAATTTTAAGTAAGGTGAGATGGGGGCAGTAAATTCTGGGAACAGGGTGGATATGGAGGCTAGGGGAAATTTTTTAATTTGTTCTTCTCCGTTTACAGTTGCCTTATTTGCCCTTGTTATCAGCCTGCAATTTTGAACTTACTTTGTTCAGCTAACAACGCTATTGCTAGGATGGCTAAGCCCATGTCGCCTGGAATCTATTGCTTAGGTAACAACGTTACTGCTGAGTTCCGGCCCCCTGGGATCTTACAAAAGGGTGGGTCAGCGTTAAAGTATGTGTCCTATAATCCCGCACTGTGGCTCAGTGAGAGCGAAGGCCACCTTCAGCTAACCTTTGATTCCCAGGACCTCCCGGGAGAGAGAATCCTTTGTGATGCCGCTGGAGGCTCTGTGACACCTGGATTACCTCCCACTGCGGGACAAAGGAGAGCTTTTCTCGGGAGGGACTTCTTTTCAGGCTGCCTGAAGAACTAGGGGAGAGGACCCGCACTCCCTCAGACTAAAGGGGGCCTTGATGGGACATTGGTCTTGGCCTCACCTCTGTGTCCCTGTCCTATCCCTCTCTGTTCACACCCTCTCTTTCAGGTGGACCCTGGTTTGATGTGTTCTACAGGACGGGATGAGTAAGTTCTGTTCTTACAGAAGATCCGAGTCAGCCCTAACACCCATGGGGGGGTGGGGAAGGGACGGAGGGGGGAGCTCACAACCACCTGTAACTCCAGCTCCAGACGATCTGACACCGTCTTCTGGTTCCTGTGGGAACCTGCACTGTGCACAAACCTACATACAGACAAAAATGCTTGGGGGAGCCAGGACTGTGATCAATGCTGCACCCAGATCGATCCCCCCCCCGCAAAAAAAACACCAGAAAACACATGAAACCCTGTAAAATGCAAGAAGAATCTTTAATTCAGCTCCGAGCCGGGGCACACCCGATCCCCAAATGTTAGGTCTCAGGAGCGACCTCCAGGCCATGCTCTGAGGTCCTTTTAGCTTCTCAATGTCCTTTAAGCAGAAAAGGGCGCCAAGACCACCCATGGCTTAACTTCTTTTGTCCTCCCCTAGCGGACAAGTCGGTTGCTAGGTAATGCTCTCTCTGGTGGGCAGGAAGGGATGTAGCCTTAAAACCAAGGTCTCTGGAGCTGGAGAGATGGCTCAGAGGTTAAGAGCACTGACTGCTCTTTCCAGAGGTCCTGAGTTCAATTCCCAGCAACCACATGGTGGCTCACAACCATCTATAATGGGATCTGATGCCCTCTTCTGGCCTGCAGGTGTACATGCAGACAGAATACTGTATACATACTAACAAATAAATCTTGTGTTAATTAGAATTAACACTTCAGTTTAAAAAAAAAAAAAAAAAAAAAACCTGTGTCTCTTATCAACTCTCCCTCTGGTGGGACCCTTCGGGTCAGTCACTAGGCAACGCTATCTCTAGTGAGGCTGCTCTCTGCAGCTGGCCAGCTTATCTCCTGTTGGCCTGTTTCTTAACCTTTGCCCCGGAAACCCTGAAATCCAATTTTAGTTCTTCTGGTATCTCAACCAAAGTCCAAGCTCTGAACCCATCATCTTAGAACAACAATGTCACAGATGACCATTTCTTTCCTTCTTTTTTATTATTTTATTTATTTATTTATGTTACTTTTATTATTTTTTTGGTTTTTCGAGACAGGGTTTCTCTGTGTAGCCTTTGCTGTCCTGGAGCTCACTTTGTAGACCAGGCTGGCTCGAAATCAGAGATCCACCTACCTCAGCCTCCTGAGCACTGGAATTAAAAGGCATGTGCCATTGCTACCTGGAATTTTTTTTTTTTTAAATTAGATTAAAGCAAGTATCTGTGGGTCACTGGCTTCGACCTCTAGCCTATTGCACACTCAGTTCTCATGGGAGGAAAGTGTTTAGGAGGACAATTCCAAGTCGCTGCATGACTCTCCCTAAGACTTTGGGTGTCCCCTCCTTCTTTGCAGAATGTCCCTTCCCATGTCCTGCCCCACCCAAACCCTGTCCTTCTTTCACAACTCTAGAAATCTGTGCTCAAACTCAGGCGCTGAGCCTTTTATAGTGTTGTTTTTTTTGTTGTTGTTGTTTTTTGAGACAGGTTTTCTCTGTGTTATCCTTGGCTGTTGTCCTGGACTCACTTTTGTAGACCAGGCTGGCCTCAAACTCACAGCGATCCACCTGCCTCTGCCTCCCGAGTGCTGGGATTAAAGGCATGCGCCACCACCCCCAGCTTTAGTGTTAATTTTTTTTTTTTTTTTTTTGGTTTTTTTGGTTTTTTCGAGACAAGGTCTCTCTGTGTAGCCTTGGCTGTCCTGGACTCGCTTTGTAGACCAGGCTGGCCTCGAACTCACAGCGATCCACCCGCCTCTGCCTCCCAAATGCTGGGATTAAAGGCGTGCGCCACCACCGCCCGGCTTTAGTGTTAATTTTTAAAAAGCTACAAAACAAGAGAAAAGCCACATTTCACTCCTGTCCTGCCTGTTTTTCTCCCCTCAGGTGAGCACTGGCTCTTCCTGAGAGCGGCCTTGAAGTGAGAGTTGCCCAGTCTTTCAGACGCTGAGATAGTAGGAAATCGTGGACACCGCTGAGGCAAGGCTGAAAGGACAGACACCCTAAGCGTGTTGGTCAGCCTTTCCTCTCGCCTACACTTCCAGCTGATCGTGTTTTCTATGGTAACCCCTACTCACTCTGTTAGGGGGTTCTCAAAGAAAGAGCCTATTCCTCCAACTGACATCTCCGGACAAGGCACTCGACGGGCGAGACAGGGCAGACGTCCCCTCCATTTTGTATTTCTCGCTCAGGCCATTTCAGGCTTAACTGGAGTTCTATCTCCTTCATGGACACTCCTGTGGAAAATTACCCACCTCTGGCCGGGGACCTGAGGCCACCATGCTCCCAGCTAACATAGCTTCTGTCCAACTGCCTGCTTGTGCAAACCGTCGTCCCCCGCAGCTGCAGCGTCAGGTAACAAGGGTGCGACTTTTGCCTTTAAAAGTTCCCCTGGTCTAAACGCTCCAGGCTACACCTAAGTCCTAAATACCTGAGGATGTAGCATCCCGGCCAGATGGAACAGACTTTCAGTTGCCTCTACACTGTGTCTGAGTGTCACCTCTGCTCGCAAAGGCTCAGCACCTGGGCACCTGAGGCGGAGGTGGGTTCTGCTTCCTGTAACATTTTGGAAGTCCCAGTGAGGTTACCAGAGACTGGACCTCCACACTTAGGGGCCTTGGGACCCCCCAGGGGTGTGGAAATGTGCACAGGTTGGAGAGGGCTCCTGAAGAGTGTGCACCAGAAGTGCCAGGGCCCCAAGAGAATTCTTTCTGACTGATTGCTGCTACTCAGAAAAAAAAAAAAGGGAGGGGGAGGGATTGAAGTCATCTGGTCTTAACTCCTGCAGAGGTGAGTGTGGGCTGTGAGAAGCACCATTTGGCCAGGACACACGTCGGGAGGTCAGACGTGACCACGGAGGCTGTGTGCAGGATCTGTGTGAGACATCACCAGGCTCCCCGGTCTGTTCCGATATCTGGATCATGGGGTGGCCACCGGTCTTTATATGTGTGTCTCTGTGTGCGTTTCTGTCTGTTCTGTTGGAGAAACTGATCTCAAAAGGAAAGAGGAGGAAGCCATGCCTAGATCACAGCCACCGAAATAGGAGCTCCCCAGAAGCCAGAGACAAGAAAGAGACTAGCATGGCCGCCTGGGAAGGGTCCCAGTTTACCGGGCCGCAGGGAATATACCCTGGGGCGAGAACTGGCCAAGGACAACCATGATGGTGGATGCTGCCAGACCGCACCCTTCCTTCCTGTCAGCCTGGGAAAGCAGCTGGTGTCATCCCTTAGGGAAAAAGGGTCACTGAGGACAAGGACAGATAGACTTGGGACTTCAGACCCCTTAAAGACAAAGATGAAAATGACCAGAGTTTACCAGCCTGGGATACACAATAATCCACACCAGCCCCAAGCCGGACCTGGGAATTCAGAGAAGACCACAGACAGGAAACTATATTTTGAGTCAACCTCTGCCGTCCTATGTCCCTTCCAGGGTGGGGACAAGATGGGGCTAAGGAAGGGACAGGAGTCAGTAAATCAGACTGTGGAGAAGACTGGCTAGACACAGGCCTTCAGAGATGGCTGCGTCACACACACCGCTCTACCGAGGGCGAGGTGCCTACTTCACACTGTCAAATTGTCTGGCTTGCTTGTACTACTGGTTTGGCTAAACTCGCCACCTCCAATTCAATGGAAAGCCACACCTTCCGTATAAGCTGGTCTGTGTCACCCTCCGGGTAATGCCTATACTGGAGAAGGCCAGATGGGCCTTGACTCAGGGTTAACGAAGGTCAAACAGCCCCACTTCTCAACCCTGATCCTAGAAGGGTCAGCAACAGCCAGTGCACCTACCTTAGCACGTCGGCCTTGACAGACTCAGACCTAGGCCATTGGGAAACTCTACTTCCAGTCTGGAAAGCCAAACTGACTCCTCATAGGGGCAGTCCTGCAGAAGTGAAAGAGGCTGCTCCCCTCACCCCACCCTCAAACCCTCCCCATTTATGAAACAGGGAGGACCTTGAGTGGCCTTAGGAGAAACTGGTTTCCATGTCAACCAAGCTGTGGCACTTAGGGAAAACCTCAAAGAAAGGTAACCGGCATCAGTCTCTGTTTGCCTGGTCCCCATGGCTAACCACCTGTCAGCATTAGCCAGAACATTGATTCTTATTCTGATTGGGCTAATAGTGGGAACTCTGCACCCTCAATTGCATGGCTAACTACATGACCAGAGAATAAACACAGTTAAGTTACTGGTCCTTAGGAAGAGCTACGCCACCCTAGAACAAGACTGGCCATTGAAAGCCGTGTGTGGTGGCGCACGCCTTTAATCCCAGCACACAGGAGGCAGAGGCAGGCGGATCGCTGTGAGTTCGAGGCCAGCCTGGTCTACAAAGCAAGTCTAGGATAGTCAAGAGGATACATAGAGAAACCCTGTCTCAAAAAAAAAAAAGGACTGGCCATTGATTTGACTCACGCCATAAACCCAGTGGGGAATGTGACTGGCAAGACTGTGCAGAGAGAGGTTTCTCCGCCTTGTATTCTTGCTCAGGCTATTGCAGGTTTAACCAGAATTTGATCTCCTCGATGGAGAATCCTGTGGGAATGTGCCCAACTCTGCTAAGATGCTAACTCGGCTCCTGCTCAACCGCTTGCTTGTGAAAACCTTCCCCTTGCAGCTGCAGAGTGAGATAGATAACAGGATGTAGTTTTTGCACTTAAAATCTCCTTGGTCTTGGGACTGGAGAGATGGCTCAGTGGTTAAGAGCACTTCCAAAGGACCCGGGTTCAATTCCCACCACCCACATGGCAGCTCACAACTGTCTGTAACGCCAAGATCTGACACCCTCACATCAAAGCACATAGATTAAAAGTAAATTTTAAAAAACAATCTCCTTGGTCTAAATGCTTGTTGCTCAGGAGCGCTACAGTTAGGTCCACTTGAGTGCAGACCCAGCCGGCTGGAACAGACTTGTTCGTTTGTTTTCTGAGACAGGGTTTCTCTGTGCAGCCCTGTCCTGGGGGATAAAGATGTTCAATTGGCTATAAACTGAGTGGTCGTCTCTGAAGGGCTCCCTGCAACAGCAGACTTGACTGTTAATCAAGAGGTACAATCAGAAGCTAAAACACAAAGGCAGGTGGTGACGGTGGCTTTTCCCCGTTTGATGGGACGGGACCTCACCTCAGTAGCCTGAAAAGATTTGGTCCAAGGGACTGCCTCCAATGACAAAGGGCCGCTGCTTCGGGCTATCTAAACCCTGGGATTAAGCAGTGGAGCCTTTGATTAAAAGGGTTTAGCGTTTAGGGGATTAAAAATTTGCATAAAAACCTTAAAAGGTGCAAGAGATAAAAGATTCGAATTCCCTGTACTAAATGCAAGTCTTATAGTAGGTAAGGGCTTGGATATGGCATTCCCTACAATTGAGCAACAGTAACATGGCTGCAGGTGGGACTCCACTACCCAGCCTGCCGTCTGCCTTCTCGCGGTGTACTCGACGCTAACCGGCTTCCCCTAGACAGAACGTGCAATCTTCCTGAACCCGCACTCCGAGGCTGACCGAAGCACCAGGTCTGCAAGGGGCAGGTGCGGTTCCTGCACACCCCTGAGCACAGCAGGGAGAAGTTTACAGTTGGGGACGCAGTGGACAGGCGGGAAGGGAAGTTAACCTAAAAAAAGCAGACCAGCCAAACCAACCTCGGGCCAGCAAAGGCGCGTGCGACGGACTGCGCCTGCGGGACTCGCCCGCGCGCGCCTGCGCACTGCCCGCCGTCCACCCCCCCCATTCCCGCCCAGGCATTCCCGGGCAGGGGCCAGCGCGGGGGCGGGGCCTCGCGAGCGCCTGGAGTCCGAGGCATTGTGGGAAAAGCCGTGCCGCGGCCACGTGACACGCCCCAGCCAATCCGCGCGCAGGCCGCACTTTGCGGCCGGCTTCGAACAAACTACCTAGCGGGGTAGGGCGGCTCCGGCCCCGCCCCTCGGCCGGGGTCGCGCCCTCGGGGTTGGGGGGGCCCGGTGGGCGTGGCTTGTCGGCGGAGTGACAGCTCGCTGAGCCTATTCGAGGGCACGGTCTGCGGCGGCGGCGGGCGCGGTGGGCATATCAGCCAATGGGGGGCCGGGAGCGGCACGCTGGACGGGGCGCTATGGCGGGGG
>OU015745.1:142899599-142913305 GCA_907169655.1 Acomys percivali | reverse complement strand
GGGCGGCGGGGGGCGAGCCGGGGCGGCGCCCAGTGCGGATTAAACCCTCCTTTTCTCTCCGCAGCCCAAGCGCCGCTCCGCGAGACTGTCGGCCGTAAGTACCGGGGCCCGGGCCGGGGGCGGGGCGGGAGCGAGCCGGGGGCCCCGGGCGCCTCTTGCATCTTCAATCCTTATTTATTTACTATCATCATTTCCCACGCCAGAAGCCCGCCCCTGCCAAGGTGGACGCGAAGCCGAAGAAGGCCGCGGGAAAGGTAGGTTTCCAAAAGGCGTCCGGCCCAGGCAGGCCCGCTCGGCTGAGGTTCTACGTGTGGAAGGCGTTTCTGGACGGCTGCTGAGCGCTTGCTTTTGAGAACGACCTGAGTTGGGTTCCCACCACCCAAACATCCATCCAGAAGGTCCTATTGCGGTTCTAACCTCCAGCTACACACACACACACACACACACACACACACACACACACACACACACACACACACACACACACGCTCGTGCACCACTCAAAAGGCGAAGTAATGACTCATTGGCTAAGACTGCACAATGCTCTTAGCAAGAGTGACCTGAGTCTGCTTAGTGACAGCTCCAGGGGATGAGGGAATCTGATAACCTCTCCTGTCTGGCCCTCTGCAGGCGCAGCCCGAACGTGCACGGACCCATATGCGCGTTTAAGACGTGCACAGTTTAAAAGTAGTCTTTTTCATTACCCCTATACATTTTACGAAGCTGAGCAGAAACCGAGTTGCTTTCTCAATAGTGGGATTTTACTGTCGATATGTGTGAGTTAATTTGTATGTATGTATGTATGTGCATCGTGGAAGGCAGAAGAGAACCTCTGGTTTAGAGTTAACAGTTTTGAGCCACCAAGTCAGTGCTGGGAACTAACTGAACCTAAGTACTCCTGGAGGGCGGCCAAGAGGCCTCCTGCATCTCGCTCTCCTGTCCTAGTTCGTGGTCTTTTTAAATGCACATTCAAGGAATGGTGATAACATCAGCTGAGACTTTCCCATGACAACTGCAATAATCCTGACACATTGGCGAAGGTCTGAAGAGTCCTGTTGTCCCCACCTCTTTATGTATGAGCTTAAGGCATGTACATAAGAGGTAGTTTTCCTCTTAGGTCGTCTGTGTTTTGTTTCTATTTTGAGCTGCCTGTACAGTCTTAGATTGCTGCAGGTCATTCACATTGGGGGCAGCTACAGAATCATCTAGCTTCTGTTAGAGTTGAGCAGGTAAGTGTCTTGCCTTTGCTTTTGCCTTCTGTCCAGCCCCTCTTACTTACGAGCACAGGGTAACAGGCTTGGCATCTGGCTTTGCCAAAGAAAAACTTTAGAGCTTTGTTATAGTGCCACTAAATTTTTTTTTTCCTATACAGTGTTGTGTCTGCTTGTACACCTGTAGACCAGAAGAGGGCATCAGACACATTATAGATGGTTGTAAGCCACCGTGTGATTGCCAGGAATTAAACTCAGGACCTCTGGAAAGAGCAGACAGTGCTCTTAACCTCTGAGACGTGTCTCCAGCCTGCAGTTTCTACATTCTTTTTTTTGAGACAAGGTCTCTCTGTGTAGCCTTGGCTGTCCTGGACTCACTCTGTAGACCAGGCGGGCCTCGAACTCACAGCGATCTGCCTGCCTCTGCTTCCCGAGTGCTGGGATTAAAGACGTGCGCCACCACACCCGGCCAGTTTCTACATTCTTTACAGAGAATTTGTGTTGGTTTTTTGCTGAGCTCTGTCTCTATAACAGAAGTGGGATCCAGGAATGCTGTTATAGTGCTTAAGGTTTAGCTTGACCTTAATGTTTCCAGTTAATCCTCACACTCATTACCTGTGCTTCTGGGGTTCTTCAAACACCCGTATGAAGAGGGTAACGTAAAATTTATCTTTTTACATACTCACTGTATGGCACAAGCAAGGGACTCTAGTAGGATAGTCAGCATGACTTTATAGCACAGTGTGTTAAGGAGGTCTACATGTGGGTACAAGGCTTTTTCATGTAATCTCACCTGTGGTGATGAGTTGTAATGCTGTGGAGAAGTTTAATCCCGGCCAATGGCAAGTTTTAAGAATCTTCAGCATGCCCTGTCTCCTTGTTGGGTGGGTCTCAAGCTGTCTGATGTCCAGGCTGTGTGAGGGAGGTGCTGAGGTCGTCTTGTGACGTGTGTGGAGATAGCCGTTACGCCACAGGCTGCATCAAGCCTACTCTTGTCGTTTCAGGATAAATCATCAGACAAAAAAGTGCAGGCAAAAGGGAAGAGGGGAGCAAAGGGCAAACAGACGGAAGTGGCTGACCAGCAAGCTACAGATCTGCCTGCGGAAAACGGAGAGACGGAGAACCAGGTCAGAGGAGCACGCATGCATGGATGTGTCTGCTGATTGTGAGCGACAGAGGTCTAATTGGATATTTTATGTAGCAGATTAAATTTTATGATGAACTGTTCTGTACAGTTCTCTATGAGTAGGAGCCCTTTTTTAAAAGTGAATCGGGCTTTAAGTGTTGCCAGAGAGTGAGTAAGAGACTGCGTTATGAAATGCAGGGTCCATAAAGGTTCTCCACATGACTGTAGGGCTGTGCTGCAGCTCGTGGGTCAGTCTACACACAATGAAAGTGACTGCTCATCTAGCGCTTAAGGGATAACGCACTTGAGGTTGCTGTCATTTGTTCAAGACAGGGCTTCTCTGTGTATCCCTGGCTTTCTTGGAACTCAGTTTCTACACCAGGCTAGCCTCAAACTCAGAGATCCACCTGCCTCTGCCTAGGATTAAAGGTTTGCATCACCACTGCCCAGCTGATTCATTGTTTTTGTGAGCTGTGAGGAAAAGATTCAGAAAGAAAAAAAAAAGATTGGGGTGCAGTGCAAGGTTGAGACAGGGTCCTGAACAATCACCTGCTCCATTCTCCAACTACTGGGATTCCACGTGTAGCCGCCACACCAGACAACAAGTCGCTTTGGTTAAGCCTAGCGTTACGGTTTTTCTAACCCTTTGTAAGATTTGCTAAGCTAGGAAGGTCAGTAGGAATGTTGGGGTATGTGCACACTGCAGGTCCTTAGCCAAGTGTGCATGAAGCCCAGAGTTTGATGCCTGTTCTTTGGTTGGTCTTCACTTTATGTATTGAGGTGGGATCCCTTGCTGAACTGGACTGCCACACTCACCTGTCGTGTATGGGTCCTGAGGAGCTCTAGTTATCCTGACTGGCAGCTCACTTCAAGCCGAGCCCGTCCTCCAGCTGCAATAATACTACAGTGTTTTTTTTTGTCACGATCATACGATATAACCCTGGCTATCCTAGAATGGGCTTTGTAGACCAGGCTAGCCTTGGACTTTCAGATCTACTTGTTGTAGATTCTTAAGTTGTCAAGTATTTATTTGCTCCTCAATTAGAAACTTTTGGCTGTTATTTTTCTTTTTCCTTTATTGTGTTAATTCCTTTTTAGTTCTAGCTGCATGTCCAGTATTAAGACTGAACTGGGTGCTGTGGTGCACGTCGTAGAACCAACAGTTGGAGGCAAACCTTCTCCGTGTTAACCAAATTATAGTTGGCTCTCCTACAGGAGTGCCAAAAATCTTCAGCCATTGCGCTTGGTAGAAACATAGAGGTTAGATTCATAAAACTTACTTCAACTGACCCACACTGTTGTGTGTTTCTCTGTAGCAGCAGTGTTTGCAGATCATAAGCGTTGAGCTCATGGTGTGCTGCTCTGTTCTAAGGAATATCACAGCCAAGTGCAGATAGCAATACTACAGTATCATCTGGATAAAGCTTGAAGGCCAGTGCAAACAGCCAAGTCACCAAAAAGAAACTGGCTAGGGGACAGGGCGCACTGACAGTTTCCATGCTAGTCCTGAGACACAGTAGCCTGACTTCAACTGGGATACGAAACAGCCACACTGTTCTGTGATGCACTTGCCACCTTGATCTGATTCCAGGCCTTCAGAGAGTGGGTGTATTGGCAAGGACAGAATTTGTAGTGTGTAAAGCAACTGATTAAATAGGTTGGTCATCAGGCAGTGCTGGCTCATGCCTTTAATCACAGCATTCAGGGGATGGAGGCAGAGGACAGCGAAGGCTACGGTAGAGAGACCCTGGCTTGAAAAAACTAAATAAATAAATAAATAAAATGAGTAGCCAAGAATAGTGGCACACACTTCTAATCCCCACATTCTCAGAGGCACAGCCAGGCCTGTGTGGAGAGCCTGTCTCAGGAGAAAAGAAAGGCGTGTGTGAGTGCGTGCACCAAACTGTGACTAATGGCACACTTGATACTCATTTTTCCTCTGGTTTGCAGAGTCCAGCCTCTGAGGTAGAAGAGAAAGAAGCCAAGTCCGACTAACGATCCGTCGTGTCTGTCAGCGGTCCCTGCCTTCCCTTCTTGTACAACCCAGAGGAATATTTTTATCAACTATTTTGTAAATGCAAGTTTTTTAGTAGCTCTAGAAACATTTTTAAGAGGTGGGGGAATCCTACCTCATCCCATTTTTTAAGTGTAAATGATTTTTTAAAGAGGTTAAATCATTCTGCTGGTTGTTTATTTTTTGGTACAACCAGAAAACAGCAGGATACTGAATCAGGAGAGGCTGTGACTGTCTCGGGGGTCACCATAACATTCCGTAGAGGGGCTAGTTTTATATCCTACAACACAGCGTGCTAAATGGCAATTTGGAGTCTCAGTCATGCATTCGTGTCTGGAATATTAATATTTTCAGTTAGATCTGGTCTCCTGTTCCTAGTAGAGCTGTTTCCTAAGAAAACCACTCCTTGGTCCTTGCCCTGTCAGAATGGTAATGTCTCTGGTCATGGCAGTCCATTTTTCTAATAATTGTGATAATGTGCTGTGAAAGGTGCAAATTTTAAGTATGTACTGTTTGTGGCATAAAATTGTGAGTCAGTGGAATTGAGGATTGTGAACATTTGATTGTTATGTGAGTCTTAAGGAAAACCTGTCAAATTGAGTCTGGAACGTCAGTGGAGCAAGTTCCAAGAGAGAACTCAGTGGCTTTTCATATGGGTACATGAACACAATATATGACTTCAGAGTCTAGGTACTTTAGTTAAGAATTGAAATGTCTGTATTCTGTTCCTCAGCCAATAAAATCTCAGTTGTGAAAGAGAATTTGTTTTTGTTTGTTTGTTTTTTCGAGACAGGGTTTCTCTGTGTAGTCTTGGCTGTCCTAGACTCACTTTGTAGACCAGGCTGGCCTCGAACTCACAGCGATCCACCTGCCTCTGCCTCCCGAGTGCTGGGATTAAAGGCGTGTGCCACCACGCCCGGCTCATGAAAGAGAATTTGTAGTTTTCTGATTAACTTCAGTGTTGTGGTTTTTTTCCTTCTGTGTAACCCTGGCTGTCCTGGAATTTGCTCTGTAGACCAGACTTGGGGATCTTCCTGCCTCTGCCTCTTGGATGCTGGGATTAAAAACATGAGCAGTCACACAGTGCTTCTCTGTGACATGTGAGAGGTTTGCATACTTGGAGATAGTGCATCCCAGTGTTGGCTCCCTGAGCCCTTAGGTCTACAGCTGTACGCTGTGTCTGGCTTGTGTTTCCATCTGTGTGGCTGATGATTTGAGCTGCAGGAACCCAGGATCTGCTGACGTCATCTACAAACTGGGTCTTTGGAATAGTGCAAGCTGCTTCTTGACAACTGAGATGGTCTCCTCTAACATAGGCTAGCCTGTGAACTTTTTTTTTTTTTCTGTGAACTTTTCTTAGCCATGGATGACCTTGAATTGGTTTTCTTGCCTTATTTGCTGAGGTCACAGGCATGCAGCCCCAGACCTGCTTAATGTCTGGATCCCTGTGCATCCTAGGGAACGTTCTTTGCCAACTGGGTTAGATGTATATCCTTGAGAAGAACATTTAGGAAAATAACTCAGGGCTGTCACTGTAACTTGGTGTTTGTCCAGTATCTGTGTACCTTGGAGTCTATCCCTCCACCACCACCACCAAATGAATGGGAAAAAATTCTACAAATGGCCCCAGTAGCACAGACTTAGACCTGGCTACCTTGGTTGTGACAGGATGTCTTCAGCTTGTAGGTGTGCTCTTCAGCTAGGTGTCTGAACAGGGCTTCTGGGGGGTCTGAACTTAGTTCACACATCCTTACTTGTCCTGTGACCCGTGCTGGCCTCAGACCCACCTCATGTGCCTCTCAAATGCTAGGATTAAAGACATGCCAACAAACCCTTGAAGCTTTTTGGTTTTCGA
The DNA here is from genome assembly GCA_907169655.1 of Acomys percivali. Lineage (NCBI taxonomy): Eukaryota > Metazoa > Chordata > Mammalia > Rodentia > Muridae > Acomys > Acomys percivali. Next base: position 142,907,099 of record OU015745.1, on the reverse strand, counting down.
AGACAGATTCTCTGTGTATCCCTGGCTGTCCTGGACTCACTTTGTAGACCAGGCTGCCCCTGAACTCACAGGGACCTACTTGCCTCTTCCTGTGCTGGGATTAAAGGTGTGCACCACCACTGCCCAGCATAAACCATCAAATTTTTATATTTTTGGTTGTGAACCTAGACTTTTAATGGCTGAGCTATCTCTCTAGCTCCTGTCAAAAATTTAAGTTGCTCTTTATTAGAGAAAATTATGCCCATGCTCCAAAGCAGTACAGCATAAGGAAGTCCTGTGTGGGCAGCTCTTGTAGCAAGGTAGATGGGTGAAGGCAGAAGGAGCCAGAAGATTAGAGACTAAGCAGAGCAATTCTGGGCCAAGGGAGAAACCAGATAGAATAAATCAGCTGGGAGAGGAGTTTGAGCCAGAACAGCTTGAGTTGAACCAGCCAGCCCAGAGCTCAGAACAAGTAAGGGTGAGCTCATTAACCTGTAAGTCTCAGAGGCTGAAAACATTCTAGGCCTGGGTTAGATTATACAGAGTCTAGAAGCTTCCAGGACTAGGCCTAGGCTAGCACACGGAGGAAGTAAACCTCAGGACAATTACCTCAGGAGAATAAAAGTTCCTCTTACACTCAAGGACAGCTGAGCTACCAGAATATGTGAGACTGTTTGCTAACTGCCCTCCCAACCAGGATACTACGCAGTGGCCAGTGACATGAAGCTGTGCATTCTGGCCTCAGCCGCTGCCCTTGTTCTTACCTTTGCAGGCAAAGGGTCATGCATCTACCCTTGTGCAGCTCAGTCCTGTGCACGGGCCACCCAGGGCAGTCTCCAACCCCCTAAGTAGCGGAGGATGACCTCACACTAGTGCTCCCCCCCACTATGGTGCTGGGCTCGCTGATGCTGGTGTGTACACCAATATTCCTGGCTGGAGCATGGTGCATGGAGGTTGGAGAGAGCCCACGCTCTTGACTGATAGTTTTACGTCTGGCTGCTGCAGCAAATGATGACAACTGTGCTGGGTTCTGAGATAATTAATCCCGCTGCCTAGTCACTGGAACGAGGCTCTGGCTTGTAAAGGTGCTCGTGATTGTGTTTTGAGAGTGTCTTTATCTAGTCCCAGACGTCCTGCCATTGTGTGGACCAACCTGGCCTTGAATTCACAGAGATCCTCCTGCCTCTGCCTTCTGCACCACCACACACACCCAAGGGTGTTTCTAGAAAGGCATTTTGGTTTTGGCTTACATTTATTTATTTTGTTGATGCATACGAGTATTTTACATGCATATATGTACTTGGATGCCTGGTGTCTGCAAAGGTCAGAACAGAACGCCCTGGAACTGGAGTTAGCAGTGGTTGTGGGTGTTGGGAGCAGATTTGTCCTCTGCCAGAGCAACAGTGGCTCCTAAATGCTGGGCCCTCTTCTCTCCAGACCCAAGAGAGGGCTGACTGGGGAGGAAAGAATCCCTTCATGGGCAGCACCTCAGTGGGTGTCCCGGATTGAACAAAAGGGGAAAGTGGGCCGAGTATAGGCATTCAACTGCTTCCTCACAGACACTGACCAGAGGCCGCTCCACCTTCCACTCCACCTTAAGACAATGAGCCACTGGGAGACTCCAGTGCTGGGCAGCCCAGGCGAAGTGGCTGAATTCCCAGGCCTGCCCACCCAGCGAGGTCAAAGGAACTGCCAGCACCCATGAGGCTATGGGGACAGGGTCAGCACAGACCTGCCACAGGCTACCGAGGATCAAAGGATACGGCCCCAAGAGGAGCTCTCAATCTAGGAAAAGAAGTGCATGAAGTTTTTCAAGAGTAAACCAGAACTTCCCCCACTGCTGAGCCCTGAGGCTACTACACCGGTCACCCCATCCAGACCTGAAAGTGGTGACGTGGCCTCCAAACACAACCTGAAGCAGAAGAGGCAACAGCAGGGGAAAGAGGCAGAGGCCTTGAGCAGGACTCTCATAAGGTGTCCAGCCCACAGAGAGCAGCTGGAGAAGCTGGCCCACAGAGAGCAGCTAGAGAAGCTGGCCCACAGAGAGTAGCTGGAGAAGCTGGCCCACAGAGAGAAGCTGGAGAAGCTGGCCCACAGCAGCGGGAGAAGCTGGCCCACAGAGAGCAGCCGGAGAAGCTGGTCCACAGACAGCAGCCAGAGAAGCTGGCCCAGAAGAGGAGCTGGAGGACTTGCAGCTAGGCCTGTGAGGCTTCTTGAGTAGCCGAGTGGACTGCAGAGCAAACCATGCGGTGCTCTGGGTCCAGCGAGTGTGGGCCGCAGCAGTCAGGAGGGGCACCCCTGCACTGGCTCACTGCCACCTGCGGCCAGAGCCGTCCTCCACAGCCTAGGCTCCCCTTCACTCCCTCCCCTTTCTCCTCAGCGCCCCACCCATTCCCAATGGCTACAATCTCAGTGGTGACCCTAGGCACCTCTGCTGATCTGGGTGTCTTGTTGAAAAAAACAAAAACAACAAAAAACGGGTGGGGCACACCTTTAATCCCAGCACTCAGGCAGAGGCAGGTGGATCTCTATAAGTTCAAGGCCAGCCTGGTCTACAAAGAGAGTCCAGGACAGCCAAGGCTACACAGAGAGACCCTGTCTTGGGGGGTGAGGGTGGGAGGGCAGGGGAGAGAGAAAAAGAAAAACCAAAAAAAGAAAGTAAGGAAAAGCCCAGGGGGTGGGAGTCTGTTAGAGCTCTGAGGTTGAAGGTACAAAGAGTTCTCCAAGTCTTGGAGTCTTGGTTCCTGTTTACAGTGTTTATGAGTTTCTTCCCTGACCGTCCCAAACTTTTTTTTTTTTAAGTAAGAGTAAATTTAAGTAGAAAGAAAAACCCAAACCACGAGGCCTCCCTCTGTTGTGTTGCTTTTGTTAGGTGTTTTGTGACTCCAACAAGCCGAGTAAGGAGCACAGAAAATGCTGTGGCTGCTGCTGTGGTAAAGTGCATGCCTCATGGGCGTCTGGAGCCGCGTTGTGGAGTGGTTTGTACCTGCAGGTCAGAGAAGCTATAGGACGCTGCATTAAGGGCTTTTTGTTGTTGTTTTGGGGCTTGGGGGGGTTGGGTTGGGTTGGGTTGGGTTTGTTTGGTTGGTTTGGTTTGTTTTTTTGGGACAGAGTTATTCTCTGTATCCTTGACTGTCCTGGACTCACTTTGTAGACCAGGCTGGCCAGGAACTCACAGCAATCCGCCTGCCTCTGCCTCCCGAGTGCTGGGATTAAAGGCGTGCACCACCCTGCCCAGCTGTAATAAGGGTTAGAGAGACATTCTGGTAGGAGTTCAGAAGTCCAGAGTGCAGAGAGAGACATGGAGACCAACGGACCAAGGTTGGGACAGGCTTGGACATTCAACTGCAGCTGCTCATGCTACATTCTGGAAAGTTCCCTGAGCCTGAGTGAGGCTGAACTCCAGAGGAGATGTCAGGACCATGTGGCATTCAGGCTGTCAATGGCCACTGCTCACTGCTCTTTCCCAGGTCTACGTGAGATCGACAAACATCAGAAACATACAGGAAACGGAGATTTGTTGAGGAGAGGAATATAAGCTCATTTTAAGTTGTAAATGTAAATGCTGCGAATATAGCTGCTGTTGTTAAAGTGATTCTCAACAGTCTAGAAACACAGGAGGAACTTCCACATTCAGGACGTCCATGGCCAAAGGCAGTCTCCCAGTGCACTGTTTACTGTAAGTTATGTGCTCCCTGAGAAAGTGGGTGTGTGTACCCATTTCAGACTCAGGTTTGTCCCCAAATGTCCTCCGTGGCCCATTTTCCAGCAATGAGGGAAAAACAGCAAAACTGCTCAAGAAAAAAAATTTTAATTATATATACAGTGTTCTGCCTGCAGCCCAGAAGAGGGCACCGGATCTCATTATAGATGATTGTGAGCCACCATGTGGTTGCTGGGACTTGAACTCAGGACCTCTGGAAGAGCAGCCAGTGCTCTTAACCTCTGAGCCACCTCTCCAGCCCAGGACCTGATATTTTAAGTCATGAAGTCTGTGCTCATTAGAGCAGCCCAAGGCAAACCTCAGCCCCTTTAAATCAGTGCATGCGGTGCTGGTGCATACCCCCAGTCCCAGCACTTGGCAGGCAGAGCTCAATGTGAGGCCAGCCTGGTCTACAGAGTTCCAGGACAGCCAGGGCTACACAGAGAAACCTTGTCTGAAAAACCAGAAAAAGAAGTGTTAACAGCCGGGCGTGGTGGCGCACGCCTTTAATCCCAGCACTCGGGAGGCGGAGGCAGGGGGATCGCTGTGAGTTCGAAGTGTTAGCAGGAAGAGAGTTGTGAGAGCTGGCCCTGGTGGCACAGCCCTGTCACCCCAGCTACCCTAGACTGAGACAGAAGGCTCACAAGTTCAGTTCTGCCCTGGGCTACAAAGAGAGTTCAAGGCCAGCCTGAGCAATTTATCTGGAACTTGTCTTCAAATAAAGAGCAAAATCGGGGGGCTGGAGAGATAGCTCAGCAGTTCAGAGCACTGAGTGCTCTTCCAGAGGACCTGGGTTCAGTTCCCAGTGCCCACTTGGCAGCTCACAACTGTCTGTAACTCCAAGAGCTGACAGCTCACACAGACACACATGCAGGCTAAACATTAAATGCACATAAAATAAAAATAAACCAGCACTCAGGAGGCAGAGGCAGGTGGATCACTGTAAGTTCAAGGCTAGCCTGGTCTACAAAGTGAGTCTAGGATAGCCAAGGCTACACAGAGAAACCCTGTCTTGAAAAACAAAAACAAAAAAAAATTTAATTTAATTAAAAAATCTTTAAAAGATTTATTTATTATTCTTTATACAGTGTTCTTCCTGCATGTACACCGGCAGGCCAGAAGAGGGAGTCAGATCTCATTATAGATGGTTATGAGCCACCATGTGGTTTCTGGGAATCGAACTCTGGACCTTTGGAAAGAGCAGACAGTGCTCTTAAACTCTGAGCCATCTCTCCAGCACCCTAAAATAATTTTTCTTTTTCTGAAGAGCAAAATATGAGATGGGGCTGCAGCTTAATAGTGTGGTGTTTGCACGGGGCTGAGGTGCTTGCCACCTCGGGTGCTGGTGTCTTGGCTTTGATCTCTGAGACCTATTTGGTAAAAGAAAAGGACCAACTTTCAGAAGGTATCATCTGACATCCACATGTGCTTGTGCCCCACCCCCACCCCAGGATTAATCAAACAGTAGCCAGGACAGTGGCACACACCTTTAATCCCAGCTCTCTAGGAGAAGTGGTGGCGGGGGAACAGGTGCATCTTTGTGAGTTCAAGACCAGCCTGGTCTACATAGTGAGTTCTAGGGCAGTCAGCTACATAGTGGGACCTTGTCTCAAAAAAAAGGTGGGGGTGCAGCCGCTGGAGAGATGGCTGAATGGTTGAGCGCTCTGTCTGGTCTTCCACAGGACCAGGGTTCAACTTCCAGCACTCACATGGCAACTGATAACTGTCAGTGATTCCAGTCCCAGGGAATCCAACACCCTCCTACCAACTTACATACAGGCAAAACACCAATACACATAAAATATATAAGTAAATAAATCTTTAAAAAAAAAAAAAGATTGCTCAACCACAGACCTAACTTGAGGGATTCACAGTGTGTGAGCATTAGGGACCTCTCGGTCCACTAGCCTATGTGTGGTAGCCATTCCTGTTTCTGGGCCTTTCTGCCAACATGGATGCCTGGATTGGCTCAGTCTCAATTGACTGCATTGTGAAATGGCTTTCTGGAAGCTTCCAGGTCTACATGGATGCCTGTCTCTGGTTGTCTCCCATTGAAGTCAACAACTCAGGTGTCAACAGTCTCATTCAGCCAGGCTTTTAACCCCAGCACTCAGGGAGCTGAGGCAGGGGGACCACTATGAGTTGAGGCCAGCCTGGGCTACAAAGTGTACTCTGTATGATGCAGGCTCACGGTGTGCTCCTTACTTAACTTGCCTCTTGGATGAGAAGAGTGCCATGGTCACACCCTACATGAGAAGCGATGAACTACAGGCCGCACGGCTAGGATGTGAACTGAGCCTCATCTGCCTCAGCTTAAGTTTCTTCCCCCTCAGAGCTCAAGAACAGTTTTACTGGTGTTTAAAAGACACGCCCCCCCACCCCACCCCAGCAGGCAACTATAAACTCTGGCGGTTGCCCAGAAGAGGAAGAGGGCTGGGGAGTGCAGCAGCCATGTCATTTGAGTCACACTGACATGGAGGTCAGTCACGTGGCAGGGTGGGGCAGGGGGCTTTAGAGAAAAAGTGAAGCTCAAAGCATTATGAAAGCAAGTTGGAAGTAAAGGAAAGCACGTCTTTCCAGACAATTCAGAAAAACAGACTCAAAGCAGCAGGCCCTCTTTTTAGTTTTTCTTTTCTTTTTTGAGACAGGGTTTCTCTGTGTAGCCTTGGTTGTCCTAGACTTGCTTTATAGGCCAGGCTGGCCTCGAACTCACAGGAATCCACCTGCTTCTGCCTCCCGAGTGCTGGGATTACAGGCATGTACCCCCACGCTTGGCTTGTTTTTGTTTTTCAAGACAGGATTTCTCACTGGGCCTCAGTGGCACACGCCTGTAATCCCAGCACTTTGGAGGCAGAGGCAAGGGGACCGCTGTGAGTTCAAAGCCAGCCTGGTCTACAAAGCAAATCCAAGACAGCCAGGGCTACACAGAGAGACCCTGTCTTGGGGGAAGGGGAACCAAGGTTTCTCTGTATAATAGCCCTGGCTGTCTTGGACTCATTTTGTGGACCAAGCTGGCCTCAAACTCAGATCCACTTGCCTCTGCCTCCCGAGTGTTGGGATTAAAGACATGCGCCATATGCTGTCTTCATAACAAAGTTTCAAATAAACAGTGCAGTTGGAAGATTTTTGCAGAAAACACCATTGAACCTGTCAGATTGAGTCTACAATCTGAGTTTTTGTTTCTTTTGAGGCAGGACCTTACTATGTAGCCCTGGATGTCCTGGAACTCTGCAGACCAGGTTAGCCTTGAACTCACTCAGAGATCATCCTCTCCAGTCCAGGATTAAAGGTGTGGCCACCACAGCTGGCACACCAATGAGTGTCGTTGATGACTCTTGCCTGCTGTTCCTACATCTCGGTTGCTGAACTGTGTCTGTTCCCTTGTTTCTAAGCACTGACACACTCCCCTACAGCTTCGGCACATATGTTAATGAAGTTCAGCGTTTGGTTTTTGGTTTGTTGTTGTTGTTTTTTTTTTTTTTGTGGGAAGAGGTAAAATTTGCATGCAGTGAAGTGTTCCAATCTTAGGTTTCCTGTTGGCCTGTGCACCTGTTCGCTCCTGCCCCTCCTCCATAGAACAGTGTGCTTTTCTCTTTGCCCCTGATGGCATCTGGGCCTCACATGTATAAAACAGGAATGCACCACTTTGTCACCCGCTGGCCCCAGGCATCGGTTTGGCCATCTTTGTTCCTTCCCTTTGCTCTTGACGTCATGACCAAGATCCTTGGACATACATAGACTTTTGTTCCAGGGTACATTTCCGTATTTTTTTTCCACAAAGGAGTCTAATATGGGTCTTATTCGTAGGAAAAAAAAAA
>OU015745.1:142878164-142898164 GCA_907169655.1 Acomys percivali | reverse complement strand
CTGTGAGTTGGAGGCCAGCCTGGTCTACAGAGTGAGTCCACGACAGCCAAGGCTACACAGAGAGACCCTGTCTTGAAAAACAAAAAGAAACAAAAAAATTTGAAAGTTGCTGGATATGGTGGCTCATGCGTGAATAACCCCTGAACTCCTGAGGTTAAGGCAGGATGGATAGGAGTTTGAGCGTACAGTCAACAATCTTGTCTCAAAAAAAAAAAAAAAAAAAAGGAATTAATTAATCCATTAGAAGCTGAGGTTTGGATAAATGTCTCCAGAATCCATTTGTCAAGGATTGGTCACTGTTGTAGTACAAGAATTGTCACACAATCCACTTACTCACTGAGATGTTGATGGTTTATTGAGTGAACGCACACCCAAGGCAAGGCTGACTGCAGTCAGGGCCACAGACAGGACTCGGGGCCTCTTAACTGTGATGCCACCTGTTCCTAGGCAAAACCGTAACACCCAGGTAAGCAGGCGGGAAGCAAGGACAGGCAGCATCACTTCAACCAGCTAAACACAAGCAGAGTCCATTCTGTTCTGAGCACATTGTACCCAGGTGACTAGGCAACGCATATTGAGCTGATTGGCTAGGATACAGGCTTGGAGACTTTCCAGGTCCCCACCTTCTGGAAGAAAGGAACATAGCAGGGTGTTGTGGTTTTGTTTAAGAAGAACATTAATTCAAGCAAGATGTTCAACAAGGATTAAATTGTAAGTAAAAGGCTATTCAAGCTCCCAGGCAGGTACAGCCTGAGAACCGGAACCTAATTTCACCTCATGATCAAAACGGAGACTTAAAAACAAAATGGCTTCTGTTATGCTAAAGGCAGAAACAGGCATTAGCAGAGGAGCCTACAGTGCTAATCAGGTTACAGCACTCACCAGTGCGCACTGTTTTAGGAAGAATCTGGATGGACGTCAGGTCATTCAGGCAGCGTCTTTGAGGGCACAGTGAACCCAAGCTGTCCTTCCTGTCAGTCTTTGCTCTCTTGCTGCTTTGTGGGGAGGGGGTAGGAACAGCTCCCTCTCAGACCCTCCGGAACAGAGCTAAGGGCCAGGGTTGGGGTGAAAGGAAGGGCCCATGTGCCCCCTCCTCCTCAGGAGCTGACCATCTCGAAAACTCCACAGACACCCCTGAGATGCCCCCTGCCCTCCGGTGTGCACTGTCTGCACAGGCCGCCAAGCCAGTTCTTGTCATTATCCATAACAGTGTCAAGGAAACATGTTTATTTCATTTTTTACAGTACACGTGTGTATGTGTGGGGAGCATGTGCCACAGCACACATGCAGGACAGAAGGCAACCTTTGGAAGTTGACTGATTCCTTCCACATGTGAATCTCAGGCTGTCAGGCTCTGTATTAAACACTTGACCCTCTGTGCCGTCTCACTGGCCCCTAGAACCAATGCTTGTGGTGAATTTACCTTGTGGCCAGTTCTTTCATCTTCTGATTTTTTTTGAGACAGTATCTTACCCTAACGCCCAGGCTGGCCTTGAACTCACGGTGATTTTCCTTTGCAAACTTCCCAAGTGGTGGGACCGCAAGTTTGAGCCACCACTCCGGCTTCAGCGTGACATATGGCTACCATTTGTCCTGTGACACTGCAGCAGCCCTTGGAGGTGAGGATGGGTGTCCTTTCTTTTACGGACAGACTCTCTGTGCCTGTCTAGTCGCACACAGTCCTTCACTCCTGACCCTGCTCCCTGTCTGGCATGAGTGGAGCCCAGAGTGGAACTCAGGCCACAGACCCATTTCAGCAAAAGTGGAGCACACACTGGAGTCTGTGTTTTAAAGTCAGGAGAAGGGGACAGAAATGCAGGACTGTGAGCAGTGTCAGGTGCTGGAGCACCAGCATTTGGGAAGCTGAGGCAGGAGGGTTAGGAGTTCAAGTCCAGCCTGTACTTAATGAGTTTGAAACTGTCTCAAATGGGGGGGGGGGGGGGGGGGAGAATGGCTGAGGTGCCAATTAACATATCAACTCAGACTCTGGGCACCAGTCTGTCTCAGTCCCTGCCTGTTACAGGGCTCTCCAGGCTGGCATGCCACACCCCCGACCCTAAACTTCCCCAGCCCAGACAATGGGCTAGGCCTTCCCCTCCTCCAGCCTCTCTGGTTCATAAAGAACACGGCCATCTTGGGTACATGGCCCTCTTGGCCCCTCTTGAGGTACATCGCTCTTGGTCCCTGCTCGGGCCCTCTTCTCTCTTGCACCTTCCACTCAGATGGCCTGACTGAACAGCCAGTCCTGTCCTGTCCACTCAGGACTTTCCCAGATGTCTCTCCTCGGCCTTTTTATTTCTTTTATTTTTTCATTCAGAAGCCACCCTGGATTACATGAGACCGTTTCTCAAAGAAACTAACAAGAAGCTGGAGAGCTGGCTCAGCAGTTAGTGGTCTCCTGTGTGGTTCTGAGCTCCTGCAAGGCAGGCAGCAGCAGCTGGCCTCCTCAGGCTCTGGGCACACACACAGTGTACGTTTTTACAAAATACTCATCCACAAAGAATAAAAATAGAATTTTTTTTAAAAAACCTAAAACATATGCATGAGGCAGGGGGCTGGTGGAGGTGGCTCACGTCTTTAATCCCAGCACTTAGGAGGCAGCGGCAGGAGGATCTCTGTGAGTTCAAGGCCTTGGCATTTAGTCCAGCCGGGTGTTGAACCCCTTATCATCCTGCCTCAGCCTCCCAAAAGCTAGCATTGCTACAGACATGTACTACGGAGCCTGGCTTACATGTAATAATTATCAACTTTTTTGGGGGGGGGTTTCGAGACAGGGTCTCTCTATGTAGCCCTGGCTGTCTTGGACTCACATTATAGACCAGGCTGGCCTCAAATTCACAGAGATCTGCCTGCCTCTACCTCCCCGAGTGTTGGGATTAAAGGTGTGCTCCATCACACCTGCCAAAGGGATGATTTTTATGAATTTAAGCCAAAAGCACATTCTTTGAGCCTCTAATTTAGTAAGAGATCAACTGACTAACTAAGCAGGGCATGGTGGTGCATGCCTGTACAGAGCATTTGGTAAATCGTAGACGCACATAGTTCATGTAACCCTCATGAATATTAATGAGTAGCTCTCACATTTTTTAGGCGAAATGAAGGGAGGTAGTCAGGGCACAGTCAGGCAGTGGCTGACTGTTTCCTGGAACTCTCTTGCATATGTGGGTTGGTTACAGAGGGCGATGACACACAACTCACACCACACTGGAAAGGCAAAGGCAGAATGAGACTATGACCCTTCACACTTCACAGCCCAGGGCAGGGCATCCTGCCGCTGGTGTACAAGTTCACTGCTGTTAGTCTCTGGGTCACTTCTGCATCAGGCCCCCAGTTGGCCTGAGCCTGCTGTGAAATGGCTGCCTCTTGTGGACTCTCCTGAGGTGTTTGTAACTTCAGGGCCATGTGAGACACCAAGATTCTCAAAGCTAGAGGTGGAGCGGCCGTTTCCTTCTGGCACTTCTGGGTGTCTGTGGCCTCTAGGTGGACTCTCTCGCTTCCCAAGTGTCCACCCTGGGCCTCCCGTCCCAGCATCAAAAGGAAGATAATGGCTGTAGAGACTGACCAGCCTGTGGGCTCTCATAAGGGCAGGTTGGTGGCGCACGCCTTTAATCCCAGCACTCGAGAGGCAGAGGCAGGCTGATCGCTGTGAGTTCGAGGCCAGCCTGGTCTACAAAGCGAGTCCAGGACAGCCAAGGATACACAGAAAAACCCTGTCTTGAAAAACAAAAAATAAGAAAAACCAAAAAAAGGAAAAAACAAAAACAAAAACAAAAACAAAAAATAAAACAAAAACAAACAAAAAATCTCCAGCCAGGTAGTGGTGGTGCATGTCTTTAATTCCAGCAGAGGCAGAGGCAGGAGGATCTCTGTGAGTTCGAGGCCAGCTTGGTCCACAATGTGAGTCCAGGACAGCCAAGGCTACACAGAGAGACCCTGTCTCGAAAAACCAAAATATAAAAAATAAAACTCCAGAGAAGGGTTATGTGAGAAAGGATAAGGAGGGTTACAGACTACCCAGGCAGGTGGACAGGTGGAGAGGGAGAGGGAGAGACAGAGAGACAGACAGACAGCTGAGACTCGGGGTGATGGCGGGAGAGAGGGGAAGACATACACAACCGAGAAAGAGAAGAGCAAGGACAGTTTGTCCTGCGCCCTGTCGTCTGTGCTGGGGTCTCACCGCAGCTGTGGCCCTGGACAGCGTCAGACTGAGAACACTGGCCAGATTACCGAGCCTCCTGCTTTAGGCAATGGCATGTTCTTTGCACTGAAGACAGACATTTTATGATCTTAGCCCAACCCAGACCCCCCCTTTTTTTTTTGGCTTTTCAAGGACAGAGTCTCTCTGTGTAGCCTTGGCTGTCCTGGACTCACATTGTAGACCTGGCTGGCCTCGAACTCACAGAGATCCACCTGCCTCTGCCTCCCAAGTGCTGGGATTAGAGGCGTACGCCACCACCGCCCGGCTGCCAGACCCTTCTTAATGAGCAGCTGTTCCAAGCAGAATCCCTGAACAGCTGTAAGGTGCTAGATAATTCAGAGCAGCAGCTTAGCACCTACTTCTTGGTAGAAATCTTACATTTTTTTCAAAAATGTTTTTCTTTCTTTCTTTTTTTTTTTTTTTTAAGATTTATTTATTATTTACACAGTATTCTGCCTGCATGTGAGCCATCAGTCCAGAAGAGGGCACCAGATCTCATTATAGATGGTTATGAGCCACCATGTGGTTGCTGGGAATTGAACTCAGGACCTTTGACAGTGCTCTTAACCTCTGAGTCTTCTCTTCAGCCCTTTCTTTTTTCTTTTTTTCCTTTCTTTTCTTTTTTTTCTTTTTTTGAGACAGTTTCTCTGGGTGGCCTTGTTTGTTCTGGACTTGTTTTGTAGACCAGGCTGGCCTAGAACTCACAGCAATCAGCCTGCCTCTGCCTCCTGAGTGCTGGGATTATAGGTATGCATCACCGCGCCCAGCCCAAAAGCTACATTAAAAAAAAGATTTATTTATTATGTATACAGTGCTGTGCCTGCATGCCAGAACAGTGCATTAGATCACATTATAGATGGTTGTAAGCCACCATGTGGTTGCTGGGAACTGAACTCAGGACCTTTGGAAGAGCAGACAGTGCTCTTAACTACTGGGCCACCTTTCTAGCCCAAAATCTTGATTTTTTTCATGCTGAAGAAACTTCTTAGTAATTCCAAAAAGCCTAAGTAAAATGCAGAAGGCAGCTAGGCATGGTAGTATGCGCCTTTAATCCCAGCATTTAGGAGGCAGAGGCAGGAGAATCTCTGTGAGTTCAAGGCCAGCCTGGTCTACAAGGGAGTCTAGAACAGCCAAGGCTACACAGAGAAATCCTGTCTTCAAAAACCAAAACGCAGAACAAATAAGCAAACAAAAACAACCATGGGGCACTAAGATCTAGTTCAAAGCAAAGCTGTGTCTTTTCCAGCCTGGGAGAGGGCTCTGAAACGGTTTCTTTATAAGGAAGAGCAAGTGCCTACTTGAAGCTGCTAACTCAGACTCTACAGCCAGCGGGATGTATAACCTTCATGAGGTGAGAGTTTTGGCAAATCTTGTTCTGAGGCTTGTTGTAGCAAATGTTATCTCTTATCTGTTATGAAAATGAATCCCTCCCAAATAATAACAAGCATACTAAATTTTTAAATTTTATTTTGTGGCTGGCAAGATGGCTCAGTGGGGAAGATACCTGATGACCTGAGTTTGAATCCTCAGAGACACATGGCGGAGTAAACCAACTCCTGCAAGTTGTTCTCCAACCTCAACAGTGTGCTGTGGCAACACACCCCTTCCAGGACAGGGGTCAAACTGCTTCTCTCTCTGCATTCCCAGGCCCTACATACTGAGCTCATGTCCCTTGATTTCCACAGCAAGCACTTTCATCTGCAGAGCCACTTTGCTGGCCCGGAACACTCTCCTGTGACAGTTAGCACCTGTGATTTCATGAATGTTGTTATGGTATTGCCCGAGTTTAACATGACTACACTGGCTTATCAGGGAGCTGGTCTCTGTTCTCTTGGAAGTCTGTGAGGAACCCAGCCCGGGTAGAGACAGGCCCTCCATGCCTTGGGTGTGTGCATCCGCCGTCCAGCTGTAGGCCTTCTACTTGGCTTGGCTATGTCTGGGTTGCTCAGGCCTTGGTGTATGGAGACTGGCTGGCTGAGAAGAGCCGAGTCTCTGGGCTTGAAGCTTTGCTCTCCCGGAAACAGGCACTGCACGTCTATGCTGGGGCCTTTCACAGGAAGCCTTTAGAGAGGTAGCAGGTGCTGAGGACAAGACTTAACATTCCGGATGCTCACACCAGTGCATGCATATATGTATGCATACATTTGGAGGTAAAAGGTCAACTTTGGTGTCCCCACCCCATCACCCTCCCACTGGCTTGTAGCTCCTTAAGCCAGTTGGCTAGGCTGGCCAGCAAGCCACAGGTGTCTTCCCCAGCCCTGGGCTGCCCCACCACAACCTGCCTGTTTTTCCCCTGGGTTCTGCAGATCAAACTCAGGTTCAAAGTCTTGTGTGGCCAGGTCTTTGCTGAGAAAGCTTTCTCCACAGTGTAAGATTCTGTGTTCTTGAGTCAAAAATCTTGACTTTGTATTATTACCAATATACATATTTTTGACAGGATCTATGTAGCCCTGGAACTCTCTCTATAGACCAGGCTGGCTTTGAACTCGCAGACATCTGCTTGCCTCTGCCTCCCAAGTACTGAGATTAAAGGTGTTTGTCATTACCAGGCTCAGTATTCATATCACAAACCCTGCAGGGACCTGATAGCGCAATAGCTTCGTGCTGGCTGTGGCCAAAACTGTGCCAAAAACAGGGCGCAAAGCTTTCTGCTGGTAACAAGGTGTGTGTGTGTGTGGTCCTGTAGCAAGCAAATGCCCTGAAGTATTGATTCTCAGCTCATGTGGGCTGTCTTTGCTGGGAGCATCCATTGCACAAATCCATCCTCACACAGGAAACCCCCTAGGGGTGACCTGGGAAACCCCGTGCCTCTGCAGCCGCCCCCTTAGCATCCTCCTCCTCAGCAGCTGCCCCCTTAGCATCTCCCTTCTCTTCTACCCTTTCCTTTTAAAAGTCTTTTTGAGTTGGCAAGATGTTCCAGGGTGAAGGTGCTTGTTGCCAAGTCTGGTGTTTGGAGTTGATTTTCATGGCTGACACACTGGAAGGAGAGTGCAGTATGTTCCCTGGACTGCACACATGTATGTCAACACAAACAGGTGGAACAATTTTTGTTGTTGTTGTTTATTTATTTATTTTTTTTGATTTTTTTGTTTTGTTTTCCTTTTTTATCCTTCTTCTTCTTCTTCTTCCTTTGGTTTTTCGAGACAGGGTTTCTCTGTATAGCCATGGCTGTCCTGACTCACTTTGTAGACCAGGTTGGCTTCAAACTCACAGAGATCCGCCTGCCTCTGCCTCCCGAGTTCTGGGATTAAAGGCGTGCACCACCACCACCCAGCCTGGAATCATTTTTATTTTTTTTAAATATTTTTATTCAATTTTTTAATTTATGTGCATTGGTGTGAGGGTGTCAGATCTTGGAGTTACAGACAGTTGTGAGCTGCCATGTGGGTGCTGGGAATTGAACCCGGGACCTTTGGAAGAGCAGACAGTGCTCTTAACCACTGAGCCAACTCTCCAGCCCTCATTTTTATTTTAAAGAAAAGAACTTGCTCTGGCTGTGTGGTGTGCCTGAGGCTGAAGCGCACCTGTCATCAGCTGAGGCCAGCTTGGGTCTGCTATTAGAGAAGACTGGGGAGTGTTGTGCCTCCTGGGACAGCCTGAAGTGAGGCTGTCAGTACAAAATTAATGCCATATTCTATATGTAATGCATATTCTGCAATTAATGATGGTCTGTATGAGAACTTGTCCCCTAGGTGACCCTTCTCCCTGTGTTCTGGGAATGACACCTTCCAGCAGTCCCCAGAAACTCTACTGGAGCGATACATACAATTAGATCCCAATGTTCCTCTGAGATAAAAAAGACTCCAGACTCAGCCTCCACCCAACCTGCCCAAAGATCAACGTTCCTGGGACCTACAACCCTGGCCCCCCCCCCCCCTCCCCGCTTTCCTTTATAAGCCCATTGCCCTTGAAGCTCGGGGTCCCTCTCCGATCCTGCTGCGTCAGGAAGCATTGTGATCCAAAGCTCTGAGCCCATAATACAGGACCCTGTGTTTGTTGCATCGGTATTGAGTCCTGGTGGTCTTTTTTGGGGGGTCTCATGATCTGGGTGATCTCAGTATTACAAGGCCAGCTGTGTGCATTCTCCTCTGTGGGGATCAGGAGGGTGGGAACCTGCAGATGGAGCTGCTGGCAGGCCAGCTGTTGGGGGCACATAGACAGTGCATAGCGAGGAACCTGGCAGAGGCTCGGTGAGTCCCCGGCAAGTTCACGGACGTGGTGGCCTACCCCACAGCACTGAAACCCATGACGGCAATCCCTCCAGGGTTGCCACTGCTGCTCCTGAGAAGGCTTTCCACATAGCATTGTCACCCACTGCAGAACAGAGTCAGCTTCAGGACCCCAGGCAGGCAGGGGTCACATGTCTCAGTGGCCTGCAGGTTTGAGTGAAGGCTGAGAGCATAACTCGTGTTTGAGCACAAACTCAAGTGCTTTGTCAGGCCCAGGGAAATGCCAAGGCTCCAAACTCTGCACAGCTGTTCAAATATCCAGAAACGAGTTCAGTCTGGACTGCAGGAGGAGCTGTGGAAAGGAGAGAAAAGCCAGCATTCCTCCAGAACTTGGGAGCCTGTTCCCCTCCGCCAGGGTCATCTCCCTTACCTCTGACAGAAGGGACATGTGGCTGTCCTACACTTACGGCACCTCTCAGCATATCAAGGTCCATGCTAACTGCCAGACTCCCTCAGGCCCTACTCACAGCCCTGTGTGTGTTATGGATCCCACAGACTGTGGCAGGCTCCTGGCCCTCCCTTCCCCTCCCAGACAGGGTTTCTCTTTGTAGCCTTGGCTGTCCTGGACTCACTGTGTAGACCAGGCTGGCCTCGAACTAACAGAGACCCGCCTGCCTCTGGCTCCCGAGTGCTAGGATTACAGGTGTGTGCCACCACCCTGGCTGTCCTGCTGCATTCATAGATAGCCCTGGCCCCTCTGGCTGTTCTCTCTCTCATAATAAAGCCTTTCTGCCAGAAGGTGGTGGCGCATGCCTTTAACCCAGTCAGAGGCTGGTGAATCTCTGTGGGTTTGAGGCCAGCCTGGTCTGCAGATTTTGTTCCAGGACAGCCAAGGCCAGAGAGAAACCTGGTCTGGAAAAACAAAACCAAACCAAACCAACTACCCTTCTCATAGCACAGAATGTGTGCCTACTGTGTGTCTGCCTTTGGGAAAGCTCTAGAGCTGTCCTGGTGAGCAAAAGGGGCTTGTGTCTGTGAACCTTCAGAGGCTGGAAGGACAGGAACAGTTACAGAGAGGAGCAAGAAGAGAGCTGAGGAGACGAAAGCTGTGGAGAAAAAGCATGCCAGGTCCAGGCAGGGTGGGACAAAGCTGTGCGCTCAGTAGTTGGCTCTGTCCCCACAAAAATCCAAACAGGAACAAGCCTCCATGAAGTACCAACAAACAACAAAAGCAGATAGGAAAAAGGCAAAAAAAAGCCAGGCGTGGTGACACACACCTGTAATCCCAGCACTTGGGGAGGCAGAGGCAGGTGGCTCGCTGTGAATTCGAGGCCAGCCTGCTCTACACAGTGAGTCCAGGACAGCCAAGGCTACATAGAGAAACCCTGTCTCCAAAATCCAAAAAAAAAAAAGAGAGAGAGAGAGAGAGAGAGAAAGAAAAAAAGCTCAGAGGTTAAGAGCACTGACTGCTCTTCCAGAGATCCTGAGTTCAATTCCCAGCAACCACATTGTTGCTCACAACCATCTACAATGAGATCTGGTGCCCTCTTTGGGCCTGCAAGCATAGATGCAGAACACTGTAAACATAATAAGTATATAAATAAGTAAATATGACATTTTACAAGTGGCTTTTCTGTAGAAAGAACATGGCTGTCGAAGGAACCGTTAAGTACAAAAGCTCCTAGGTATCCTGGTGCCTCTGCAGTGCGGCCTGAGCTTAGTCTACAGGGATGAGGAAGCTGGTGAAGGTAGAAGTAGGGTTGCATGTGGAGAGTGAAGGGTTAGGGACCAGGAATCCTCTGCCAGGAGGCTTCCTCTGCTTTACAGTGACCTGCACATGTGACACTGGGTGGGGCGTGTATGTGCGTGTGTATGTGCGTGGTGTGTGCACATGCGCATGTGTAGGAGATTGCACTCAATTGGAGCTTTAGCAGAGAGAAATGACTCAGGGCAGGCGCTGTGAAGGGAGCTTGGGATCCGGGTGACTCCTTTCAAGCTGGGGACTTGAGCGGGGCATGGTGGCGCACGCCTTTAATCCCAGCACTCGGGAGGCAGAGGCAGGTGGATTGCTGCGAGTTCAAGGCCAGCCTGGTCTACAAAGCGAGTCCAGGACAGCCAAGGCTACACAGAGAGACCCTGTCTCAAAAAACAAACCACAAACAAACAAACAAACCAAAAAAACCAAACCAAGCTGGGGACTTGTGGAGCACAGGGCCATTTCCGGAAGCAGATGGTGTGCTCAGGCTGCGGTGGTGGATAGTCGCAGGCATCATTAACGAAAACCTATGGTGTGAGAGCCCATTGCAAAAAGCTAGAAGGGCTAACTGAGGAGGCACTGAAGACTGCCAAGGGTATGGGCAGCCTTTCCTCAGCAGTGGCTAGCAGGCTGCACCCAGGTTCCCTCAAAGCCTGGGAGCTGACCCAGGTGAGAGGCCAAAGTCCCTCAGGGCAAGAGGACTTGTAGCCCTGGGAAGAGAGCAGAGATCAGCCCTACATATTTCCATATCCCCTTCTTTATTTCCAACCCCTATTTCCATACCTACAAAAGAAAGAGAAAGGAAAAGAGAGACGTCCCTGAGTCCAAACTTGGTTTCCGTCTTAGTAAGATCAACAATAACTTATAATCAACTCCCAATGAAAATAAGCATTTGAGCTGGGCATGGTGGTGCACGCCTTTAATTCCAGCATTCAGGAGGCAGAGGCAGGCGGATTGCTGTGAGTTTGAGGCCAGTCTGGCCTACAAAGCAAGTCTGGGATGGCCAAGGCTACACAGAGAAACCCTGTCCTGAAAAACAAAAAGCCAAACAAGACATGTGCTTGCCTTCGAGGCGTGGCTGTAGAACGCACAGTGGCCCAGGTTAGGGTCCTTCATCTCGCTGGCAGGTGCGTTGTTCTGTGACTAGTGCTCCTCACTTTGAGGCCTTCAGACCCCCGCTGACCTGGGAGGCTCATCACCTAATATGAACCTAAAGTCAGCTAATCCACCCAGGCATGATGGTGCACGCCTTTCATCTCAGCACTTCTAGAGGCAGAGGCAGTCTTTTTGTTGAAGAATTCAGATCAGCCAAAATGCAGCCATGCTAAACCTTTATTAAATATCTATGCCAAGCTGAGACAAGTTAAGAAACATTTCCACTGCTGCATCCCATTGCTTCTACCCCACCTGACTCGGAATCCACTAGCTCAGTAACTCCTAGAATAACCACGCCTTCATACCCACCCCTATCTCACCCTAACATACGCTAAGGGCAACGGCCTCTGGGCTGCAGGCCTCCCCTATGGGCTGCTCCCTCCTTCCCACCGCGCCATTCCATCTACCCAGTCCCCTTAGAGATTTTGTTAGCCAGTTAGGTTTGTACGAATTGCTGTTGCTGAATTATGCTTCTGTAAAGGATATTTAAACCCACTGCTTTGGCTTCTGGGGTCCCTCAACTCTTCTGAGCTTGGTGGACCCCGGTGCGTCGGCTCAATTAAAATTCCTTTGCTTTTGCATCGACTCTGGACTCTGACTCTCAATGGGCTTCCAGGAATAGACTCTGACGACCTGAGTCTAGCACTGTGAGTTCAAGGCCAAGTCTGGTCTACATAGAGAGCTTAAAAGTGACACCCTGTCTCAAAAAATCAAAACCAAACCAGAAACACCACCCCCCCAAACAAAAATCCCAACTCAGTTAACATCAATTCTGCTTGGAGTGGTGGCACTCACCTTTAATCCCTGCACTCAGGAGGCAGAGGCTCGATCTCTGTGAATGTGAGGACAGTCAGGACTACATGGAAGGACCCTGTTGCAAATACCAAACCAAGACAGGCGTGGTGGTGCACGGGAGGCAGAGGCAGGCGGATCGCTGCGAGTTCGAGGGCAGCCTGGTCTACAAAGTGAGTCTAGAACAGCCAGGGCTACACAGAGAAACCCTGTCTCAAAGGAAAAAACAAACAAAAAGGGCTGGAGAGATGGCTCAGTGGTTAAGAGCACTGCCTGCTCTTCCAAAGGACCCGGGTTCAATTCCCAGCACCCACATGGCAGCTCACAACTGTCTGTAACTCCAAGATTCTGACACCCTCACACCAACACACGTAAATTAGAAATTAAATAAAATACTTAAAAAAAAAAAACCCAACCAACCAACCAAACAAAAAAACCCTAAACCAAAAAACCCAAAAAAGCAAATACCAAATCGAACAATTTCTTTTAACCTATTATTAGACCTTGAACGTCTTTGTATGGTCTTCGCTGCTCACAGACTTCCCTAGCTCATTTTTCAGTATTTCGAAAACGCACTTCTTTGTGCTTTGAGACAGCCCTGTGAGCCCAGGTTGGCCAGAAACTTGTTTTAAAGCTTATCTGTGTGCACACACACACACGCGGGTGCCCTTATGCCATCGTGCACACACGCGGGTGTCCTTATGCCATCGTGCACACACGGGGTCAGAGGACAACCTTTAGGACTCACATTCTCTTCTACTGGGGGGTCTGGATCTGGGGCTTGAACTCGGGCTGTCAGGCCTGCATGGCTGACGCTTACCTGCTGGGAGCGACTGTGAACTTCTGATTCTCCTGGCTCCACAGCTCTCCAGGTGTGTATGTGTAACCATGTGCACATCACGCCAGGCCTTGGAGAGCACTCCCCGGCCTTGTGCATGCTATGTGGTCACGGTATCAACTGTGCCAAGCCCCTTGGTTTCGAAGTTTTGATTGTCCCACGTCAGAGTCTTGTGTGCTGAGATTACAATGTGTAACAGCAGCATATTCAGCCACTAATGTACTGTTTTGTTTTGGGGGGAGGGGAGGGGGGGTTGGTGTTTGAATTCACACATTTACAAGTGCTCCACCACTGAACCCTCACTTCCTGAACACTCTCTCATGTGTGGTTGCTGTGGTCAGACTCATTTGCCTCCACTGTTTTTTGTTTTTTTTTAAATCGAGACAAGGTCTCATCCGATACTATGTAGCCAAGAATGCCCGTGAATTTCCAATCTTCTGTATGTACCTTCTGGTGCTGTGATTATAGGCGTGCACCACCACACATGGTTTTAGGAGATGCTGGTGGTCTGACCCAGGGGCTTTGCATGTTAGGCACGCCCACTGAGTATATGATGTAGCTCCCTGCTTCCACTGATATTTTTTTCCTGTTTGAAATGATAGTTGCATTGTTTCTACCTTCCTTTTCCTCCCTGCGAACCCTCCCTACTCTTTTGCAAATTCACGCACTTTTCTCAGTTGTTACATGCATATGTGTAGATAAATATGCCGCAGTAAATAGAATCTGCTGTCTGCATACTGCTACTTGAATTGGTGCTTTCATGGCTGAGCGTTTGTTATTGGGCCACTACCTGGTGCCTTTCCCTGGGGAGGACCACTTCTCCCTCTGTCAGCAGATCTTAGCCTTTCCCTGGGGAGGACCACCTCTCCCTCTGTCAGCAGATCTTAGCCTTTCCCTGGGGAGGACCACTTCTCCCTCTGTCGGCAGATCTTAGTGCCCGTAGCTCTGTGCACACAGCTGAAGGCAGAGGAGGTGTCTGCTGTCCCTTTTGCTGCCCTCCTTGACTACCCTTTAAGGCAGGGTCCATACCTGGGGCACTTGGGGTTTTCAGGCAGGCTGGAAGCCTGCAAGCTGCACTTATCCCCCTGGATTCTTTGGAGCTGAATGGCTTGTCATGTCCCTGTTGGCTTGCACCTTGACTCTGGAGGGTCCTCATGGCTGCTGAGCATGGCAAGTGTTTTTTTGTTTTGTTTTGTAGACAGGGTCTCTCTATAGCCTTGGCTGTCCTGGACTCGCTTTGTAGATTGTAGACCAGGCTGGCCTCGAACTCAGAGTGATCGCCTGCCTCTGCCTCCTGAGTGCTGGAATTAAAGGCGTGCACCACCACAGTCTTCGGCAAGTGTTCTTAACTACTGAGGTGTCACTCTAGCCCTAGGGAGATTGTGTGTGTGTGTAGAGTGCAGGTCAGAGGACAACTTTCAGGAGCTGGTTTTCTCTTTCCACTTTTATGTGGGTCCTGAGGCTGGAACTCAGGTTATGAGGTTTGACAATTGCTACCACCCACTCAACCATCTCACTGACCCCTTAGAGAATGTGTTTTTTTGAAGGGTTTCTCTGTGTAGTCAAGGCTGCCCTGGAGCACACTCTGTAGACTAGATTGGCCTCAAACTCAGAGATCTGGGACTTGCACTGTAGACCAGGTTGGTTTCGAACTCATAGCGATCCACCTGCCTCTGCCTCCCTGAGTGGTGGGATTAAAGGTGTGTACCACCTAGGCCTCAGCTTCCTCAGCCTTAAACTACGGGATAGCAGAGAACATGCCTGCTTGGCTTTCTTATCTCGTGCATGTGCACGCTGAGCTGGCCCACCTGTGGTCACTTCCTGCTTGCTACCACACAGGCAGCCGGCAGGCTGCCCTGAGGGTGCTCTCCAGAGCTCCGGCTTCCTTCTGTGCTGAGAAGTTGCTTGCTGTAGCCGCTGCAGCTGTTCGCTCAGTGCGTTCAGCTAGGAAAGGGTTGGGCTCCAAGACTCTCCCCACATTAGGTGCCGTGGAGATCTTTCTAATCTTGCTTACTAGTCTGGGCATTTCTGCATGGTCTGCATTCAATGGGGAGGATAGTATACCTTGTTAGAAGTGTGTGTGTGAAAGAAAGAGAGAGAGAGAGAGAGACAGACACGGACGAACGGATGGACAGACAGACAGAGATCCGGCTCAGTAGATAGATATAAAGTCACTCCCTGCCACTTCAGCCTGATGGTCTGAGTTCTATTTCCAGGACTCGGGAGCAAGCGGAGAACCAACTCCTGCAAATTATTGTTAGGACACCGTCCAACTGTGACCCTGCCAGGGCTGTTTTATGCTTCTGGCCTAAAGCTTAACATTATAGTTCACATTTCCCCTAAAGGACATCACACTGTTTCAGTGGGACTGCCGGGTTTACTTTTCCAACATTTTATCGTATCACTCGATGCTTGCTGTTAGCATTACCCTAAACAGATGAAGGTCATCTATGCATTTTTATGTACTTTCAGTATCCATACAATTAACCAAAGCCAACTCAGCCGCTCATAAAAGCCTCACACTATGGAAGTAGGTGCACTGTAGTTCACAGACAAGGCCGACGGAGACTCAGAGGTTCAGCGATTTACCTAAGAGCATACACCTGGTAGCTGGAGCCAGGCCGTGAGCCTCCAAGTGCTGTGGCAGCGGTTACTCTGGCGGGCAGGCATGAGGATGGGTGTTAGGATGCCTAGGTCAGTCACAAGACAGGATTACTACAAATGACCTTGCTGGGTTAGCGGGTCCCTGCAGAGGAGGAAAGAATGCGAGACACCCTAGTACTAGGTGGCTGCATCTTAAGCAGCCCCCCACGGAAAGAGACAGCGGAAACACCCTAGACTCCTTATAAACGCAAACAGCCACCTCACTCCACAGAATCACAGCCTTTCCCCAGAGGCGCCCCCTTTCCCGCTGCTGTTTTGGAATTAACAGTCCCGCCCCGTTGAGGTCAGGAGTCTATTTCTGCTTTCTGCCTCTCAGATGCCTAATAAACCCAACAATGGCCTTGGTTGTTTTTTTCTTTTTTGTTAGTTCTGTTCACGACCCTACGTCAGAGCTCGTCTGCGCACCCCTGGACGTGGTGAAACAGATCCGGTTAGGTCAGGAGCCTGGCGTGGTAATTAAGGGGATATTCTGGAACTCTGCCAGTACGACGACTGACACGCGTGGCCCCAGCCCTTCTTCCCACTGTCCCTCCGGGTCATTCCCTGACCCTCCGCGGTGTGCTGGCTGCGGGGGGTGGGGGGACGCCCCGGCGACACAGGTGGTGACGCTGCCCTCCTCCCGCGGAGCTCCTCCCTGGCCTCGGGATCCTCAGGCCGGGCCCAGGTGACGGTCCTCCCACGCCCCGCCCCGTCCCCCGCACTGGCTCTCCGCGCCGCCGCACAAAGGCCGGTGGGCGGCTCACCGCGCGCAGGGATCCGCGCCGCGCGCGCTCCCGGCCCCCCCCCCTCCACGGACGCAGCCCCGGCTCGCTCGCCCCCGCCCCTCGCGCGCTCCCGCCTCTCGCGGGGACGCCGCCGACGCGGAGAGAGGGCGCCACATCCGCGCCCCGCCACGCCGCCCGGGCTCCCCGCCGAGGGACTACTTGGCTCGCTCGCTCCCTCCGCCGCCCGCCCTTCTCCTCCCCCCCCCCCCCCTCCCTGCTCGCCCCGCGCGACTTCCTGCCGTGGGACGCGTCGGCGCGCACGGCATGGCGGCGGCGCGCGCCTGAGCCTGGGGGGGGCGGTACGCCGGCCCGGTCGGTCAGGCCTCGGCGCGGCCTACACGCTCCGCTCGCTCGCTCGCTCGCCCGCTGCCCCCCGCCCCCCGCCATGGCGGAGCCTTCGCCGGCCCGGCGTCCGGTGCCTCTTATCGAGTCCGGTAAGGCTCGGCCGCGCCTCCCCTTCTCCCCACGCCGGGCGCCGCGCGGCCGCCGCCGCCGCTGACCGTGTCCCCGTCTTCTCCCCCCCCCCCCCCCCGAGGTGTACTTCCTCATCGCCCGCTACCTCTCGGCGGGCCCGTGTCGCCGAGCGGCGCAGGTGAGCTGGCCGCCGGACCGGAGGGAGGGAAGGAGGGAGGGAGGGCGGACCGGAGGGAGGGAGGGCGCAGCCGGCGGGGTCTGACCGCGCGTCTCTGCCGCAGGTGTTGGTGCAGGAGCTGGAGCAGTACCAGGTGGGTCAGCCGCCCCCCGCGTCCCCGCCCCCCGCGTCCCCGCCCCCCACGACGCCCCCGCCCAGGCCTCCCGGCCACGGTGGTCACTCGGACGCCTTTTCCGTGTCTCTGTCTGTCTGTTTTTCCAGCTGTTGCCGAAGAGGTTGGATTGGGAGGGCAACGAGCACAGCAGGAGCTACGAGGAATTGGTGAGCAGCGTCCCGCGTCCTCCGCGCGCCCGCGTCCCCTCCCCCTCCCCAAGCCGGGACTGTCTGCTGCGCTCCAGGGCGGGCGCCGCGCTCCCGGAGATGCCGGGGTTGAGTTGGGGGGTGAAGGGGGATCCACGGTGGCCCGGCTGCCCGGGGCCACAGGCCTTGACCCCCCTCCCCAACACCCTTCCCCCCAGGGCCCGCGGTGAGGGATGGGGGACGGATTTGGCAGGAAACGGTCCTGGGGGCGGCGCGGGGCGCAGGCGGGCTCGGCCCTGGCTCGCGGCCCGGCCGGGTCTCCAGGTGCGGCCGCCAGCCAGTCAGAGGGGCGCTCTCAACGCCCTCCGTTCCCACCAGTATCTCCAGCTCTCATTGGTCTTTTCCTCTCCTGCCCCGCCCAGACCTTCCGGACCACTTGTTCCCTGGGAATAGGAGAGGAATGGCCCCTTGGTCACCCGCAACTTCCGCCCCCCACCCCCAGTTGCGTGACACAAAATCGTTCTGCTTGGTGACGATGTCAGTGCAGAACCTTTGCTCCCTGGAGCCGAACTTGAACTTTCTGTACGTAGCAGTACAGGCTTTAAGTTGACATCCATCAGCCCATCTGTTCTGTTTTGTTTTGAGGTAGCGTGTCACCACGCACTTCTGGCTTGCCTCGAACTCATTATGTAGACCATGTTGTCTTTGAGCTCAGAGATCCGTGCTTCCGGGATCTGGGACTAAAGGTGTGCGAGCCTGGCGTGCTGTATTTCCCTTATTCTCCCTACACTTGGTTTAGACCTTCCTGTGTATAATTCAGTTTTATACAGTTAACAAGTTTTGGGGGATTTGTTTATTGTTAGAGGAACACAAACGTTCCAGGAAAAGTGGTTTTGATAATTTAAAGAGAAGTCAAAAGATTTGTTAGCCCACACTAGCATGCTAGTTATAAAAGGCACTTATGAAAACGGCCTCTGCAGGGACTTCTACAGGGGCCAGTTTGGCTTTGAAAGCTTGCAGTCCTGTTGGGGGGGTTAAAGGAGAGGTCCGTCACATGGACTTCACCGTGTGTCCTGTTTTAGAGTAGTGATCAGAAAGTCAGTCTGGGATTTTTCACATATGTGAGCAGTTAAGTATAAATGGTTTGCGTTTTCAGGGCCAGGGGTTGAACCAGGATGGCTAGGAGTGCTGGAGTGCAGGGTCACATGCTGGATGTTTACATCACAGGTCATAACAGTAGTAAGATTGCAGCTAAGTAGTGATGATGGGAACAGTTCTAAAGTCAGGGTCACCACAACATGAGCAGTGTTAAAGGCCCACAGCTCTGGGGCGGTTGAGAGCCCTGCTGTAAACCCTCCACAGCGGTTCTTTCCTCAGCCAGGGGCTACAGAGCCATGGAAGGTAGAGGTGCTGACTAAGCAAGGATCCTGGCTTGTTGCTTAATGTGTCTTTTTAGAATTACTTTTTAAAGAGGAAGTGCTTCAGGCTAGCAAGATGGCTTATTATTATCTAAAAGTACTTCTGTCAAACCTAACTGGGAATTCAACCCTGGAGACCCATGTGCGTGAGGGAGAGAGACACTTCCACAGGTGGGCCTCTGCCGCCCACCCTCAGGCCACGGCATAACACACGTAATAGACTTTTCTTTCTTTCCTTTAAGACAGGGCCTCTCTGTGTAGCCTTGGCTGTCCTGGAATCCTCTTGGTAGACCAGGCTATCCTTGAACTCACAGCAATCTTCCTGCCTCTGCCTCCCCAGTGCTACGATGAAAGGCGTGGCCAGCCACCATGCTCAGCCAGGTGTGTTTTAAGGCTTGGAGAGTGTGTGCTGGAGTGTGTACTGTACTGTACCCATAGGTGGTTTTACCACACACCTTTCCTACCTACCAGACAAGGGCTCTGGCTGCTCTCAGCCCCAGCCAGGCAGGGGTATGCTTTGTGGCCACACCCCTTCCTCCCTCCTCTGCCATCTCTTTGGAAGTCTAGGCAACATTTAAGTAGTTTGTCTCATAGTTTTACTTGTGTCAATATAAAAATATCCTTTGAAGAAAAAACAAAAAACTCAAAGCTGTTGTTGACACTGCTGTCCTGCTCTGGGAGAAGAGACCGAGTAGGGAGGGCTTGCATTACTCCGGATGTCATGCTATAAGCGTCTTCTGTCCTGACTGAACAGCTCATGTCACTTGTCACCTTCTGACTGATGACTGCTTGGTATAGTTTTTCTCACCCCCTTTCTGTTCCATGGTGGTTGAGAATGGGCAGGCGTGGGGTCAGAGGTCACCTGTGTGTGGTGGGAGGTGGAACTCAGGCAAGCACTTGGGCATCTCACTGGCCTAGACTGTTGTTGGCTGTTCTATTGAGGATGTATGTGTAGGTTAGACTTCCAAATGCTCTTGTGTTTTGGTTTTTTAGTGATTTGATTTGTGCTATTCCTAGCATACACATAATGGGAATTGTCCCCTACATATTAGCAGGTTGTAATTTACCAGTTTGCTACTTTTCTGTTAGTTTCCGTTTGAGGCATTCATTTGTATTACTATCAATGAAGATTTCCAGTAGCGAAGCTGGATGGTGACCCAGTCACAAGTGAGCTGTTACCCATGATCAATCAGCACAGCATCAGCTCTCCCCTAGTGAAGGCCTGTTGACTGGAGGTTCTCCTTAGTGAAGGCCTGTTGACTGGCGGCTCTCCCCTAGTGAAGGCCTGTTGATTGGAGGTTCTCCCTTAGTGAAGGCCTGTTGACTGGAGGTTCTCCCTAGTGAAGGCCTGTTG
>OU015745.1:142864124-142878154 GCA_907169655.1 Acomys percivali | reverse complement strand
CTAGTGAAGGCCCGTTGACTGGAGGTTCTCCCTAGTGAAGGCCCGTTTACTGGAGGTTCCCCCTAGTGAAGGCCTGTTGATTGGAGGTTCTCCCCTAGTGAAGGCCTGTTGACTGGATGTTCTCCCTAGTGAAGGCCTGTTGACTGGAGGTTCTCCCCTAGTGAAGGCCTGTTGACTGGAGGTTCTCCCCTAGTGAAGGCCTGTTGATGGGGAGGTTCTCACTGCACTGCTGTGTCATTGTGTTGCTCTCTAAGCAAGTTCTGCCTAGTGAGTCTTGTGGCTGCTGGCATTGTGTGTTGTCACTTGCGTGCCCTGGCAGGATGTGGTGGTCAGGATACTTAGAGCTGGTTCTCCTTCCACGGTGGGCTCCGATGCTTTTACTTGCTGAGCTATTTCTCCTCTCCTGTAGATTGTTTTGTAAGTTACTTTTATTTGCTGTGTGTGGGGAAGGCATTTGGGTGAGTTGCAATTGAGACAGTGTGGAGGGTGTTGTCCCACTGTGTGGGTCATGTTCACTCTGAGCACTCTTGCCAGTCCCACCTGGAATATTTTGAAGCAAATTCTATACATATATACACTGTCGTTTTGAGACAGTCTTGCCTAGCTCAGGCTGGCTTTGAGCTCCTGGTTTTCTTGTTTCTGCCTGGAAGTGCTGGGGTTACAGTTGTATGCCACTGTGCCATTTCTTCTTGAGGGACACAGCCCAGCCAGATGCAGCTTCCTGCGTGTCTGCATCACAGGCTTCTTCAAATGCCTTTATAAACATTTTTGCATGTTGGGTGACTTAAGGCAGGGTCTCATGTAGCCCAGGTTACCCAGCATTGGAAGTGTGCAGTTTTGGATGACCTCAGTAAAGTTCCTGATCTTCTTCCCCCAACTCAGAAAGTGTTGCGTTTACAAGTGTACAAAGCAGTCTTTGGCGTGAGTGTGATTTGAAAGCTTTTTTTTTTTAATTCACATCCCAACTGCTCTCTCCTCCAGGTCCCTCCCCTGCCCAATCTTAATACCTTTAGCATTTTATTTTCTGTACTGCTATTTTATTAAAGAGATTGAGAGATTTGTCACTTGCTTTATCTGATTGTTTGCTCACAGTATTTCTCATACTCCTCCTTAGTGGTTCTAATCCTTTGGTAAGAATCATTTGGTTCAACGGTTAAGAGCACTGGCTGCTCTTCCAGAAGACCCAGGTTCAATTCCCAGCACCCAATGGCAGCTCACGACTGTCTGTAACTTAAAAGATCTGACACCTTCACACAGACATACATGCAGTCACATTAAATGTAAATAAATTGTAAAAAAAAAAAAAAAAAAAAAGGTAAGCACATTGTTATCAGTGTAGCTCACTTTGTAGCTCACTTTGTAGCTCTGGCTGGCCTTGATCACAGAGATGTGTCTCTGGAGTGCTGAGGTTAAAGTCGTCAGTATTCGTAAGATCGCTGCTATAAAGGACTTGATAAATCAGTTTACATTTATAGGGCCTTAAGATAGCAGATCTTTATGAATGCTGTTATCCTAATCAAGGGAGGGCACTTGGCTGGGTCACTACCACATGGATGAGCAGCATCAGCACCTGTGTTAGCTGTGTTTGAAGCCTGCTGGTGTACAGCTGAGCCACACGGCCTCGGCTGTGCTACCCACCTGATCACTGAGGTTTTTAATTTCCAGGATAAATGTCTCTTGATTTTGTTTTCTTGTTTTTGTTTTTCTTTTTTCTTTGTTTCTTTCTTTTTTCTTTTTCTTTTTTGGTTTTTTAAGAAAGGGTTTCTTTTGGCTGTCCTGGACTCACTTTGTAGACCAGACTGACCTCGAACTCACAGAGATCTGCCTACCTCTACTTCCCAGTGCTGGGATTAAAGGCCTGCACCACCATGTTTGGCAGTGCTTTTTTTTAAAAACTCTACTTTATTGGGGTTGTTTAGGCCTCAACCTCCCTTCCAACCTCCTAAGCTTTCATGGGAGAAGGTCAGTTGGGAGAGGAGGCCCCTTCACTTCTCCTAGCTGGTGAGCGTCGAAGGGTCTTAGAGGCTACACCAGTCTCTGTTGACAGCAGGTGCAGCCAGCAGTGTCTCCCGACTGCTGCACCCCCAGCGTTGCTCTCCAGCTGTCTGCTCCAAACAGCCACACATCACCTCTGGTCTCTTTGAACCGCGACACATCACACGCCAACACTGCATGTCACGTGCGTCTTGCTAGGCTCTCACATCCTGAGAGCCCTAGAGCAGGCCTCTGTGTGCCACGCGAGGAAGGGCTTAGCAGCTGGCAAAAGCTGCACTCCACATGAGACAATTTACAGCTGTGGACAAACTAAAGCTGAAATTCCATACTTAGGATTAAAACAAAAAAAATTATTTTATTTATTTATTTATTTATTTTGGTTTTTCGAGATGGGGCTTTTTCTCTATGTTATCTTGGCCGTCCTGGACTCGATTTGTAAGGCTCAAATTAACAACGATCCGCCCCCCCCTCTGCCTTTGGAGTGCTGGGATTAAAGGCATGCGCCACCACGGCTGGCAAAACAAAACATTTACCTAACAACTGAGTTTAGAAAAAACCCAAAACTTCTATTACACACATCCTTATTTCATTTTTGTTTTGTTGTTGTTGTTTGTTTGTTGTTTTTTTTTTTTTTTTTGAGACAGGGTTTCTCTGTGTAGCCTTGGCTGTCCTGGTCTTGCCTTATAGACCAGGTTGGCCTCAATCTTGGAGCGTTGGCCTTACAGACAACGCCACCACACTTGGTTGGCTCACGCATTTTTTACCTTCTTCCCTCCCTTCCTTCCTTCCTCCCTTCCTTCCCCCTCTCCTTTCTCTCTTTCTTTGCGTTGGTGTTTTGCCTGCATGTATGTCTGTGTGAAGGCGTCAGATTTTGGACTTACAGTTGTGAGCCGGGCATTGAACTCAGGACCTCTGGAAGAGCAGTCAGTGCTCTTAACTGCTGAGCCATCTCTCCAGCCCCCAGACATATCTTTATTAATCAAAACAGGAACCATTATGCTCAAAACATTAACAACTTGCTTTTATTTTTAGATTTATTTTGAGAACAAGCCCTTGTGTCATTGCATGGTCATGGTGCTAATGATGGAGCTTGGTCGTAGGGTCTTCCTGTTCATGTGTGAAGCTCTGGGTTAAATCCTCCGAGCTGTAAACCACCAACACCCACCCAGACAGGCAGACAAGCCTACAGCCTCCAACTGAGACTTGTTCTGCTAAGCCTGTCTAGGCTGTGTGTGTGTGTGTGTGTGTGTGTAGACAGCCGGGGTGAGGGGGTGTCCCACAGTCCACACCAGCCTCCAGCTAACAAGTGCCTGCATGCTTCTGCCTCCCACGAGCTGGGGTTAAAGGTGTGGGCCATCACGCCTGGCGCGTCAGGCCCCTCATCGTTGGGTTTCAGCCCCCTGGGTTTCTAAGTACTGAGTTATCCAATCCTGTGTACTAAGGGAATGAGCTGTACTAAGAATTTTTAGAGTTGTTTACATAATTCAGGCAGAGTGTTAATAATAATAATAAAAGACCCAACATCCGAAGACCACTAGATTTGATGTGTCTTGTAAGTTTTTTGTTGGCATGTTTGCCTGGTGGTGGGGAAGATGAGTTGAGAAGTTGAAAGATACTTTATAACTTCTGTCACCCTTCATAAATAATGCATTTATGTTGGATTCAGGCTGTTTTATATTTGATAATCGAGAGATGTGGTTGTTAACCAATAGTTGAGGATGTGTCAGGGTTTCTCTGGAGGTGTGTGTCCCAGAGTTTTAAGTTGTTGATGTCACTGGGCTGACGCCTGCCACCCTGAGTGTGTGGTCATCCTGCCCAGTGCAGGTTGTCACTGTAGGTGCTGGGCATAAGGATTCAAATAGCCAGCGAGAATAAAGCTGAATGTGGTGGCCTGCACCTACCACACCAGCACTGCGGAGGCTGAGGCAGAGGAAAGCTGCAAGTTCAAGGCCAGCCAGGGCTACAAATGAAATTGTCTGAAAATAAAAACAAAGAAACTGGGCATGGTAGCACATGCCTCTGCGTTCAAGGCCAGTCAGTGCACACTCACTCTCGCTCTCTTGTCTTTCCCTACCTCCCTCCTTCCCTCCCTCCCTCCTTCCCTTCCTCTCTAGCCCCCACCCCCATAGATGATGTATATCTGTGTATATATCGCTCAGTTCTATTCGAGGTGCATGCATGCCATCTAATGGTGACATCTTTATGAGTTAAAAGTTACAGTTTTCTTTGTGTTTTCTCTTGTGGTTAGTTTTTATTGAAGTGTAGTTAACATTCTGCCTAATGATTCTATTTAAAGTGTTGACTTTGATAAAAGCTGGATGTTGTTTTTCTTTTTTGGGGTGGAGGGCGGTTCGAGACAGGGTCTCTCTGTAGCCTTGCCTGTCCTGGACTCACCAGGCTGGCCTTGAACTCACAGCGATCCGCCTGCCTCTGCCTCCGAGTGCTGTGATTAAAGGTGTGCGCCACTACTGCCCGGCTTTCTCTTTGCTTTTGTAAATGATCTACTCAGTCTAGTTCAGAAGTTGTCAACCTTTGGGGTCACCTAGCAGACGCCCTGCACACCAGGCATTTCCATTGTGATTCAGAATAGTAGCAAATTAAAGTGATGTCGCAGCAAAGAAGTAATTTCATGGCTGGGGTCACCACAGCATGAGGCACTGTAGCGCGAAGGGTCGCAGGGAGACCCACATGCGGAGGTGTGGGGCCATCTTTTCTTGATGTTTTCAGTCTGCTGCAACCATGGCTGGCTTGGAGCTTAATATGTAGATCAAGTTGATCTTGAACTTGAGTTCTGCCTTCCAATTGGGATTATAGCTGTGCTTGGCTTCATTTCTTTTTACTGCTAAATGTTATAATGGCATTGTATATTTGCTTAATCCATCTGTTACTGAAAATTGGTTTTTACCTTAATTGAAAAGAAGCTGTTCATCCACATAGGGCCTGGAGAGGCTGTGACTCGGTGCTCAGGGGCCGTGACCTCCTTTCATGAAGGAGGACAGGTGGTTTCCTTCCCGGCACCCACATGGCAGCTCATAACTGTCTGTAATTCCTGTTCCAGGGCATCCAGGCAAAACAAACTGTTTGTTTGTTTGTTTGTTTTTAAAATTATTTTTAATTGACTGCTTTTTGAGAAATAGTGCATGTCCTTGTTCCAGCACCATTTATTGGCAATATCTTCTGTGCTAAACCGAGTTTACACCGTCGTCAGAAATGAGTGCTGTAGAAGCACACCAGGCTCTCTGCACATGCACAGCTAGGTCATCCCATGGATGTGCTCTCTGACACCATCCTGTTAAGTGCTACCCCTCTATAACAAGTCTTAAAATGCAGGATTGTTTGCCACTTTTAAAGTTGGCTTGGGGGCCGGGCAGATGGTGGCGCACGCCTTTAATCCCAGCACTCGGGAGGCAGAGGCAGGCGGATCACTGAGGTTGAGGTCAGCCTGGTCTACAAAGCGAGTCCAGGACAGCCAGGGCTACACAGAGAACCCCTGTCTGAAAAAAAAAACAGTTAAAAAAAGATTGACTTGGCTTTTTTATGTCATTTGCATTTCAGTTTTAGAATAAACCCGTCCCCTGGCGCACTCCTCTAGTCCCTGTGCCCCCGGCACTCTGAGGCAGAGGCAGGTGGATCTTCTGAGTTTGAGGCCCGCGTAGTCTTAAAGAGTGAGTTCTAGGACAGCCAAGCTACACAGAGAAACCCTGTCTCAAACAAAAGAAAAGAGTAAAATTGTCAATTTCTGTAAAGAAAAATAATTGGACTTTGATTAGAGTTTGATTTTTAGACAGTTTACTGTTTGCATTGTCTAATTTTTCTTACTGTGTTTTGTAGTTCTCAGATTTTATTTTATTTTTATTTTTTAAATTTTTTTTGGTTTTCACATTTTAACAGATGAGCATATATAAAATACTTGGGCACTGCTGTATGCAGTGTTGTTATTAACATTTTAACTCTGTAACCAGGTCTTGTCCAATAAGCATGTGGCTCCTGATCACCTGCTGCAGATCTGTCAGCGCCTCGGCCCGATGCTGGATAGAGAAGTCCCACCCAGTGTTCCCAGAGTCACTTCTCTGCTTGGTGCAGGAAGGCAGTCTTTGCTACGTACTGCAAAAGGTACCTTAGTTTGAAGACGTGTTGTGCTTTGTGTCAGTAGCGTACGTTATGCCTCTGAAGCTGTGTAAGCACTGTGCAAGGTGATGATGTAACTAATGCCATGGACGATGAGTTCTCTGCAATTAGTGTAGATCTTTGAATTTTATCATGTGTTTAATGGGTCCTTTTGCATTTCAAAAATTGATAAAGACAGATGTTAAGCCAAAACGCTTGAATTTAAGATGTGCTTGAGGTTTTTATCAATGTGAGTTTTTAATTTTTTCCATTTTGTAGCGCACTCATAACTTCAATGGATGTAATTATGTATGTCTAATAAACTCTTTAATACTAGAATTATTTCTTTTGATATTTAGATCTTGAAAGTCCTTTGTTATAAGGAGAAGTGATTTTAACAACAACAAAAAAATGGTAGCAGCTTGAAAAACATGCACCAAAAATGTAAACTTGTATGATTTCTTTTTCTTTTTTACTAACTTTTTTTTTTTTCTTTTTTGTCTAAGTTATGAGCTAGCAAACTATTTGGAACTGCGATACTTTTTCTGTTCGCTTCATATAGCTGACTTAGACTAAGTACCTGTGTGATTTGCTATGTGTACACGTGTACACTGCTAATGGGCACATGTGTTGCATTTGATCTTAGCATCCTTGAGTTTCACTGTGACCATTTCTGTTACAAGCTGTTGCTGATGTGATGCTGCCTCTTAGATGCTCCTATAGTACCAAGCCTGACTGAGAACGGACGTGTTTGCTTCTTGGTGTCATGCCAGACCAGCTTGCCAGCCTTAGTCATTTCATAGTGCCCACTAGCCTTGCCACACTGTGGCTAATCAGGAAACTCCCAGCTTCCTTTTCGGCGTTCCCGTTGACTTTGTAAATCTCCTTTGGTTAGTTGTTTGACAGCAGTTGGTTGGGTAGCACATTTTCATTTTCCTTGATTCCAGCTTAGTGTTGTTTTGTGATGAGGCCTGTGTGAGAACTGTCAGACTTAGAGGCCCTATTTCTGCTCCTGTTTTGTGCTAGTGCGAGAGGAACCATTCCATTCATGCAAAACATGGCATGCCTGTGAGTTTGGGGCACCTGAGGCTCAGTGCAGCCTCTGCTTTGTTGTACAGTTGTGAAGGGGGAGCGGAGCACGAGGTCTGTGTTGGTCGGTGGTGGTCTGTGTCCTGAGGAGAGGGCAGCTACTCCCCTTAGTGCGGTTCCTTCTGATCTGGGTGCGGCGCAGCTTTGGGAGGCTCACACACAGCCTGTGCATGAGCTCTTCTCTGAAGAGCTGCCCGCTTTCCACCCTGACGTGGGAAGCTGTTTAACTTGAACTCCCCCATTCTCCTATTGAACTCAAGGCAAGACAGTACTGGCCAAACACATTTCAGACCGAGTGTGTCAGGTTACAGGCTTTTAGGTGCATCAGAATATTTTAACATTCTCCACTTTTGAAACCTGGGGTCAGCGTGATGAGACTGCTCATCTTCAGTGCTGTGTGCTGCTCTGCAGTGAACAATAAAGCCCTCCTAGTGTCACCTGCAGTGAATCTCCTCAGAGGCCCTGGACCCTGTGAGCCGCAGTTCCCTCCTCTGTAAACGGGCACAAACACCTACCTCACAGGGTTGTTGTGAGGGCTCCGTGAGCTGCTGTACGTGGACTGTAAAGTGTTGTGCTGTCAGGGTCGCTGCTGTACCTGAGGTGTCCGGTACCCCTCAGAAATAGTATATTAGTTGGTAAAACTTTGAATAAACAGTTTATTACAATATACGTAAGTATTCTATAAAATCGTTCTTTGGGTTAACTTTGAAGATTTTATGTGTATCTAAAATTCATTTTAAAGACTGCAGGCACACAGTGTGGAAGGGCTCTGCCTTTGCCGCTCTTCACAGAGGAAGACCTCCTGAAATGCCTGTGAATTACGGCTCCCCACCGAGTCTCGGTGAGTAAGGTTGCCCTTGAGATGCCAACACTGTCTTGAATTTCATGAAGGCTGAACATGCAGAGGAAGTGCAGGTAGATAGAGTGTTGCTGCAGAAGTATACGCTCTGAGTCCCAGACTCCTTCCTGACTTACAATAACTGAGAAATGAGTGCACACAACAGACAGTGACATGTAGCACAGCGGAAGTGAGGACAGAGCGCACGTCTGTAAGGTGACGTGTAGCACAGCGGAAGTGAGGACAGAGTGCACGTCTGTAAGGTGACGTGTAGTACAGTGGAAGTGAGGACAGAGCGCACGTCTGTAAGGTGACGTGTGGCACGGCGGAAGTGAGGACAGGGCGCACGTTGTAAGGTGACGTGTGGCACGG
This sequence comes from Acomys percivali, assembly GCA_907169655.1. Taxonomy (NCBI): domain Eukaryota; kingdom Metazoa; phylum Chordata; class Mammalia; order Rodentia; family Muridae; genus Acomys; species Acomys percivali. The sequence continues at coordinate 142,869,753 of OU015745.1, read as the reverse complement.
CGGAAGTGAGGACAGAGCGCACGTCTGCTGGGCTTGGTTACCCTCTAGAAGCTGTTTGGATCCGTTTTGGTTTTTAGGTATTGGCTCCCCCTTAACCGTCTCTGTTGTTTTTATTTCCTAGTGGAGATCCATCGCGGGAAACAGCTCACAGGGTGTTGCACTTTCAGCAGAGCGTTCCCAGGAACTATGTACCAGCACATAAAGATGCACAGGAGGATTCTGGGACATCTGTCTGCTGTGTACTGTGTAGCCTTTGATAGGACAGGACATAGAATCTTTACAGTGAGTACCCTGAGTGTTGCAGTGTGCTTCAGAACCTTCTAGCACATCTTAGAGAAGCCTAAGTCTGCCGCTTCCCCGCCATGTAGGTCTGCAGGGCCTCAAGGTTTATAGCCTAACATTGCAAGTGATTGAGCAGTGTAGTTAGCTTGGGTTGTTTTGAGAACAGTGGTTCCAGAACAGGGAAGACTCGTGTGTGACTGCTGGGGGGTGACAGTGAGCATGAGACGGTCTGCACAGACCTGCACAGAGGCGCTGCTTTGAAATAGGACGAAACACATGACTGAAAGTTTCTCTCAGCCTATTTGAGACTTAAGGAATTAAGTTACAAGTTACATCGATATTAATATTTAGTATAAATAAAAATCCTTCGTGCCACCCCAGTCAGAATTCCCAGGTAGATCATGCGTGATGACTCCTGCTTGCATAGATTAGTCACTGATTTAGGGAAATGTTCATTATAAAACAACCTGTGTACAAGTGATTATTTCAAAACTATTTAGGAGAAAAAAAGTTTTGGGTTTCTCTGTGTATCCTTGACTGTCCTGGACTCACTTTGTAGACCAGGCTGGCCTCAAACTCACAGCGATCCGCCTGCCTCTGCCTCCGAGTGCTGGAATTAAAGGCGTGCACCACCACCGCTCGGCTTTGAGAAAAGTTTGTAAGTGGATTGAAAATGTACTGAGCGGGGGCTGGAGAGATGGCTCAGAGGTTAAGAGCACTGACTGCTCTTCCAAAGGTCCTGAGTTCAATTCTCAGCAACCACGTGGTGGCTCACAGCCATCTGTAATGAGATCTGGTGCCCTCTGTACATACAGATACAACATTGTATACATAATAAATAAATACATCTTTAAAAAAAAGAAAATGTACTGAGCTGTGCTGAGTGCTGCCTGGTTTGAGGCTGTACATCTGAGACTCTTGCTCGCTTATTTGAAACTAGAGCTGTTTTCACTACAGTATGTCGTCTGGTCCCGGGAATCTAGGTCTGTCCAGTGTAGGTTGGTGACCTATGAGCGTCGGGTGGGACCCACTGTGTTATTGGGAGAGACGTTGTGAAAACAGCTCACAGAGGAGTCTGACCCGGAGACAGTGTTTCCGTGGGCTTCCTGCTGACAGCAGCCCTGCCGCAGTGTTTGCCTGGAAGGGGAGGGCTTACCAGCCTGGGTGGTATCGGGCCTGTTCTTCGAGTTTAACATTTGTATTGGGGTGTTGCTTTTTCTTAGGGTTCAGATGATTGTTTGGTAAAGATATGGTCAACACATAATGGGCGCTTGTTGTCTACGTTAAGAGGGCATTCTGCAGAAATTTCAGACATGGCAGTGAACTACGAGAACACGCTGATTGCTGCCGGAAGCTGTGATAAGATCATTCGGGTGTGGTGCCTGAGGACGTGCGCTCCAGTTGCTGTGCTGCAAGGACACACGGGCTCAATCACGTCTTTGCAGGTAACCTCTCGCCTAGTGACACACTTGGAATTGAAAAATAGTAAAATGGTTTGATTATATGATTTAAACTTGGATATTATTTTTGTTTGGTTGGTTTTTCGAGACAGGGTTTCTCTATGTAGTCCTGGCTGTCCTGGACTCACTTTGTAGACCAGGGAGGCCTCTGTACTAGGATTACAGGCATGAGCCACTGTGCCCAGCTTAAAATTTATTTATTTATTTTATATTTTGGTTTTTCGAGACAGGGTTTCTCTGCATAGCTTTGTAGACCAGGCTGGCCTCAAATTCACACCATTCTGCCCGCCTCTGCCTCCTGAGTGGCGTGCACCACCATGCGTGACTCCTAAACTTTGTTTCTATTTCTGTGTTGTGGTTGTTTTGTTTGCCTCTGTGTTGGTACCCCATTGTGTGTACAGTGCTCCTGAGGGCTGTTTGCATCTGTGTTGGTACCCATTGTGTGTACAGTGCTCCTCAGGGCTGTTTGCGAGCTCCCTTGTGTGAGTCGGGGAGAGCTGACACCTGAGCCATCTCTAGCTCCACTGATACGTATTTTTACAGAATACATAAGCCAGGATTTCTGAGTGACTCACTGGCTGCTTTGTGGTTGAATTGGATGACAGCTTGTTACAAATTGGCAAGAGGTTTGTTTCTGTTCAGAACTTGTAGGTTTTGATGAGTTGATTAAAATTTATTTTAAATATGTTTTTCCTATAGTAAGTGGGAAGTAGCTTTCAGCTTACATGAAGTGTAGAAAACTGTAGGAGGTCCCCGTGGCTGGTCAGCTGCGGGCCCGTCCTGCTTGACCATGCGAGCTGGTGTCTAAAGCAGATTCTGCCAATGTCCGGTTCGTCTGTAAATGGTTCAACTTGTCATTCTAAAGCATAGTTGTTTCTTTGAGAAACAACCTGCTTGTTAATGTAAAAATCGGCAGTTGTCATATAAATAGATGAATTTTATTTAGTTAGAATTGGAAGCAAAAAGAGAGCTTGCACATAGAGCTTGCTGTTGGTTGCTGTAGTGTTGAAAGACACTTGAGTCCCGCCTCTCACTGCTGGCCGCTTCCTTGCCAGTTTCTCCTGTTGGAGGGATTTGGGTTACTCATCTGTAGCCTGTGTTTTGGATGTAGCTCCCTCTATTGTTAACCACCTTGCTTTGTGTTTCTCAGTTATGAAGTGGCCTGCAGGGCTAGCTAGCCCTGGATGTCCTGGAACTCAGCGATCTGCCTGTTGAGTGCTGGGATTAAAGGTGTGTGCCATCACACGCAGCTCTTAATTACCATTATTTATGTTTAGTTTTTGTTCTTTTGAGACAGGGTTTCTTTGAGTGCCCTTGGCTGTCCTGGACTCCCTTTGTAGACCAGGCTGGCCTCGCATTCACAGCGATCCACCTGCCTCTGCACTTGCTGAGTTTATAGGTGTGCGCCGCTGAGCCAGGCTTGATTAGTGTTGTTATTGTTTTAAATCCTATTCTTAGGCTGAATTAGGCTATCAGCTGGTTTATAAGGCCTCTAGTGACATGTGTTGCTGCCTTTGATTTGGATTTGATTGAAAGTACAGAGATGGTTCCATTTTCCTGTGTAGCTTAAGTTTGCTCTGTTGTAGTATGCTTGTGGCAGGGCCTGAGAATTCCTGGCCATAACAGAGTTTGTAGCTGCTGCTGTTGCTGGAGTATCACCCTGAGACGCCAGCTCTGCACTGGCTCTGCAGGACTTCCGTGTAATTGGAATCTTTTCAGCAGAACTCATTGTAAAAGACGTGGAGCGTGCACATGCACACAGTAAACGTTAGCAAGGACAGATTAAGATTAAATTGCGTGGATGTGGTGCACAGTGCTTGGTAACCCCAGTGTTGAGGAGGAGGAGGAGGATCACTAGTTCAGGAAGCACATGGGTTATGTAGTGACGTAGAGCTGACCAAGGATACAAAGTGAGACACTGTCAGGGCGGCAGCACTGCCTGACAGCTGTAAGAAACAGTGTCTCACTCCAGGCAGGGTTAGTGAAGCTCTGATGGAGTAAAACTGGCCAGCGACTTTGTGTCTAGAGGTTTGATGCAGAACACATGTGACTTGAGTCAGAGCATTTTTATAGACACCGCAGGCTCAGCATTTCTGGTTTTTCTGGGCTCAAGGCCTAGGAAGCCTTGTTTTTGTGTTGTTGCCTGAGCCCAGTTTCCAGTTTCTCTCTTGGTTGGTTTTTGAGACAGGATCTCTCTGTGTAGGCCTGGGACTCACTTGTAGACCAGGCTAGCCTTGCCTCAGATTCACCTGCCTCCGCAGTGCCACCACTGCCCCGCTAACTTGTTGGCTAGCACACTGAGTCCCTGCCACATACAGTTGTCTTTGGTGGTTGGTTTGTTCTTTCCAGACTGGGTTTCTCCATGGATCTCAGATGGTTGTTTATGGACTGCATTGTTTATGTAGATAAGACTGGCCTCGAACTCACAGAAATCAGCCTTCCTGCCTCTGCCTCCCGAGTGCTGGGGTTAAAGGCGTGTGCTGCTGCTGCCGCCACCACCACCCAGCTACAAATGTCTTTCTTACTCTGATGTTTCAGTAGAACTTGGTGTTGTCTTTAGCTCTGCTTATTTTGTAAGGTGGCCAAGTCATGGTGTCTTTGCGATGTACCTTGTGTTTCCTTCTCCAGCATCTGACCTCCCATTGTTTCCCACCACCTGTAAGATGGCACCTTTGTCTCCGACTTGGGTCTGACTTTGTTTTTCCATTTGTCATTATGCCTGTATACTTTCCTTCCTTGGGTTTGAGTTTTACCTCAGTAGTGTTAATATTGAGGCTCGGGTCTGTGTGCTTCAGTATTCTAAAGCTGGGACTTGACCATGTCAAAGTCTATCTCAAAATCTTTCTGGTTCTTGTTGACTCATTTTGAAAACTCTTTAGAACCACATGTGAGGTAACATGTACTGTTAAAGACCTGTGGCTTATGTCTCCTGGGGAAGAAAAGCTAAGGCCCAGGGTGGCCTTTAGACCATAAAAATAAAGTTGCCAGGACCTTATCTAAGTTAAGCCTTCAACCAGCTCATCTAAGTTAACCCATCCAGCTCATCTCATCCAGCCAGGTAGCTAGCTGTCTTCCAGGCCCACAATCTTTCTCCCTACCAGAAAGTCTCACCTTCTACTTTGCCCAGCTAGAGGCTGTCAGCAACTTAAAAAAAAATGTTCATTTGTGTTTTGCCTGCGTGTGTGTCTGTGTGAAGGTGTCAGATCTTAGAGTCTAGACAGTTGTGAGCTGCCACCTCACCTGTAGCTTGAGTTTGTAATTTACTTAGCATGTTGGTTGACGTGAGCTCAGGGCAACTGCTAAGGGTTAAACTAAGGAGAAACTCTGGAAGGTGATTCATACGTGTTTTTGACTTTCAGTTTAGCCCAATGGCCAAAGGACCTCAGAGGTACATGGTTTCTACTGGTGCTGATGGGACTGTTTGCTTTTGGCAGTGGGATTTAGAGTCTTTGAAGTTCAGGTGAGTGATTTTTGGGGTTTTCAAGGCAATGTTTCTTTCTGTAGCCCTGGCTGTCCTGGACTCACTTTGTAGACCAGGCTGGCTTCAAACTCACAGAGCTCCACCTGCCTCTGCCTCCCGAGTGCTGGGATTAAAGGTGTGTGCCACCACAGACTGGCTCAGGTGAGTGATTTTATTCTCTTTAATGTAGAGGTGACTATCTAAAAGGATATTTCATTCTCCTGAACTTAATTTGTTACTGCCTGTGCTTTATATCAATTTTACTGTAACAGAAAGGGTTAAAGGATTTTTTTTTCCCCTTTGCTCATCTTTGTTTAAGCAAATTCAAATAATACAAATTTAAAAGATGATAGAATGGAGGGTTAGGTTTGTAATCAGAAATCTAGACAGTAGCCCTGGATAGGTTTGTAATCAGAAATCTAGACAG
>OU015745.1:142846994-142864114 GCA_907169655.1 Acomys percivali | reverse complement strand
ATCTAGACAGTAGCCCTGGATAGGTTTGTAATCAGAAATCTAGACAGACAGTAGCCCTGAATTCAAGAACCTTTGCTTGGAGAATAGTGGCTGCAAGCTGAGAATTGAGTTCTCAGTGTAGTGATGTTCATGTACAGTGAAAATCTGATCCTTCATTTGATTTGCGGAGAACTTGTCAAATAATTAAGAAAAAAAATTTTTTTTAGATGGTCTCACTATATAGTTCTCGCTGGCTTAAAACTTGCTATGTAGACCAGGCTGGCCTCTTTAACTCACAGGGATGTGATTGCCCCTTCTGAGTGCTGGGATTAAGGGTTTGTGACATTAAGGCAGAGACTTGAGGGGTATGTCTTGATCTAAATTGGGAGACTTTTAAGTATATTTGTTGTTGTTGCCATGTTGGTGAACAGATCCTGGAGATTACACGTATGCAGCAAATGCTGTGTGTGAATTTATAATGCACCCTGTCATAGAGATGGCGTTTGTTGTTCCATCGCATCCACATGGAAGTACACTGTCACAGTGCCCTTGGATTTGTATCATTATGTGGTGCTTGTGACTTCACCTAGACGTGGTCTGTTGCAAGCGAGCAGCGAGTGACAGTCGACTGCATCGCCTAGTGTTAGCTTGCTAGGTCTGAGGAATGGTGAGGGCCAGCGAGGTGGCTCTCTCGGTAAGAGCTCCTGCTCTGGAGACCTGATGACCTGAGTCACACCCCACCTCCGTGAGTGCCCCATGGCATGTGTGCCCCCATATGTACACACAGATGCACACTCAGTGACCACACATAAGCCTCCAGTGCTCTAATTGAATGTGTTAACATGTGTTCTAAAGGCACATATCATCTTCTTTTCAAGTCCACGGCCCCTGAAGTTCACAGAGAAGCCGAGGCCTGGCGTTCAGATGCTGTGTTCCTCCTTTAGTGCTGGTAAGATAACACCTGCCGCTGTTGATTCAGTCAGCAAGGTGACAGGTGCTTCTGTCTTCCTGTCATTAGCTATGACTTACGATGCTCATTTGAATTGTTTCTGGAGCTTACTAAGTGATTTTTTTAATATAGATTTTTAAGTACTGGGTTTAAGGGAACAAAGACACAGGGGACATGGTGTAAGCGTGATAAAGGGGAGGCGATAGGACGCTCCTCCCATACTGCTCTCTCCTTCTCTGGTGTCTAACCGTATTCATTCATGGATACGGAAGAGAGAATTCCCAGCAAGGAAGCCCACAGTGTCCATGTCAGCTGCTCAGGGCTATGCGGCCATTTAGTTGTAGGATAGTGTTTCTTTTTTTCTGCCTAAATAAATGTTTTTAAATTTGACACAGAATCCTGATGACATTGTTCTCCTTATTCTTGTACAGTGGACTTGTTTGGCAAATTTTGTAGACTAGGCCCAGTGCTTTTTCCTCAGGAAGTGAGTGACACTGGTCCAGGTGCACTCTGCACGCGGAAGCATTTGCCTTGTCCCTGGGCTTCAGGCACTAGTGCTCAGTGTAGCACTGCTGTGTGTGTTAGTAAAGCCCAATAGGAGTAGTGCTTTCACTGAGGCCAAGAGTTGAGCTTTGTAAACCTATTTGAGGAGCTGGAGGATGGATGGAGATGCCGCTGGTTTGGGAGTGAGAGAACTTTCTTCTCTTGTGTGCATAGAAGTATGTTTGTTAGTGCATTTGTTGCAAACTACACATTTAAACTTTAACATTTTTGTTTCAGGTGGTATGTTTTTAGCTACAGGTAGTACTGATCATGTAATCAGAATGTATTTCTTGGGGTTTGAAGAACCTGAAAAAATCGCTGAACTTGAGAGCCACACTGTAAGCATTTATTCATTTTTAAAATTCTGTAAATTTATCATTAGTTCTTTTACTGCTAAGACCACTTTTACTAATTTACCTGGGTTTCTTTTTCTTCTCTGTCTTTAACAGATTACTTTTATTTTAAGTCACATTCCCCCTTTGGGCTTTCTGAGATGGGATCTGCTCTGCTTCGACTGTAGTGTTGTCACACTCCACGTTCCCCCCCCTCCCCTGCCTCTGCGTGCTAGAGTTACAGTGCATGCCACTCTGCCCCACTTTTCTTTCCTTTTAAAAATGACACGTGTACGTGTGGGTCTGTTGGTGAGGCGGTGTGTCCACTTGAGTACAGTGCTGGAGTAGGCATTAGGTCCTCTGGAGCTGCAGCAGTTGTGAGCCTGCTCCTCGTGGTGAGTGCTGGGAACTGTCCTCTGGTTCTCTCGAAGGATGGTGTGTGCTCTTTCTTAACTGATGAGCTGTCCTGCCAGCCCTGTCCTGCTTACTTGTAGTGATATTTGACGAGAGTTATATTTTATCCATCCATCCATCCATCCATCCATCCATCCATCCATCCATCATCTGTGTGTCCATCCACCCTCCCACCCATCCATACCTATCTGTGTGTCCATCCACCCTCCCACCCATCCATATCTATCTGTGTGTCCATCCACCCTCCCACCCATCCATACCTATCTGTGTGTCCATCCACCCACCTATCTATCTACCCGTCCATTATTTGTCTGTCCATCTATCCATTCACCATCTGTCAATTGTCTGTCCATCCAGTCCTCTATGAGAGTGCGTACATGTTTGGATTATATTCTTTTTGTTTTGTTTTTGTTTTTTGAGACAGGGTTTCTCTGTGTAGCCTTGGCTGTCCTGGACTCACTTTGTAGACCACACTGGCCTTGAACTCAACAACAATCTGCCTGCCTCTGCCTCCCGGGTGCTGCGGTTATAGGTGTGCACCACCACACCCAGCTTTTGGATTATATTCATTCCCCACCATACCCCACTCCACCCAGCTTTTTGGTGTCTTCCTCCCACCCCCCAATCAGTGTCAGTTTGTGGTACCCAAATATCCTTGGAGGTGCGGCCTTCCACTGGAGTGTGGTCAGCATATGCACTCAGAACACTGACCTTAGCTGTACGGTGGTGATACACACCTTTAATCCTAGCACTTGGGAGGCAGAAGCAGGCAGATCTGAGCTCCAGGCCAGCCTGGTCTACAGAGTGAATTCCAGGCCAGCCAGGGCTACACTGAGACACCCTGTCTCAGAACAACAAGAAGAAAGGAAAAGGGCCTTTTCTTGCTGGGAGCTCTCAATTGCTGACAGCTTCCCCTCTAGCGGCAGAGCTCTGTGGTGGGCTTGCCTCCACGCTGGGGTCGGCCAGGTCCTGTACATACTGTCACTCGTGTGTTCATGTGTGCACTGCCCAGCTGTGTCCAAAGACGCTGTTGCTTCTGCAGACTAGCCTTATTTTGAAATATGAAGTCACATGCCTGCCTGCCTTTCTTTTCCTTTTCTTTTGTGATAGGGTTTCTCTGTGTAGCCTTGATAGTCCTGGAACTTGGTCTGAACACTAGGCTGCCCTTTCACTCTGCCTTCTGAGGGCTGGATTACAGGCGTGTGCCGACACCGTCCCAGCATTAGCTCCATTCTCGATAATGACGACCTCAGGAGTTTATATTCAAACACACCCATTATTTTAACCGAGCTTGTGAGTTAGAGTGCTGTTTTGGGAATGTCTAGTAAGCTAGTTGTTAGTATTTTAGAGTATTTGTAAAGGGCAAGATTATCTTTAGTGGGAAGTTTTACTAGGGTGTGCAGGGTGCTCACTGGGTAAAGTGCTTGTTGTAGGAACATGGTGACCTGGGTTTGGAGCCAGTGTAATCCACTGCTGAGATGGGGACACTCAGGTCCCCCTTGGCAGCCAGTCCTGCTAGGTCCAGTGAAGACACTGACTCAGAATGTAAGATGGAGAAGGGTAGGCAAGGACAGCACGCCTGCTCCTGACCTCACATGCCCGTGCACACACATCCACACATGGCACATACAGGAACAGCATTTTTAAACCTAAATAAAAAAATAAATTTTATACATTTACGTTATTTGTGTTTATGAGTCACTGGTTTGCCTCGTGCCCTTTGAGCACTGAAGAGGGTCAGATTTCCTGGAACTGGCAATGCCCACAGGGTTGTGGGACACCGTGCATGTGCTAGGAACCAACACCAGTCCTTGGGTTTCGTGGGAACAGCCCATATTCAGAGCTTATTTAATGAGTAGATAGGTTCAGGTTGTGCTAAAACATAAATAATCAAAGTGACACATCTTTCTGGCTTCGTACAGTCTGTTGTGACTGCCTTGCGTACGTTAACTTTGCTTGCCATTGAAGTCCTGGTGTAATTTTAAGCACAGCTGTAGTGTGTGTGCCAGTCTCTAGGAGTGTGGGTCTCTTGAAAAGGCCTGAGTGGACCCCTAACGGCTTTCCGTAGATTTGACACACACAATGATCGGCCAAGTCAGTTTTCCCCTATTGATCCAAGGTATTTATTGTTTTGGAGACAAGGACTCTATGTAACTTTGGCTGTTCTGGAGCTTGTTAAGTAGACCAGGCTGGCTTTGAACTCATAGTGATCCACCTGCCTCTGCCTCCTGAGTGCTGGCATTAAAGGCGTGTGCCACCACGCCCAGCTCCCAGTGTGTTTCTTAGTAAGTAAACTTGTTCAGTGAATTAATAGGTAACGTAGACACTAGTTTTCATATTTGCTTTTTCTCCTTTAGGACAAAGTTGATAGTATCCAGTTTTGTAACAGTGGTGACCGGTAAGTGTTTGCTGCATTTGTGTATGTTTTCAGGCAAATGAAATAACACTACTTACTCTGCTAGCTATTAAATATTTTCCTGCTTGCTGTTTTCTGCAGTTCCATTGTTATCTGTAAGGTGTAATGACACATCTTGACAGTTGGAATGATGATCGCCTTATGCCCTTTGTGGTGGTGCCTATTGGTCCTGAGGACAGACCCTGCCTTGCGCATGGCACTTAGTACTCTGCCAGTGAGCTGGGATGCCGTCCCATGCTTACCTTTTCTGACGTTGAGATCTTCTCAGCAGTTTTAAAAACAGCATACCTCACTGTTAACTTTACTGCTCTGACCTGTGCGCTGCAGTGCGTCTCAGCAGGTGGAGCATGGTGAGGTTTTAGAGCTGTGTGGTGAAGCGTTAGCTGTCAACTAGAGTCCGTTCCTGAACAGGAGGTTAAGAAAAATCCTCAGGAGCAAGCATTTGGTAATCCATAGTGTGGGTGTCTTCTGGCCTATAGGATATGGCTGGTTTCTTTTTCAAAGCATAGTTTTAAACTTTGAATTTCAACCTGGGCCTAGTGGTGCACGCCTGTAGTCCCAGTACTCAGAGAGGCAGAGGTAGGCTATGAGCTCGCAGCCAGCCTAGTCTACTAAGCAAGTCCAGGACAGCCAAGGAAGGCTACACAGAGACACTTGAATTTTATAGTTTATACTTCATGTCTGTTGAGTTAGAGTTTTAAAAGGACAAGCTTAAGATGGACTTTCTGGGCCTGGAGACATGGCTCAGAGGTTAAGAGCACTGGCTTGTCTTCCAAAAGTCCTGAGTTCAATTCCCAGCAACCATGTAGTGGCTCACGAGCATCTGTAATGAGATCTTGTTCCCTCTTCTGGTATGCAAGCAAAACACTCTATGTAATAATTAAATAACTCTTTAAAAAAAAAAAAAGATGTAGTTTCTGGGGGCTAGAGGGATGTCTCAGAGCACTGGCTGCTCTTCCAGAGGTTCTGAGTTCAATTCCCAGCAACCACATGGTGGCTCACAACCGTCTGTTAATGAGATCTGGTGCCCTCTTGTGGCGTGCAGGTGTAAATGCAGGCAGAACACTGTATAAATAGTAACTTTTTTTTAAAAAATAGTAACTCTTAAAAAAATAAAAAAGGGCCGGGCGTGGTGGAGCACGCCTATAATCCCAGCACTCGAGAGGCAGAGGCAGGTGGATCGCTGTGAGTTCAAGGCCAGCCTGGTCTACAAAGTGAGTCCAGGACAGCCAAGGCTACACAGAGAGACCCTGTCTTGAAAAACCAAAAAAAAAAAGATGGAATATCTGGTGCTGCTAACCTTCCCACGTCTTTAATTTGTTCTTTTCCCCCTTCTCTAAGGAACATTTCTCCCTCTTGTATTGTTTGCCCAAAACTCAGTGTGGAACAACTGCGTTTTGTAGTATGTTCTACTTTGTAAATCTGGGTGTTTTCCCCCCTTAATGGTGCCCTGAATGGTCTGAGCTCTCTCTGACCCTGTAGATCACGGTCATCAAGGCCACTGCTTTAAGTCTGCATTGTGCTTGGTGTCAGGTGTAGCACTTGGTAGCCGCATGTGAGTGGATTTTCTTGAATGTTTCAAGGTTCTTAAGTGGTAGCAGAGATGGAACAGCGCGGATTTGGAGGTTTGAACAGTTGGAATGGAGAAGCATTTTACTGGATATGGCTACCAGAATCTCAGGGTAAGTCACTGAAATTGTTTATTACACATAGGCAAGTTGTTGGCCTGTTACTCCGTATGTGTTGTTAATTTTGATGGGAGAGTTTAAATACCTTCTACATATTATGAATAACTTACCTGAGTGAATTGACTATTGTGTTTTTAAATTCTCAGTCTCAGAGATGAATTAGTGAAGGAAAGTAAGGGCTCATGTGTATTTATTACTTTGACCAAACTTGCCAGAAAGTAAAGGAGAAAGGATTTATTTTGGTCCATAGTTTCAGGGGTTTCAATCTGTCATGGAAAGGGATGGAGCAGAGCGGACCAGAGCAGTATACCTCTAGGCTGGATCCGGAAGTAGAGAACCGAGAGAAGAGGGCAGCCAGGGCCCATGGCGTGCACCCTGTGACCTGCCTCCCACCTGTCACCACCTCCTAGTGATGCCTCATGAATCCAGAGGAAGCTGTGATTAACCTATTGTTGTTAGGTCTCCTTGTGTATTAAAACAACACAGGCATGAGCCTGGTGTAGGGGCACACACCTGTAATCCCAGCACTCAGGGATGCAGAGGCAGGTGGATCACTGAGTTTGAGGCCAGCCTGGTCTACAAAGCAGTCCAGGACAGCCAAGGCTACACAGAGAGACCCTGTCTCCGGGTGGGGGGAGGGCACTTGGAAACTTTGCATGCTACAGTTGTGGCTTATAATATGGCCTAATGCTGGGTTCCATGGTGCATACTTTTAATCCCAGTGCTGAAGAGGCAGGCAGATTTTTGTGAGTTTGGGCCTAGCTAGGTCTATGTATCGAGTTCCAGGACAGCCAGATGGTAGGCTTTGAAAGGCGTATATTCCTCTTTCCTGTGGTAATTTTTGTCTTTTATTCTCATGTAGGTACCTGTTATGATTCATTTATCACGGCTTAGTTTCCTTTTTGTCACTGTGATAAAATACGCTGACAAAAGCAACCCAAGTGAAGGCAGAGACTTGAGGCAGGTAGTTACATCGCCTTCCTAGCGAGAGCAGGCAGTGGCGATAGCTGCGTCCCACACTCGCCCGGTCAGGATTCTCTGCTTTGTCTTCTGTGGAGAAACAGTTGACAGAAACTTAGGAGTTGGTTTTGGGTGAGGAGCAGAATAGAACATTGTGGTTTTGTACGTGACCGTGGTGTCCTAAACTCCACCCTGACCGCACAGCTTATAATTCTCTCCTGTGGTGCTGCCCGAGCCCACTTGAAGTTAGTTTGCTCTGGGTTGATAAATAGACGCAGGATGGTTACGTGGATGCCTTTCTTTCTGGCTTCATGTGGCACAGGCTCCCTCTCCTCCCCACTTGCTAGTTACAGGCCTGTCCACTGCTGCGTGTGGTTTTATGTGCTGGTGACCTAACCCAGTCTGTGACTGTGAGCTGACCCCACCAGCTGCGCTTCATCTCGGCCTGTGCTTTTTTTGTCATATGTGTACTGATGAGGGGACTGTGTGCCGGGTGTGATCTGATCTGCTGTCTCTGTCTGTAGCCCTGGCTGTCCTGGAACTCCTCACTGTGTACGCTAGGCTGCCTGGAGCGCAGATCCACCTGACTGCCTCCCGGAAGCTGGGATTAAAGGAGTGTACCACCTTCCCAAGTGAGTTTACACAGTGTCTTTGCTTTGTTAGAGACACATCTTCGGAAGAGGAGAGGTTTATGAAGCCCAAAGTCACAATGATAGCTTGGAATCAGGATGATAGCATTGTTGTCACAGCCGTGAACGACCATGTCCTCAAAGTGTGGCATTCTTACACTGGGCAGCTACTTCACAACTTACTGGTAGGTAGTTAATTAAATGTGGTCATTGCAAAGTCTTCATTTACTAATCTTTAATATTTATGTATATGAGTGTCTAACACTCTTACACTGGGCAGCTATTTCACAACTTAATGGTAGGTAGGTAGTATAATGTGATAATTCAGAAATCTTAATTTACTAATTTTTAATATTTTTATATGTATGAGTGTCTGTCTACATGTGTGTATGTGTACCATGTGTGTGCCTGGTGCCCGCAAAGAGAGAAGCAGGTGCCAGGTTACTCTGGAACTGGAATGAAGCCCATTGTGACCTGCTATGTGGACTCTGGAAATTAGACCTGGCCCAAGAACCTGAGAGCCATGTTTTTACCCCAGAGTTTTGTTTTGTTTTGTTTTGAGACAGGTTTTCTCTGTGTAGCCTTGGCTGTCCTGCACTCACTTTGTAGACCAGGCTGACCTCGAACTCACAGAGATCCACCTGCCTCCACCTCTGAGCGCTGGGATTAAAGGACTATGCCCACGCCTGGAGCCCTGACCCTTTTAAAATATTCATTTATTAGCCGGGCGTGGTGGTGCACGCCTTTAATCCCAGCACTCGGGAGGCAGAGGCAGGCGGATTGCTGTGAGTTCGAGGCCAGCCTGGTCTACAAAGTGAGTCCAGGACAGCCAAGGCTAACACAGAGAGACCTTGTCTCGAAAAACAAAAAAACAAAAAAAAAAAGAATTCATTTATTATTATTATATATCTTAGGTAACTGTGTAGAAGTTCTCCTTGCCTTGGAGCTAGAATTGTAGTAGGCTGCTGGGACGTAAACTCTGGAGGAGCAGAGCATCCACTTACCCACCGAGCGGTTCTCCAGCACCCCTAAGCTTTGTTGTTGTTTGTTTCCGAGACAGAGTTTCTCTATGTAGCCTTGGCTGTTCTGGACTCACTTTGTAGACCAGGCTGGCCTCGAACTCAAAGAGATCCTCCTGCCTCTGCCTCCGAGTGCTGGGATTAAAGACGTGCGCCTCCACCGCCTGGCCCCCTTAAGCTTTTAAATCAGGACTTTTTTCTTTGGAACTGTAACATTAATGTTTATTTAAGTGATTCAAGTGATAGAATTTTTATATACATGTATAAATCATTGTCACTAGTATACTTTAAAACTCTTATGTAGTAATATAACTTGCAAACTGTCCTTAATATTGTGACTTTGTTGAATAAAGGGACATGCTGATGAAGTGTTTGTTTTGGAGACACATCCCTTTGATTCCAGAATTATGTTATCTGCAGGACACGATGGCAGCGTCTTTATATGGGATATTACAAAAGGCACCAAGATGAAACATTATTTTAATATGGTAAGTAAAGTGAGTTCATTTGTGCTTTTTTTTGGTTATGAGAGTTAGCCAGAAGCTGACTGACATGCCACAGCAACTTTGGCACAGGTCAAGGGTAGCTGAATCTTAGGGAGCGTCTGATAGCCATCACGCATTTGAACATGGCGTTCTCTAAACGTAAAGATGTTCACACGTTACCTAGATAGGTTTTTGATTCTGCATTTATTTGTGTGCTTATTCATTTATTTTTCATTTATTTTATGTGTGAGTATATTTTGCCTGTGTACAATGTGTGTGCAGTGTCCACAGAGGCCAGAAGATAGCAACAGATTCTCTGCAACTGGAGATTGAGATGGTTGTGAGCCATGTGGGTGGTGTTGGGCATAGAACACTGGGTCCCCTGGAAGAGGAGCCTGTGCCCTTAGCTCCTGAGCCATTTCTAGTCCTGAATAAGATGAGTCTGTTGCTAGAGTCTGGATGACGTCAGTGTTTAATTCAGCTCTGCATTAGTTGCCCCAATGCCTTTCGTAGTGATAGCTGGTTGCCTGGGTCAGGATCCCTTGCAGATTGGATTGGCTGTCTGTATTAGATGGCTGAGCTGTCTCTCTTGACCTCTCGGTAGCCTGCTCCTGCTGTTTTCTCTCTCCGTCCTCCCCCACATGGCAGCTCACACCTGTCTGTAGCTTCAGGCACAATGTGTAAAGCTGGCCAGGCATAGTGGCTCACGCCCGTAATCCCAGCACTCGGGGGACAGAGCCAAGCAGATCTCTGTGAGTTCAAGGCCAGCCTGGTCTACACAGTGAGTTCCAGGAGAAAAAATGTTAAAACTTAGTGAGAGAGGTTGGAGCTGGCAAGATGACCCAGTGGTTAGTAAGTTTGTACACACACTCAGTGTCCTCTTTGTAGCTGGCCCCTTCCAGGGCACTGCACCCATGTGTACAATCACCCCCTCTCATATGCAGATAATTATAAACCCAAAAATATGTTTTTAGAGCTTGGTGAGGACTTTTAACATTTCAACCAGGCATGGTAGCTCACACCTGAAATCCTAGCATTTGGGAGAGCGAGGCAGGATTGCCATAAGTACGAGGTTAGCCCGACTGCAGTAGTGACTTCCAGCCCTGCCTGGATTGGGGTATGAGACCCCAGCACCCACATCCAGCTGCTCACAACTGCCTGTAACTGAAGCCCCAGGCAACCCGACACCCTCTCTAGCCTCTCCCATAGGCATCCAAACAGACATATGCAAACCAACACATGGATATGTAAAATTAACATCGTAAACAACACAGAGTAGGGTGCTAGGAAACCGAGCTTGTGCTCTGTGGAGAGCAGCAAATGCTCGCAGTGAGCTGTCTCTCCAGCCACGGGTTTGTTTCTCAGTGACAGAACAGCTCTTCCTAAATACATACAGACTGGAGGGGTGGAAAGGACACAGACCTCTGAAGTCCCATAGAAGAGCTGTGAGGTGTATCTGCAGGAGTCACTGTAGGACCCAGACCTCAGGCGGGACTCTGGCTTAGCTTGCTTTGCTTAGATTGGTTTCCCCCAGTTTGGAAAGCTTCTTGTCCAGCAGAACCGTGTGTGTTTGTGTGTGTGTGTGTGTGTGTGAGAGAGAGAGAGAGAGAGATAACGAGAACAGGTTGGGTAGTGGCTGCAGGGTCCTATGCACGTGCATGTGTGTGTGTGTGTGTGCGTGCGCGCACATCATGCCACACGGACCCAGGTTCCCAGGCTGGCCTGTGCAGCTGTTTTACGAGCCCCTTCATGACTTTATTTCCTGTTTGCAGCAGAGCACAAGGCATTTCTCCTCCTCTCCTGGCTCATTTGGTTATGGACGTGTATTGGTGCTATCAGTGGTGGACGTGCTCTCCCTTCCCCCTAGCCCCCAGAGTTTTTTCTGTGTAGCCCTTGGTGTCCTGAAACATAGTCTGTAAACCAGTCTGGCCTCCAACTCAGAGATCTGCCTACGTCTTCCTCCCAAGTGCTAGGATTAAAGGCGTGCACCAGTATATCCAGTTGCTTTTTTATTTTAACACCCCTCCCCCAGACACTAAACAGACTTGTCTTAAAGTTTAATTACTGGAGAATTAAATTTAAAAAGCATTGTGCTCTGCTGTTCTGTTCCCCAGCTAAGTGTAACTTGGAGATGCTAAGTTCATGTAGTTCACATCCAAGGCAGTGTGAAGAGTTTGAAGAATTCCCATGCTTGACATACACACAGCGTCTTTCAGGGAAAACAGGACTTTTCAGTGAGTGCATGTGACTTTGAGGTTTATTAGTGTCAGCAGTTTTGTTTGGGCATTAGAACTCAGTTTAGGCAGGGCGTGGTGGCGCACGCCCAAATCCCAGCACTCGGGAGGCAGAGGCAGGTGGATCGCTGTGAGTTTGAGGCCAGCCTGGTCTACAGAGTGAGTCCAGGACAGCCAGGGCTACACAGAGAAACCCTGTCTCTATAAACCAAAAAAAACCAAAAACCAAAAACAAAACAAAAAACAATTCAGTTTAATTTCTGAAAAGTTTAATTTTAATTTTCAAATATTAAATTTTGGTTCAGTTCCCTGTTTACCAGTATTCGCCTCTTACATTAAACCAACTTAATAAAAGTAAATAAAATATAGCCTCCTCTATTAAAGCAACTTAATAAAAGTAAATGCCATTCACCTGTGTGAAGTAAAGAACGCCTTTACTTTTTGTTATTGTTGCTCTTTTTGAGACTGGGTTTCTCTGTGTTCCTGGCTGTTGTGCATACGCCTGTAATCCCAGCACTTGCGGAGGTGGAGGCAGGGGAATCTGTGAGTTCAAGGCCAGCCTGCTCTACAAAACTCACAGGACTCCAGTCAATGCTTAGGCTACACAGAGAAACCCTTTCTTGGGCGCACAGATTAAATTTAGAGGCCTGTGCGTATGACAGATAGAATGCTTTTCTGGCATGTGCAAAGCCCTGCATGCAAACCCTGACTCTTAGAAAAATAATGTTCAAGAAGTAATATTGAATAGTGTAGACAGTTAGCATGTGAAAGACGTCTGTAGAGCAGAATTTACTTGTTCAATAAGCAATGGCTCCGTGGTTAATAACTTGTTGCTTTAGCGGAGGACTTGGGTTTGGTTCCCAGCACCGACATGGAGGCTCCCAACCATCAGTAACTTACAGGTATCTGATATTTTCTTCTGACCTTTGCTATATCAGGTGTGAACACAGAGCACACACACACGTGTAAGTAGAGTGAATTTTTAAAGCCGTTGGTTTATACTGCTTGCACAGTGGCTGGAGTGACCTGCACGCATGCTGGTTTGCTCTCCATACTGCTCTGCTGTGCTGACAGGTGCCCACACGTCAAGCTCAGGTGGCCTGGTCTCTTCTGGCCTGTGCTGGCGCCATGAGCGTGTGGCGTGCGCTGAAGCAGAAGGTCACACCCTTGCGCTAGGACAGCTTGTTATTGCACCTGATGTTCTTTCCCTGGCTTCCCTAGATCGAAGGACAAGGCCACGGAGCAGTGTTTGACTGTAAGTTCTCACAGGATGGACAGCATTTTGCCTGCACAGACTCTCATGGGCATCTTCTGATATTTGGTTTTGGATGCAGCAAACCATACGAAAAGGTCATTTTTAATGCTTTCTTGTAACATATAAGGTGAATAGTTGGGAGAGGAAATTTGGATATAGTTACTTAATTTTCTGGTATTTCTAATTTTAAATACTATTAATATTATTGCCTTTAACAGATACAGATCTCAAAAGTGTTACTTTATGGTCTTTACTTTTATAGATTCCTGATCAGATGTTTTTCCATACTGACTACCGACCATTGATAAGAGATTCCAATAACTATGTCTTGGATGAGCAGACACAGCAGGCCCCTCACCTTATGCCGCCACCGTTCTTGGTGGACGTGGACGGGAACCCTCATCCCACCAAGTACCAGAGACTCGTGCCTGGTCGGGAGAACTCGGCCGATGAGCACCTGGTTCCACAGCTCGGCTATGTGGCCACAAGTCAGTGCAAATTCCTTTCCTCTGTTGTGTGTCTGTCTCTCTGGTTTTGCTGTGCCTTTCTGGCTGTTCTGTAATTTGTGGAGTAGGCTGGCCTTGAACTTGGAGCTGTCCCGTGCCGCTGAAGCAGGGATGCTGAGATTGCGCACCTGCGTGTGCTGCTGCACCTGGTTGGGTGCAGAGATTGCGCACCTGCGTGTGCTGCTGCACCTGGTTGGGTGCAGAGATAGCTCAGTGGTGCTTGTCCAGCCTGACCAGCCTGAAGTTGATACCCAGGGCTCACAAAGTGGGAAGGGAACCAGCTGTACTGTTACCCTGAACCCCATAGGCGCACTGCGCAGTGCCTTCCAGGGGCCTGACGCTTCTGGCCCCTGTAAGTACATATATTTTTGTGTGCTTCTGAACACAAATAAATGTAAATTTTTTAATTTTAAATTCTGGAAAATTTTCAAAGAATAATTCAGGCAATTCTGATACTTTTAGACCACCAAATCTTTAGGTTTTGCAGGATTAGTTTTTTTATATTTATTTATTTATTTATTTGCTTATTATGTATACAGTATTTTGCCTGCGAACCAAAAGAGGACACCAGATCTCATTATAGATGGTTGTGAGCCACCACGTGGTTGCTGGGAATTGAACTCAGGACCTTTGGAAGAGCAGTCGGTGCTCTTAACCTCTGAGCCATCTCTCCAGCCCCTAGTTTTTAAGATTTATTTATTTAACTGGGGAGTGGTGGCGGTGCACACTTTTAATCCCAGCAGATCTCTGAGTTCAAGCCCAGCCTGGTCTACAGAGTGAGTACCAGGACAGCAAGGGCTACGCAGACGAAACCCTGTTTTGAAAAACTGAAAAGAAAAATATTTATTTACTTGTGTATATGAATGTGTGACTACTACGTTTCAGGATCATTAGTATTAGTTTTTAAGATAGATTTATTTGTTTGTATGATGTATGATCGTTAGGTTCAGTGAGTGTCATTCATATGACTGCATTTGGGCTTGCTATTTTTTGCATTTGTTAGTCTTTTCTGTTCTTTATGACTTTTGTTGCTTGTGTTTTACTGGTTAGTCTCAGGGTTGACTTGAGAAAGCATTTTGGGCTTTAGCCTCAGTTTTGAGATAAGGTCTTTTTTTGGGGAGGGGGCGAACAGCAGGGTCTCTCTGTGTAGCCTTAGGTGTCCTGGAACTCACTCTGTAGACCAGGCTGGCCTCTTACTGGTGCCATGTTCCTTAGAGATGTGAGCACTTGCCTGGCCTTCGGAAGACCGCAGAAAGCAAACCCTGACTCTGCACTAGCATCTAGGCCACCTTTCCCTCAGGACCTCTGGGGCAAGTGGAGACTGGTTGTTTTTGTTGGAGAACAAAAGGCCGCATCCTGGGGCTGGAGAGATGGCTCAGAGGTTAAGGGCACTGGCTGCTCTTTGAAGGTCCTGAGTTCAATTTCCAGCAACCACATGGTGACTCACAACCATATGTAGTGAGATCTGGTGCCCTCTTCTGGAGAGTAGGTGTACATGCAGGCAGAGTACTGTATGTATAATAAATAAATCTTTTTTTTTTTTTTTAAAGGCTGTATTCTTTTTTCTGAGGGAAGAAATGTCACTGCTTCTAGCCCATTGGCTACCGCCCAGGCAGTGTGGTTCTCACATACAAGGTCTGTTAACAGCTGTCAGAGATGGTTAGAGGGACTCTGCAGGCAACATGACGGTCTGCGGTTTGCACCGTTGCATAGAGTACCGTCCTGATAGGGTAGTGTTGGAATGCGGTCTCATTGTAGTCCTTTCTTTGAGTTTTCCTTTGCTCAGGTATCTGGAGGCCACCACTGAGCTTCATGCCCAGCCTGTTGATGTGTTTCAGTTTTTCTGCTTCTTTCTGTGTATCATGGTGACAGATGAGTGGGTGATTTTGTAGGTGACGGAGAGGTGATTGAGCAGATTATAAGCCTGCAGAGCAGCGACGGTGCTGAGGGAAGCCCCGGGCCAAGCGCTCTTGATGGGATGATTCGGCAGCTGCAGCAGCAACAGGACCAGAGACTGGGAGTGGGTCAGGATGTGACTGCAAACGCACTGCCTCACGGGGAAGAGACAGCCCGAAGAGAGAGTGAGTACACGTGAGCTCTGCACTAACAGGAGAAGCGGGTCGTGCATGGGGAACCCAAGTGCAGCAGCGTAGTTGTGCGTGCACCTAAACAATACTCTGAAAATTGCTTTGTTACCCAAGAAATGGAGTGGTAAGTGGCCAGGAGGTTTTCAAGCCCTCTGAAGGCCTGTCAGCTGTGCTGGCTGTAAGAGGGTGCTTACCGATTGGACTGAGAGGCTTTCCTTGCTTTGACATGCATGTCTTTGTGAAACCCAGTTGAGTGGAGATTGCTTCCTTCCTAAGTCAGCTTTTACGGCTGAGCTAGGACAGCCCGGGGCCTCAGTGACTAATGCAGAGTGTTACCCGGATGGGCGCCTCAGGGAAGAGACAACATGGCTACCACACGCTTACAAAGAAGAACCTTTAATTGGGGCTGCCTTAACAGTTTCAGGGGTTCAGTCCATTGTCGTCATGGCAGGGCGCACGGCAGCCCTGGGTCCTCAGGCAGCAGAAGGAAGTGGGTGTTGATTCATACCAGCTGTTCCACAGTTTACCAGCTGTCTTCCTCCACAGCTTTTATAATAAAGGTGGTATCTTTTAGGATCAAATAGTGCTGTTTTACACATGTTGTCTGATCATTTTTCCTTAATTGAGTTTTTGTTTTTTGTTTTTTAAGGTTTATTTATTATGTATACAGTATGCATCAGATCACATTATAGATGGTTGTGAGCCACCATGTGGTTGCTGGGAATTGAACTCAGGACCTCAGGAAGAGCAGTCAGTGTTCTTAACCACTGAACCATCTCTCCAGGCCCCCCTTAATTGAGTTTTAAGTCAGACCTTGTAGCGAAGAGTATTACAGAGTGTTTATCTGTCTTTAGGGTACCATATTAGATTATTCCGTATAGTTTGAAAGTATTAGTAATGATTTGGTAACTAACATGCTTATTTACGTTTTGTTTGAAAATAACAGTTTGACTTTTGAGTGTTTACATTTAGAATTCACCTTCTCATTTCTAATGTTTTGTCAATATTTTGTAAGTTTCACATTTTTATTTTGTTTTTCTTTGGTTTTTTTTTTTTTTTTGAATTTTTTTTTTATTATTAATTTATTCTTGTTAAATCTCAATGGTTATCCCATCCCTTGTATCCTCCCATTCTTCCCTCCCTCCCATTTTCCCCTTATTCCCCTCCCCTATGACTGTTCCTGAGCGGGATTACCTCCCCCTGTATATGCTCATAGGGTATCAAGTCTCTTCTCGGTAACCTGCTGTCCTTCCTCTGAGTGCCACCAGGTCTCCCCCTCCAGGGGACATGGTCAAACGTGAGGCTCCAGAGTACATGAGAAAGTCATATCCCTCTCTCCACTCAAGTGTGGAGACTGTCCTGTCCGTGGGCTAGATCTGGGTAGGGGTTTAAAGTTTACTTTCTGTTGTGTTTAAACACCAGCATTCACATGTTAGGCATGTTGTTTCTGAGCTGCATCTCTAGCTCAGTCATTGGTTTTGGTTTGTTTTTGTTTTCTTTTTTTCTTTAGAGACAGGGGGTCTCTCTCTCTCTCTCTCTCTCTCTCTCTCTCTCTCTCTCTCTCTCTCCCTCTCTCCCTCTCTCCCTCTCTCCCTCCCCCCCTCCCTCCCTCCCTCCCTCCCTC
>OU015745.1:142785536-142836523 GCA_907169655.1 Acomys percivali | reverse complement strand
TGTGTGTGTGTGTGTGTGTGTGTGTGTGTGTGTGTGTGTGTGTGTGTATGTAGTGGGGGGTAGTTGTTATGCAGCCTCTGCCTTCTAAGTGCTGGGATGAAAGATGTGCTCTGTCACCACCACCTGCCCCTGGCTGAGTTGTTTTTTAATTTTACTTATTTATTTTATGTAAGCGGGTGCTTTATCTGCAGGCCAGAAGTTGTGTGCCACCATGTGGTTGCTGGGAATTGAATTCAGGACCTTTGGAAGAGCAGCCAGTGCTCTTAACCTCTGAGCCATCTCTCCACTCTGTCAAAGCATCTTTTTTGTTGTTGTTTTCGAGACAGGGTTTCTTTGTGTAGTATGGCTGTTCTAGACTCACTTTGTAGACCAGGCTAGCCTCCTCACAGTAATCCGCCTGGCTCTGCCTCCTGAGTGCTGGGATTAAAGGCGTGTGCCTCCACGCCCAGCCTCAAGATTTTTAATAGAACTCTTTATAATTTTATCAAAATATTCACAAACCATATGCACATGCAACACAATAATAGCTGAACATTTTTGTTGTTAGTGAAAGTGTCATGCATCCATTTCCCAACCTGTTCTACATCACCTGTTTCCTGTCTCTGCTTTTTTCTTTTCTTTTTTTTTTTTTTTAAGATTTATTATATTTATAGTGCTCTATCTGCATGTGTGCCTGTAGTCCTGAAGAGGGCACCAGATCTCATTAAGATGGTTGTGAGCCACGATGTGGTTGTTGGGAATTGAACTCGGGATCCTAGGAAGAGCAGCCAGTTACTTTTAACCACTGAGCCATCTCTCCATCCTGTCTTATTTTTAAGTATTTATTATTAATTAATTTTTTAAAATTTAATTTTTTGGATGTGGGTTTGCCAGCATGCATGTATGTGCATCCGAGTGTGCTTAGTGCCTGGGGCGGATCACCTGGAACAGGGGCTTCAGATGGTTGTGAGTTACCATGTGAGTGTGGGGAGCCAAAGTCAGGTTCTATGGAAGAACTAGCTGCAAGTGCTCATAATGGCTGAGCCCTCTCACTATTCTTACATTTATTTATTTATTGCATGGGTGAGTGGCCATCAGGACAACTTGGGAGAATCCAGGTCTCTTCCTGTGGGATACAGGGACTGAGCTCAGGTCCTCAGGCTTTTTGGGAAGTATTTTTATCCAATGAGCCCCATCTTGCCATAATTTAATTTACATGTTTATTTAATATATATTTACATTTAATTTAATGTGTATAGTGCTCTGCATGTATGCCTGCAGGCCAACAGAGGGCATCAGATCACATTATAGATGTTTATGAGCCACCCTGTGGGTGCTGGGAATTGAACTCAGGACCTCTGGAAGAGCAGACAGTGTTCTTATCCTCTTAGCCATCTTACTGCTTTTAACAAAATCTCATTTGTATGATTTTACCAATGAAGAGTTGGGAGCAGCCAGACGTGGTGGTGCACGTCTTTAATCCCACCACTCAGGAGGCAGAGGCAGGTGGATCGCTGTGAGTTTGAGGCCAGCCTGGTCTACAAAGCAAGTCTGGGACAGCCAAGGCTACACAGAGAAACCCTGTTTCAGAAAGACTAACAAGAAAAAAAAGCCTCCATGGGTTATTAAAGGTGGCATGCATTTTAGGTTCTGTCTAATTGCATTTCTACTAAATACTTGAATTTCTTAGGTATACTAGTCCTGTTGGGACTGCTCGTCAGTTGTGACTGTAGCCTGTGTGGTCACGGTTTTCCTGTTTCCTTTCTAACCCAGGAGTCTTCCTGTGAGCAGAGTGAGGCTTCTTGTTCTTCGGAAGATGATGAGTGGAAAAGTGACCGAAGAACTGAGAGTGACAGTGAGAGCTCAAGGTACTGGCTTGGTTTGATACTGTTTGCGGTTTAGTCCTCACCGTTGTCAGAGCTGTGCTGTGAGCAGAGGACTGTACTAGACTAGCTCTGCACTGTACCGGAGACGCTGGCGTGCTTTAGAACGTGCGTGCTTTAGAACGTACGTGCTTAGTAGTGCAAAACTAAGGGCATTAACATTTAAAATGAGCATCAGAGTGTGTCTGCAACCTTCTCACGTGTTTATTATGAAATGTGTTGAAGTCAGGTTTCAGAGCAAGGAGAAGGATGAGATGCCAGCTTTTCACATTGCCTCCATAGCCACAGACTAGTTAGCCACGCCCAGCTTTCCCAGACCCACAGCACGCACCAGCCGGCTGTTTGTCGTTTTCTGTGAGGCTCTCTGCCCTATTGTGTCCTTTGCTCTCTTGTGACTGCTACCTGAGTTGCGTTCAGAGCTCAAGAATATGCGTTACTCTCTTCAGAATTTTTTTGAATTGGACAGTACCCATGGCATAAAATACTGACTATAGCCAGCTGTTGGCGCACACCTTTAATCCAAGCACTTGGGAGGCAGAGGCAGGTGGATGTCTGTAAATCAATGTCAGAGAGGGCAGCCACTTGCAGCTGTTTTCAGTGAGTTGATTCAGCGGGTTCACTTGGTCTTGGACTCTAATGTGTCACAGTAACTGTGCTTTGCTTTATGAGAGGGAACTTATTGTATGGCTATACGCCTGGCTTTCATCAGCTCTCACTTAGAGGAATTTGACAGAGGAAAGGGGCTGGAGATGTGGCTCTGATGCTAGAGTGCTTGCCTGGCGTGCACAGGGTGGTGGGTGCACCTCCTCCTGCTATTGGTGAACGTTTCTTTATCCACATCGTGTGTGTGTGTGCATTTGCCTGAGTTAACCTGTGCAGTGTGTGCGTGGCTGTTGGCTGAGGCCAGAAGAAGGCATTAGATTCCTTGGAGCTGGAGTCCTGACAGTTGTAGGTGCTGGGAATTGAACCCCAGTCCTGGAGGAGCAGCCAGCAGCGTCAGCCCTGGGTCAGCCCTGGGATGTGTGTCAAACCCAGGCTGTCGCCTTACCCCCACCCCGGGCCTGCTACTGCTTGAGTTCCCTCCCGGGCCATTGAAAGCCTCTCCTCCTGCAGTGACTCCTCATCGCGGTACTCTGACTGGACAGCCGACACGGGAATCAACCTGCAGCCTCCCTTAAGGATGTCGTGTCGCCGTCGGGTGACACGGTTCTGTAGTAGTTCTGAGGATGAAATGTGTACGGAGAACATATCTCCTCCAAAAAGACGGTGGAAAGGAAAGAAGGACAGTAAACCTAAAAGAGAGGTGAGACAGCCCTTTGAAAAGAGCGTGAGCCTCTGCCTCTGCACAGCGCTGTTCTCCACATCGCGGTGTGGTTTCGTTTTTGTTTTATTTTTTCCTTGTTTGCTTGAATTTCTTGCCTTTTTCTCTAGTTTTCTTTTCTCTTGGTGTTGCGATTGAACCCAGGGCCTCAAACCTCACACCGTGTCTGATCTTCAGGGAACCGTGTAACAATGCAGAGTTAGGGGACTTTGTAGTGCGCACTCCTGAGCCCCGCCTTCCGCAGTCCTCCTCTGCTGCCCTGCTCTAGCCTGCCTCACGGTCTGCTCGTCTTTTTGTTTGTTTGATTACAGAGTTTCTCTGTGTAGCCCTGGCTGTCCTGGACTCGCTTTGTAGACTAGGCTGGCCTCGAACTCACAGAGATCCGCCTGCCTCTGCCTCCCGAGTGCTGGGATTATAGGTGAGCGCCACCACGCCCGGCTCTCTTAGTTTATTTCTGTAAACAGCTGTTCTTGACAAGTTTTTCTTTTTATAATTGTTGATGGCTTTCAGAAGTGGGTTTCTTCGGGTCTGGTGCAGAAGAGTTGAGAGGACTGTTAGAAGTGAGGACCCTGCTCTGAGCAGGGCTGACACCGCTCTAGGTCTGGAACTGGCCCTGTGACCAGGAGCAAGAGTAGAATTGTGGGGTCACGACGTCTCTCCTCCTGCCTCTTGTTGCCACCCCCAGCCTGTCCCCAAAACGCAGCAGCAGCAACAACAGCAGTGTGTCCGTGTGTAGCTTTGGCTGTCATGGGACCCGCCTGGACCCCGCGGGGTGAGCTGGAGGCGTGTGCCCACCGTGCTTCCCGTTGTCCTTTGTTATCTTTTCTGTTTTCGTAGTTTCCTATGACTGCAGTAATACTTGCTTTCTTTTTCTTTCTTTTTTGAAAGATTTATTTATTTATTATTATGTATGCAATGTTGTGCCTGAATGTCCACCTGCAGTCCAGAAGAGGGCGTCAGATCCCATTACAGATGGTTGTGAGGCACCATGTGGTTGCTGGGGACTGAGCTCAGGACCTCTGGAAGAGCAGCCAGTGCTTTTAACCGCTGAGCCGTCTCTGTAGCCCACTTTGTCTTCATTATGTGCCTCACGCTGGTGTCACTAGTTAACTGTCAGTGTTTCTACTTGTTGTTTAAACTGCGTTTCATTTGGGGTATTGAAGCCTCTCCCTCCCTTCTACCAGCCCCTTCACGCCGGGTGTGAGAAAGGTGCTTAGTGGGGAGAGGGCGCGCAGATGCTTTACTTCTCCTGGCTGTTTAGGGTCACTTGGGTTCTTTGGGGGCAACACCTTTCTCCAAGAAAAGGAAGTGCAGCAAACAGCCTCCTCCAAGGCACTGTGTTAAAACGCTTCTCTCTGTCTCCAAGCCACCACACCATCAGCCTCTGGTCTCCAAACTGCCGCACACCACACTGTGTCTTGTCATCTTCCTGTTCATCTTCCTCTGAGTCCTGGGACACGCCCCGCTCTGTTACCAGCTGGGAAAGGCCACGCCCCGCACCAGACAGTTACCAGCTGTGGACAAACTAGAGCCCAAACTAAAATCTCGCACTTGGGATTAAAACAAAAATGTATTTACATAACACAACTGAGTTTACAAAGAAGCCAAAACTATATGTGCACTACATGTGAAGGCTTTTCTTGTTTGTATAAGAACAAGCATTTCTCATTTCTTGCTTTGGTGGGTCAGAGTTGTAGATGTTTTTGGTTTCTGAGCCACAGCTCTGTTGGTTGGCTATACCCAGGGCTCCCCAGCGCTCCACCCCTCTACCCCCAAGCTTGGTCATGTGGCTTTGGCTGCGGCTTTGAACTGCCAAGGGGTATTCCTAATGATGATTACTAGGCTGTGCTAAATTACTCTCACAGAGTAGCTTGTGCCTAGAAGACATTCGTAAGAAATGTCCTTCCGGTGGGACATAAGGGCATGGGGGGGTGCTAGCTGGGTCTAGAGGGCTCCACAGGGATTTTAGAAGCTCCAGGTAAGCAGAGGATTGGATCCAGGCATGTTTAATAATGTTTTTTTTTTTTTAAAGCAATAGATGCTTGTGTATTGATCCCAACAAAACCATTCTGAGTAGTGAACTACTTGTTTTTCAGTTAAGCAGTGTACGTTTATTTTCTACCAAGCTTTGTTGTCTTCCTCTTGGCAGAGCTTGCGAAGCCTCACGCCAGCAGAGCCTGCAGACACCGAACATTTGCACGAGTTTCACCCACCCGTGTGGATAACCGACACCACACTGCGGAAGTCTCCTTTTGTTCCTCAGATGGGTGACGAGGTGAGGACACGCCTTCCAGCGTGTGCGCATGAAAGTGGAGCGTGCTGCTCCGTGGCTTCCTAGTGAACACTCTGCCTTTGCAGGTCATCTACTTCCGTCAGGGCCACGAAGCCTACATTGAAGCCGTCAGAAGGAACAACGTGTATGAACTGAACCCTAACAAAGAGCCGTGGAGGAGGATGGACCTTAGGGTAGGTTGCTTTGAAGTCTGGTGCAGAGTTACGGCAGGGTTAGCACAGCGAGAGGAACCGTGTCATGAGGAGATAATGGGACTTTCCCCATCTGTTTGTAACGTGTTGTTCAAGCACCTGATGAGGCTGCTGTGTGGACCATGCTTCCCAGGCGTGTAATTGGCAGTGGAGTAGAAGGCAAATGATTTTCAGGCCTTTGCAGCTGTTTTATTTCTGGTAGCTTCAGAAAGAAGTAGAAAGCTTATAAACACACAACAAAGGCAGTTGCTAGGAGCATGACAGCAAAGTGACGTGGCCGTGCTGCATTTCTGTGTTGCTGGCTTTGTTGAATCTACATGTCCACGAAGCTTAGAACTTGCTTGGTGATGGGAGAGACATGCAGGATGCAGCCTGGAGTTTGGAAGGAGGATGCCAGATCTCAGTGCTGTTTGTATTTTGATGCTTTTATATAGTAAGGTAGAAAATGAAAAACAATTTTAATCATATATTTTTATATTTTGTGCAATGATGTTTTATTTTGCCTTCACATGTATCTGTGTGATGGTATTAGATCATGGAGTTGCAGACAGTCGTGAGCCACCATGTGGTTGCTGGGAATTAAACTCAGATCCTCTGGAAGAGCAGACAGTGTTCTTAACTGCTGAGCCAGCTCTCCCGTCCTGGAAAAAAAAACATTTTAGCTTAAAGTTTATGGCCTTGTTCCTCTGAATTTGGCTTTATGTCTGCTCACACTAAATCTTCATTACAGATTAACTTAGTGCTTGCTTATCTATCCGTCATGGTGTCGCATGGAACCACACTTGGTTGAACATGTTCCCATACATGTGTCTTTGTCACACTTGCTGTTTACAGCGGTGTCTCAGCACAGACTTTAAATTGCTGACTCCTGGTCTTAGGATAAGGACCCCATGATGGGCATGTTTTAGGGGAGAGTGTGGGCCGAGAAGCTTCATTGAGACCAGAGCTCTGTCAGCTGCGACTGAGATCTGCTTGTCCATTTCCCCGCGTTGCTTTCGCTCTGCCTGCCCTTCCTCCTCTTCCCGACACTCTCCTTGTAGCTCAGTCAGCTGTGAATTTTTCCTTTCCCCTTCCTCGATTGCTGTGACGGCGTGTGCGCTCGAGCCGTGCTGGACAGTGTCTGTTCTGAAATCTGATGCCTCCTCTGTCCTCTGCTGTCAGCAGGCGTGCATGGGACAGGCTCAACACACCTGAGATAAAAGTGAAAACGAAGTTTATAAGCAAAATCCTTACATATTTTGAATGCCTAACAAATACATAAAGATATTTATACAAAGAACAAAGAAAAATTAAGTATGGGCTTGACGTACTGCTCAGTGGGTGAGAGAGCGTGTTGCCAAGCTTGAGGCTCTGCCCTGAGTCCCTGCGTCTCAGGGTGGAGTGCACAGGGTGCCTTGGCGTGTACGTGAACGAATCAAACACAAAGACAAGAAGCTGTTGGAGCGCTAGCTGGTCATCCTGTACTGCTCCTGCCCCACTGCGAAATTCCTCACACCTCTGCAGCGCTCTGCCTGCGTGTAGTAACCGTAGGCCAGACATGGGCACCAGCTCTCACTATAGATGGTTGTGAGCCACCATGTGGCTGCTGGGAATTGAACTCAGGACCTCTAGAAGAGCAGTCCCCTTAACCTCTCAGCCGTCTCCCCAGCCGTCTGTGACGTTTTCTTGTGAGTATAATGACTGCTTAATGACCATGTTTCTGTCACCTCACCTGGAGATGAGGGGGGTGTTGTTGTCACTGACAAGTTACACGCAGTGGGTTTTTCTTTGCTCTTTCTTTTCTTGGTTTTTCGAGACAGGGTTTCTCTGTGTAGCCCTGGCTGTCCTTGACTAGCTTTGTAGACCAGGCTGGCCTCAAACTCACATACCTGGCCTGTCTCTGCCTCCTTGAATGCTGGGATTAAAGGCGTGCACCACCACCGCTTGAGGTTACAAGTAGTGTTAAGAATCCAAGGTAGTATTTTGCTTAATCTAGCAATAGTATATACAGAGAATTACAGTGTTGATAAACTGCCTTTTTAAATACTTTCTAAATAAATGTCTATTACAGGATCAAGAATTGGTCAAAATAGTTGGAATAAGATATGAGGTTGGACCACCTACACTCTGTTGCCTCAAACTAGCATTTATAGATCCCGCAACTGGCAGACTTACAGATAAATCTTTCTCTATTCGGTACGTGTTAAACTTCTATGGGATTACTGAGGTCTCACAGGACAGGTCTCCCTGGCAGCAGTCAGGCAGGGAGTCTGCTGCTGGGATGGCTTTCCACGATGCTCACAGGACATGTGTCACATCTGACTGAGTGTTAGATGTGCTGATGCAGTCTGAGCTCCTACGACACGTGTGTGAGGAACTGGCCTGTCTGCCTTGTTCCCATTCACACCTGGCTTGTGTGTAGACACCAGCAGTCCACACTCAGAGACACACGTTCACCAGCTGAGCTGTCTCTGTCATCCTTTTTGGGCTACAGACATGGTTAGATGTGTCTAGGAAGATGGCCCCGCTAAGAAACCTGAGTTCATTTGTGCTGGGCAGGGAGAAATAGGTGGGTGCTGTGCTGCGTCCCTGGCTGGCCAGCTGGCCGCCGTGGCCAGCGCCGGACCGTGACATCCTGTCTCAGAAGAGTGAGGTGGATGGCGTTTGGGGAATGATGCCCAAGTTGTTTGAACTCCACTCCCTGTGTGCACACATGTACACAGACACCTGAGAGGACAGGGGCTGCGTGACCGTTGATGATTTTCACTGTGGTAATTTTTATTTTATTTTTAGATATCATGATATGCCAGATGTTATCGATTTTCTTGTGTTGCGTCAATTTTATGATGAAGCAAGACAGAGAAACTGGCAGCCTTGTAAGTCTGTCCTCATTCACGTGTACATTGTCGTAAAAGCCGTTGCACTGCCATTCACGGCTAGCACTTTTAATTACGGTTTATATAAAGAAGTACTTTCCAGAAGCATAAATGACCTTTAAATGTGTTTTCATAGTGCGTGTGCTAATTGGCACCTGTTCCATGTAGACCTCAGCTGAGCAGCTTTGCTTTTGCTCTTGGTGTGTATGTTTGGGACTGACTGTCTTCTTACCATGGTTGTTGTTCCTGTCTTAGCGACAGGGTCTTGGTAGCCTTTGCTGGCCTGGGACTCACAGGGCCCGCCTGCCTGGCCTTCACCTCCTGAGTGCCCCCACACTTAGCCGTGTATAATTATCTTTAATTTTGTACTTCTAAATGATTTAAAACACAGCCTGTGGGAGGTGACCCCTGTGGTGGCTGAATACCCCTTACACAGGAGTTGCATATCAGATACTTACAGTTCATTAACAGTAGCAAAATAACAGTTATGAAGTAGCAGAAATAATTTTATAGTTGGGGTCTCCACAATATGAGGAGCTGTATTAAAGGGTTGCAGCTTTTGGAAGGTTGATGGTTAAAAAATACTTACAGATATAATACTGAAAATTCTGTGATATAAGCTGGGCGGTGGTGGAGCACACCTTTAATCCCAGTCAGTACCTGGAGGGGAGAGGCAGGCGGAACTCTGTGTTCAAGGCCAGCCTGGTCTACAGAGCCAGTTATTGAACAGCCAGGGCTGCACAGAGAAACCATGTCTTGGAAAAAACAAAACAAAAACCCAAAAGGAAAAGAAAATGTTGTGGTGTGCCACAGTATTTTACTTTTGATAAAACAAACTAGAGTTAAGTAATATGACTTGAGGAAATGGGTCCTTTAAGAAGTAGACAGGCTGTGAAGATGGTGCACTGGTTCCTCTTCCATAGGCACAGTTGAATTCTACGCACCCATGTCAGGTAGCTCTCAGCTGCGTATAACTGCATCTCTAGGGTCTGACACCCTCCCTCCCTCCCACAGGCATGTTTTCTGTTTGTGGGTGCACCTTACTCCCCATTTCCACTCTGTTTTAAAACAAATCTTAGAAACAAAAAAATACAAACATTTGGGTCATCAGGTTGCTGCGTGCGGTTCTGGATCCACGTGCTGTGTAGAGAGAGTGACTTCTGGAAGTTTCTTCTGACAACTACTTGTACACCCTGGTCACACATAGATAGTAGTAATGAAACTTAAAAATCTTTAAAAACTTAGTTTCTGATTTGTTTTCCTTTGTAATCTAGTAGTTTTGATTTTTGATTTTTGTTTTTTATTTTTCCATAGTCCAGTGTCTAGAGGAAATGGATTGATCTGCTCTCAGTTGTACAGTGTTGCATTATCCTACTGCATCCATCCATCTGTCTGTCTATCTATCTATCTATCCATCCATCCATCTATCTGTCTGTCTGTCTATCTATCTATCTATCTATCTATCTATCCATCCATCTATCCATCCATTTATCCATCCATCCATCTATCTATCTATCCATCCATCTATCCATCCATCTATCTATCCATCTGTCTATCCATCCATCTATCCATCTATCTATCCATCCATCCCTCTAGCTATCTATCCATCCATCCATCTATATATCTATCCATCCATCTATCTATCCATCTATCCATCCATCCATCTATCCATCCATCCATCTATCCATCCATCTATCCATCTATCCATCCATCTATCTATCCATCCATCCATCCATCTGTCCATCTATCCATCCATCCATCCATCACCTATCTATCCATCTATCTATCCATCCATCTATTTATCTATCCATCTATCCATCCATCTATCTATCCATCCATCCATCCATCTATCCGTCCATCTATCCATCTATCCATCCATCCATCCATCCATCCATCTATCCATCCATCCATCTATCCATCCATCCATCTATCATCCATCCATCCATCTATCTATCTATCCATCTATCTATCCATCTATCCATCCATCCATCCATCCATCCATCCATCTATCCATCCATCCATCTATCATCCATCCATCTATCTATCTATCTATCCATCCATCCATCCATCTATCTTTATTTTTAAATGTTGTCTTTTGAGACAGGGTCTCACTGTGGCCTTGGCTGGCCTTGAACTCACAAGAGAGGTCTTGTAGCTGATGGGTGACTTTGCTATTTGTAAAATCCTGTGTCAGTTTGTGTATAGAGCATAGATAGAAAGTGGGTGGTGCGCAGTCACTGAGTCCAGGCATTGACTATGGTTGTTGGATACACTTAAATCCTTAAGCGTCTAGAGCCACTCCTGCAGGGTGTGTGTGTGTGTGTGTGTGTGTGTGTGTGTGTGTGTGTGTGTGACCTGGTTTTTACCTGTTTCTTTTAAATTTTACTTATTTTGTGCATTTCAAGGGTATGAGTATACCATGGGCTCACGTGAGGGTCAGAGGAGTTGGGAAGACTGCTCTTCTTGTGTCATGTGGGTCCTGGGACTGAGCTCAGGCGTCAGGCATAGTGGCAAGTGCCTTTGTCTATTGACCCATCTCACTGGCCGCAGACCCCAAGTGCTCGTGTTACGCTGTTGTGTTGTGTGTGGTGACTGCAGGTGCAGGACTAATCATGGATGCTATGTGTCTCAGTGTGCTAGCGTTTAATACTGTGCGCACAGCAGTTGGTGCCAGTCTCTTCCCTCTCCTTACGTTGTTTGAACACACTGTGTGATATACCCTCAACCCTGAGGATCTTGACTTTTCTTTAACTTTGTGCATATTATGGTATTTCATAGGTAAAAGGTGTACACAATGCTTTCAAGGGCATGCCTCAGGTGTGATCGTTTCTCTTACAGGTGACAGATTTCGATCTATAATTGATGATGCTTGGTGGTTTGGAACTGTGTTGAGTCAAGAGCCATATCAGCCACAGTACCCTGACAGCCATTTCCAGTGTTACATTGTTAGGTTTGTATACAAAAAATTGTTCACTGTTTCAGATCTCCATGTGACCAACATGCACTAGGTCCAGTGTAATTTTATGCCGTTGAGTCAGTTTGACCTCCAGAATGCCTAAAATTCCTGAGCCAATCACATCTCAGTGTTGATGGTGTATCATTAATAATACTTGGGAAAACCTTCACCTTTCCACTGGCTGGCTGTAGATACCGTCTGACATGCCAAGCTTTCATACTGTCTTGTGCTTTCCTTACTCTGAGGAAAGGTTGCACAGGGGTTCTGATGTCTTTGTAAACCTTACAAATTATTTTTAGTAATTTATATTTATATGTGTGGCTATTTTGCCTGCATGTACCATATGTATGCACTGTTTTGCCTGGAACCCTTGGAGGCAAGAAGAGGCCATCAGATCATTTGGAATTGGAGTTCCAAATAGTTGTGAGCTGCCATGTGGGAGCTGAAAATGAAACCTTGTCCTCTGGAAGAGCAGCAGCCCTGGTCATTGAGCCTTGTCTTCAGCACCTTTCGCTCTTTCTTCGGGGGTCTCGGGTTTTGGCTTTTCTTTTCTTTTTTTTTTTTTTGAGATAGGGTTTCTCTATGTAGTCCTAGCTGTCATTCAAAGAGATCTGCCTGCTTCTGCCTCCCAAGTGCTACAATTAAAGATGTGTGCCACCATGCCTGGTATATTTTTTTAATCCTGTCTTTCTCAACCTTTCAAATTGTGAATGTTAGGAGTGTAATTGGTGACTGAGTCTCATATTTCCTTTGTGTGTGATGTGCACAGTCTGTAGGGAGAAGCTAACCTCTGCCTCTTTGTTAAACAGGTGGGACAACACTGAGATTGAAAAGCTCAGCCCTTGGGACATGGAGCCCATCCCCGACAACGGTACATATTTATATGGTGTATATACGTGTATATATGGGTATATGTGTGTACCATCCCCACGCCGCTATGTCAGGCACACTCGAGTGTGACAGTGACGAGAAGCGTCACTGACTGGAAGATGGAACCTGCTGTTTGCAGCTACACGTCTGTGACTATCAAAGCCATGCCTGCCGAGGTCTGCTGGCAAGTGTTACAGCTAACTACAGCCTTACAGCTAAGGCTAGAGTTACAATGAGCTTTCCCTGGCTCTGAATATATCTAAAGAGTAGGTGCAAATAAACAGTGCTTAAGAAGACTGGCCAAGGTTGAGAATCCAATTACTTTAGACAAATTATATAAAGTCTTTACATTAACTCCTATGACTCTATTTATACTGAATGTTTCCATGCTGCTGAATGCCTGACTTTACGCCACATTTACTCTACTGTCCTGTAACCTAACAAAGAGCTCTGCATGTTATTATCACTCTGAGCATTACACTTGGATTATTATGTTAAAACAAACAGTAAAGCCATCGATCACGTCAGGGTAAGGAAACTGAGCTGATATAGGTAGGACACAGTGCTTACTCATTTTACCAACGTAACAAACAGTAGAGCATCTTTTCTGACCAGTACACATGCTATAGCATAAGTTATTCAACTGAAAAGAATTATGTGGGGCGGGTGGCCCACACCTTTAATCCTAGCACTGGGGGCTCAGAGGCTGATGGATCTCTGAGTTCAAGGCCAACCTGATCTACAAAGTGAGTCCAGGACAGCCAAGGAAGGCTACGCAGAGAAACCCTGTCTTGAAAAACAAAACCAAAAAAACCAAACCAAAAAAAGAATGTGCCTGAATAGCTACATTGCATCTTCCTTTTTTTGATATTTGTTATCACTGTTTTGTTAAACTTATAACATCTTTGTTTTTAAATAATTTCCAATTCACAAATGTTACAAAGAGTTGCTCAGTGTCATTTCATCTACATGGTCAGGGCAGTTGTTTATCCCTGACGTGCTGGCTGTCCTTGTGCCGTGGCGGCCTCCAGCCTTCCTTCAGCCTTTGCTCTAGTCTTCCTCTATCTTTCATGGCCCTGACATTTGTGATCACAGGACACTTGTGATCACGGGACAGTTGTGCACTTTGTTTTTACTTTGAGCTTTTACTCAAGTCTTGGTGTCGTGGGGATATAGGGTCATTTACCATTTATACCTTAATGTTTTTCATCTCAGAATTGGAGCAAGAGTAAGAAAGACACCTCCTACTAGCTCATGACTGACAACTGGACTCAGATCTCCCACAGAGCCTAAGCAGCTGATGCTCTAGCACACATCTTGTAGCTTTAGCTATTTCTGGAACTTGCCATAAGCTGTTGTGTCAGCTTTAAGCTCTAGCGGGTATCTCCTCCCCTCTGACTAGCACTCTATATAGAAGGTAGCCCAGGCTGTCCGGGAGCTCACTGTGGGTACCAGGCAGGCACTGAGCTCTCAGAGAGTCTGCCTCCCGAGCACTGCAGCATTTGTCTGGATGACACTACTTGTCTGTGTTTTAGAGCTCATTTACTGAGAATTAATTTTGGATTTTCTCCTAAGAATTCTTGTTGCCGTCCTTCAGTCTGTGTGATTTACTGCTTCCTTCAGTGAACAAAATTAGCTCTGCATGTTGCTGCTGCTGTGTCTTGAGGATGTGTGTGTTTGTGGGGGTTAACGGTCTTAGGTAGCTGTGGGTGGCCTTTGGCTTCCCCCAGAGCACTAGCATTGTAGGTGTGCTCCATCACACCTGGTGTTGTGAGGGTTAGAGATGAACCCAACGCTGCCTGCGTGGTGGGCAGGCTCTCCGAATCATGTCTTGAGCTTTTCAGAGTAGGCTTTCTGGTATACCCTGTCTGCTGTGATTTGCTTTAAGAAGCCTCTCTGGGTTAAGGTTGCCTAGTGTGTTTGTGTTTTTATGGTGACCAGGACTTGGCATTTTGAAGGAATAGTACATAGGTGGTCTCTGTTTGGACTTTACCAGCGTGCTGCTTTGCTTACACTTCAATTCAAGCAATTTTGTAATCTCAGTGAATGACTTAGAAAATTGAAGATTTGAGCTTGGCTTTTTGAGACGAACTTAGCTTAGGCCATCCTGGAACTCACAGAGATCCACCTGCTTCTGCCTCCCGAGTGTTGGGATTATAGTCGTGTGCCACCACGCCTGGCTTGAGTCTACCTTTGACAGTAGAGGCAGCTTATTCTGCAAGCTCTTCTGGTTGAGCCGTAGTATGTAGTATTCACTGCATTTTAGAAGCTGATTATCTCTTCCCTCTTTCCGTTTTCTTTAAAATGGAATTCATAGTTGATCCGCCAGAAGAATTGGGAGCAAGTGTCTCTGTCACTTCAGATGAGCTAGAGAAATTGCTCTACAAACCACAAGATGGAGAGTGGGGCCAGAGCTCACGAGATGAGGAGTGTGAACGCATCATCAGCGGCCTCGATCAGCTCCTCAGCCTTGGTGAGCTGATGCTCTTGGCCTCTCATTTTACATGGAGCTCTCTCTTAGGAATGATTTTTTTTTTTTTTTATGCTAAATATCACCTACAGGTAATAAACTAGTTGTTAAAAGCTTAGAATTGTGTCTTCTCTTACAGATATGGCAGCAGCTTTTGCAGGCCCGGTGGATCTGTGTACATATCCAAAGTACTGCACAGTAGTGGCTTATCCAACTGATCTTTATACAATTCGAATGAGACTTGTTAATCGATTTTACAGGTTAGTAGGGATCTCTTGAAAGAGCTTGAGGCCATAGTCACCAATATAAAGAAAGATGTACAGTTTCTGGGTGTGTGTATTAGAAATTACATTAACTAGGTACTGTTGTTTTGTGTGTCAGATTCTTCTTTTTAAGTGTATGAATTACTAGAACTTTATTTTTTTAAGTTTATTTACGTGTCTTTGTATATATGCATGCATGTTTGTCCATGTGTAATGCAGGCTCCCTTGGTGGC
The DNA here is from genome assembly GCA_907169655.1 of Acomys percivali. Taxonomy (NCBI): domain Eukaryota; kingdom Metazoa; phylum Chordata; class Mammalia; order Rodentia; family Muridae; genus Acomys; species Acomys percivali. The sequence continues at coordinate 142,821,209 of OU015745.1, read as the reverse complement.
CAGAAGAGGGAGTTTCATCCCCTGGAGGGGACTTAGAGGTGCTTGTCAATCTCCAGATGCGGGTGCTGGAACTGAATTGCAGTCCTCTGCAAGAGCAGCAAGTGTCTTAACCAGTGAACTTTTTCTCTGGTCTAGCTTATGAAACAATATAATCCATTTTTATGATACTGGAGATTTAGGTATATACTGCCGGGTGGTGTAAATGCCCTTTTTTTTTTTTTTAAGGAATGTGATCTAAAATCCTTAAGAATGTTTATCTTGAGGTGTAGCCCAAATCGGGATGGTTTGAATTTTACCCCCTTTATCCGACTTAAAAATCTTAACTGCTACATTTAAAAGTAGATTTCATAAGCCAAGTGTGATGGTGCATGCCTTTAATCCCAGGACTGGGGGAGGCAGAGGCAGGCAGATCTCTGTGAGTTCAAGGCCAGCCTGGACTACAAAGTGAGTCCAGGACAGCCAGGACTACACAGAGAAACCCTGTCTCGAAAAAATAAAAACAAACAAAACCAAAAAGTAGATTTCACAAGTTGTTAATTGCACCTGCTATTCTGAGGAGTGATTATTTCTCTGAGCATTGGGGTTTTGTTGTTGGCTGTTAGGTCATTGGTAATTTAGAATCATTTATAGTGATTTTTACAATAATGGGCTGTATTTCAGTTTTCATGACTCCATTACTTAATGAAATTACTGTTGCGTATAATGTTGCACTTATAGTTGATGTGTCTAGTCATGTGCATTTGAGTCAGAAACGAGTTCGTAGTGAAACCAACTCACAGTTGATAGTCCACACATTTTCTTTAGTGTGTGTGTGTGTCTGTGTGTGTGTCTGTCTGTGTGGGGGTTGTGGGTTGTGGTCTGTGCTGCTGTAGACATGTGGAGAATGCCCAGTGTACTGCCGTACTCCCTTGATACTGGGTCTCTTATGGACCTGGGTAAGCTGCTGCCCAGTGAGCGCGTGGGGTCTGTTTATCTTTACTTCCCCGGGCTGGAGTTAAAGGCCTCACAGCCATGCTCACCTGATTTTCCTATGAGTGCTGTGGGGTCTAGTCAGGTCTTTACGGTTGCTTCAAAAGGTACTGATAGGCACGGTGGAAAGGAAAGATTGGTTTCGTGTGTGTGTGTGTGTGTGTGTGTGTGTGTGTGTGTGTGTGTGTGTGTGTGTATGTGTGTGTGTGCGCGCGCGGGGGGTGGGGTGGGGGTGGGTGGGTGGAATTTAAGTGCATGTGTGTGTATGATTTACTTAAATTAGCTTTTGCAGTTTATTGTGCACTGTAATTTCGTAATGAGAACGCTAGAAGATTATCTATTACAAGTTTACACTAATAATGTTTTGAAGATATGGTCTCATTTCTTTTGGTTTCTCAAGACTGGGTTTCTCTGTGTAGGCCTGGCTACCCTGGACTCACTCTGTAGACCAGACAGGCCTCAAACTCACAGCCATCTGCCTGCCTCTGCCTCCCAAGTGTTGGAATTAAAGGCGAATGCCACCACTGCCGGCTTTGGTCTCATTTAATAGGCTAGCTTTGCTAGATTTTGGTTATTTTCACTTAAGTAATAAGTTACTTTTCTCGTTAAGGAGGTTATCTGCATTGATCTGGGAAGTCCGGTACATAGAGCACAATGCAAGAACATTTAATGAACCCGAAAGTGTAATTGCAAGATCAGCTAAAAAAATAACTGACCAGCTTCTGAAGTTTATTAAGTAAGTGACCTCGTGCCTGGCAGAAGTGTCTTTTCTGCATCCTGTGCTTTGACGTCCCCAGCTGCTCATTTCTGCTGCCTTAATTCTTCTCATTTGATGCTTTACTTGAGGCAACATTTCTTTGCATACTTGTGATTATAATTTTTTTAAAGGAATGTGACCAGTTCAGTTTCATTTTTAAATTCATTATTACATGATCGGGCATTTTGCCTGCTATATGTATGTGCACTTACTTGCTTCCCCTTTGCTATGGATACCAGAAGAGGGTGTTGGATCTCTCTGAGACTAGAGTTACAGCTAATTTTTACCCATTATGTAGGTGTTGGGACTTGAACTCAGATCCTTGGGAAGAGCAACCAGTACTCCTAACCACTGAGCCATCGCTCTCTCTTCCCCTCTCCCAATGGCTTTATTGATTCTTTGTGAGTTTCACATCATTCACCCCAGTCCACTCATCTCTTTGTCCCTTGATATCTATCCTCCACCCTTTCAACCTCCCCCCAAAGAAAAAAAACAAACAGCATGTAAAACATCTCCTCATGGAAGCTATAGTGTGTCACATGTGTCCCACAGTACACCCCTCTGTCCACATGTCTTCACTTGCACCATCATGGAAACTGTAGTGTGTCACATGTGTCCCACAGTACACCCCTCTGTCCACACATCTTCACTTGCAAATGTTCACTGCAATGGATCCTTTGTCTGGCTTCAGCCACACGATAAGTATTAAGTCCTCACTGGGACGCATTATCCTGCTGTTGCCCTGTGTCATGGAGACCCCGCAGCTTTGGATCAGCAGGACTGGCCCTTTCCAATGATCCAAGAATTCACAGATGATTTACTTTTTGTTGTGGGCCAGCTCAAAGCCCTGAATCCGGGTCTGAGTGATAGCTGATGGCTGAGCTATCTGTTTATCCCCAACATTTATATTTTTAAAAAAAATCGAAGCAATTAAAACAAATTAATTTTATGTATATCAGTGTCTTTATATGTATTGTGACAGCAGAGGGGAGGACATTGGATCCCTTGGAATTAGGAGCTAGAGATGGTTGTGAGTCTGCTGTGTGGGTGCTAGAGATTGGACCCAGTTCCTCCGTAAGAGGAAGCCATCTCTGCCACAAATTTGAATTCATTTTATACTATTCTTTGCCCATTTTTGTCGTGTCTTTCTTGGGCAGCCTTTTAACCTTCTTTGCTTTCTATGTTCGCTGACAGTGAGATAGCTTGGTGTGGTTTGTGTTGTCTTCGACCTTAAATCTCTGTCGTCTTGTTATTTGCTGGTCAATACTGCTGTGAGAACTGGTAGGGACATCCTGTATGTGGCTCTTCAGGGAATTGGCTGGAATCTTGTGCCATTCTTTGTGAAGTTTGATATACCTAGGCGGGGGGGCTGTTTGTATTTTAATATGAAGTGAATTCTTGACAAGAGTAACTATTTCTTGTATGATTAATTGCGAAAATTTTAACTTTTAGGAATCAAGATTGTACAAATATATCAGAGCTATCTAACACATCTGAAAACGATCAGAATGCTGATGACTTGGTATGAAGTTTAACTTTTTAAACAATAACTTAAAAATGAGAGTAGAAAATGTAGGCCATTGATGTGAGCTTTTGTGGCGTGTCCAGTTAGCTGTGGGAAGAGGCTCCTGATGAGCCGCCGAGGTGAGGGTGCCCTGTCACAGCTCAGGTGGGGACAGCTCTGGTGGGAGCTCAGTAGTAAGGTGCTCTGGTTTATCCTAGGATGACAGTGACCTCCCCAAGACGTCTTCCGGAAGGAGGAGGGTAAGTCCTCTGCGTGGCTAATGTGTGTGTTACTCATCTGGATACTTTAGAAATGCTTAGTTGAGAATTGCTGTTGGAACTGCGTTCTCAGGTGGGAAATATGGATCCTAGGGCTCACCGTGGGCTCTGTAGGGCATTAGTCAGACTCCCGATTGCTGTCTTAGGAGCAAGCACAGCACCAAGGATTGTGTGTAAAGCAGCTGAGTACGGCCTCTTAACAGCTGCATTCAGTGGGAAGTGAATGCTTGAGAAGAGTGTTCGTCAGGTGGGTGTGCAGCCAGGATTGGAGGTTTCTTGGAATAGAGAAGAAAAAAGATGAGATCTTTTAAAGGGATGTTAACTAGTAACTGAGTGGTTACTGACGTCTTTAAAAGCAGACATTTGTTGAAAAGATGAGTCTTTATGGGGGAAGTTTACAAAATAGAGAACTCCAGTGTGATTTGTCCCCAGCAGCTTTGAGGCTAATGTAGTAAATTACTGAGCTGCCTATTCACAACAGAATGCTTAAAATACTGTAACATACGTCGTCTAAAATTTCACATAGATGTTCCTTAAATTTAAGGTTTAAAAAAAAAAGTGTACCTGGGTGTGGTGACACACACCTTTGAAACCTAGCACTCAGGAGGCAGAGGCAGGCAGATCTCTGGGTTTGAGGCCAGCCTAGTTTACATAGTGAGTTCCAGGCCAGCCAGGACTACATATAAGACCTGAGTGTCTCAAAAAACAAATCAACCAGCCAAACAAACCAGTTTCTCGATTTGTCTTAAAACGATTGTCCTAATTAACATTGAAGAACGAGATACGCATTTGTCTTGTCTGATTTGCCATTTTCATGTTGGTTCATTCCAACTGAAGTGCCGAGTGTTTCCTATGTCCATTTCTTGGCTGTGCCTGTTGTTGCAAATGACATGCTTGATTCCACTACACAGGTGTTGCCGTGGACACGGAGTAGAGTGTGACACGACTCTCACTACAGTTATGGAAACTCCAGGGAGAGAGTTCGTTGCCTTTTCTAGAGTGTAAAGCCCCTCCCCACCACACACTTGTTTCCTCTGAGGCTGCGTTGGTCCTTACAGCCAACCCCGGTAGCTTCTTGCCTCAGGGCCCATATCTTTACTTGCTGTCTACCCAGGGCCTTCTCCATGTGAGGAAGCTGCAGTGCTAGGCAGCTCCTGAAAGTAACAGCTTATATTCTGTGGATGTGATGGACAGACATGAGAATTGGCAGGAGTTCTTGTTAGATCATGTGTGCTGTGCTCATTGGAGTACAATTTTCATTTTACAAAAGTGTGTTTAGTGTATCATAAGACAAGATCAGATTTCTTAGAACTTGGCCTTTTCTAGCTAGATAACAAGTTGAAAACAGCCACAACTTCTACACAGTACAGAAATCAGAAGGCCCCGATTACTTTTTCTTTCCTTTTTAAGCCAGTATTGTATGCCAAATGTGTATGCCCGCTCCCCATTTCCTACCCAGACTGAAAGAACCTATAAATATGTTTTTAGGTCCACAACCGGACAAAAAGGAGCAGCAGAGCCACCAGCTGTGTTGAGAGTGACTGGAGGAGGCAGTGCAAGGCGCTCCTTCTCCTGATCTTCCAGTGTGAGGACTCCGAGCCCTTCAGGCAGCCTGTGGACTTGGTTGAGTACCCAGTGAGCATCCTTGCACTGGATTGGTGCTGCTTTTGTGGCGAGAATAGTGGGATTGTAGATTTAGATGAAGCCCTAAAGAATGAGGCGATTGGGCTTTATTTGTTAATGTATCTTCTCTCTTAACCTTCTAGGTTAGTTGTAGTGTAGATATGGTTAGTCACTTAAGAATTTAGACATAGTCGCACAGTGTAGTGTGCAGTGGGAGATCTGTACATTGGCGTTGCATTGTAGACACAGACATTGAGAAAACTCTAACTTCCTGGAGCTGGAGAGATGATGGTTCATAGGTTAAAAGCACTGGCTGCGCTTACAGAGCCCCAGCATAGCAGGTCACAACCATCCATAACTCCAGTGCCCTCCTCTGCTTCCACTGCGCCCACATGGCAGCTCACAGCTGTCTGTCACTTAGTTCTAGAGGACCTGGTACCCTCACACAGGCATGAAGGCAAAACACCAATGCATATAAAAGTAAATACATCTAAAAAAAGAAAAAGAATTGACATTTGATGTTAATGTGTGGGGCTGCAGAGATGGCTCAGCAGTTAAGTATTTGGTTCCCTGTACCATGTTGCAGTTCATAACCGATCTCCTGTAACTCCAAAGGATCTGAAACCCTCCGGGCACTACACTTATATCCTAACATGTAAATTAAGATGAGGTAAATCTTTATATTTGACACTTACTTTCCTACCTTTATAGATGTTTTAAATATTCCTAAATCTCGGACTTTTTCTTTCTTCTGTCATTTTGAATATTTTAGAGATCTTATATGTTTACTTAAAAAATTTGTGTGTATGGATATTTTATTTGTATGTGCTTCTATGCACCACATTTGTACTGCGCAAGGAAGCCAGAAAAATTGTCAAATCCTTGCTGTGTATGTGCTGGGAATTGAACTCAGGTCCTCTGAAAGAGCAGTTAGTACGCTTACCTGCCGAGCCATCTCTCCAGCCCTTTAGGTATTTACATTTTGAGAACATGGAGTTTACGTGTGAATTAATTGTCACTTTACAACAGGATTACCGAGATATCATCGACACTCCGATGGACTTTGGAACAGTGAGGGAGACTCTGGAGGCCGGGAATTATGATAGCCCTTCGGAATTTTGCAAAGACATCCGACTGATATTTAGCAATGCAAAGGCATATACACCCAACAAAAGATCAAAGGTAATTTTTCTCCTGTGCTTTATTTCAACAAAGTATGCATGACCTGTGTGTGTGGTTTTCTGCTTGCTAGTAGCAGGTAGAACATAGAAAATCACTGGACAAACACAAGACTAATGAAATGAACAAAGCTGCGGCCAATGCCCATATAAATACAATTTTTATCTTAAAAGTACTTGTATGTATATGTGAACAGAGATAAATGTGAACAGAGATAGCTGGTAAAGATAACAAGGTTTAATTTATAAATTAGACATGGTAAGAGATGATTTGTATCTACCTGTAAGTAGAACACTTACAGTACCTATATAAATGATACATGACTATAGTCTCTGCCTGCTGTGAGGTGGGTACTGTATGTAGTATGGATGCTGTGGACATAGAGATGTTTCACGTCCCAGCTGGATTGTTGGAGTGGCATAAGACCACACCGTGCTATTCAGGATGGTGTGAATGCCAGCATTAGTGCAGCCTCTTTCTGGATGTGCCCCACATTACCATTGTGTATAAGTGAGATCTGGGTGACACTGGCAGTGACCTTCCTGTCTCATTTCCGATTTAAGAGGATATTTTCATTCTTTCTCTGCTTTGGGTGTTCATTCGTATGTGTCCTTTTTTCTTTAGCTTCACACTTTTAGCATCTGGTTATGTTTAGTTCAAATAGGTTACTGAAACAAGAGCAATGATGCTCAAGATGGTCCTATTTGAGACTTAGAGTGGCCCAGATAAGACACCTTGTTACCCTGATGACTGACATTGTTACTCAGTTCCGAGAGGAAGAACAATTTTATAAAGTACTAGAAAGAGCTGGCACGTGGCATGCGTGCATGTGTATGTGTGTGTGTGTGTGTGTTTTCCTAATAATATTTTGAGATGGTTTCTCTGTGTAGCCTTGGCTGTTGTGGAACTCTCTGTAGACCAGACTGGCCTCGAACTCATAAATGTGCTTGCCTGTGCCTCCTGAGTGCTGGGACTAAAGGCTGAGCCACCACCACTTGGCAGTGTCATGGTTTTCAGAGACAGGTGGTAAGAAGTGCGTCATGCGTCTGCAGAGCAGAGCCCTGAAGGGACTACTAGGTCCACAGCCCTCATGTCTTCTGGGCGCAAGTTCTTCCTGGTGCCACAGACGACTAGTTTCCCGCAGTTGCATGTGTGTGTATGAACACAAGAGGACAGCTTGGTTTGCTGTTGTCATGGTGCTGGGGAGTGGCTCGCCAGGACAGGTGCTTGTAAGCTGTCAGGTCTGGCAACCTGAGTTTAAGTCCCAGACCCCACATAGTGGCAGGAGAGAATCGGCTGCTATAGGTTGTTTGTGCCTGCTAGCCAGCTAGCCTCAGGTATGTGCCTGTCTCCCTTGCACCGTTTGCCCCACCCCACTCCATCCCCACATGTGAAGTTTGCGGCTTGCACTTGGGTTATTGCTGAACCTTAGACCTGTGCACTTCTTTCTGGACTCAGTGTGGATCTGAGCATGGTTTTTATGTAGAACACATAGCTTAGACCAGTGTGGGTTTTGTTTTGGGGTTTATTTTTTGTTTTGTTTTTTCTTTTTTCAATAATTTGGTAATTATTGGACTTGCTGGGCTAGGGTTGTAACTCTGTTGGTAGAGTGCTTGCCTGGCAGGCATGCTGACATGGGCTCAGTTCCCACACGGCATAAACCAGGTTCCAGCACACACAGGCCCGAGAACTTAAACAGCGTTGGCAGGAGATTCAAGGTCATCCTTGCCCACCTGGTGAATGACTGGGCTACAGGAAAGTTGAGAATTTGTTTCCTTGCACGGTGTGCAAGGCATCTTTTTGTTTGTCACACATATTTAGATCAAGGTAGCATCCCAGTCACATTGCAGATAGATTGGTGTAAAAATACTTATGTTTCCATGATCCAAACACAAACTGCTGCTTTGCTTCCTAAATGGCAGCGTTAGAACTGACTTCCACAGTAGCTTAGGCGAAAAGTGCACTCAGGAACTCTCGGGAGCAATGTTAAAGTGGAGAAAACCCAGTTTGGACTCATGAGAATACAAAGGAGTGTTGTGGGTTGTGGAGTGCAGAGTTGCTGTATTCATTACTAGCGGTCTGAGAGTTAGGTACGTGTGGGTGTCTCCCACACCCTGCAGATGCTGCTGAGGGGTGGTAGGTTAGGAGCAAAGAAGCTGTTCCTCTAGTCAGCAGTGACACATTGAAGTGACCTCTGATTATAAGTGAAAACCTGTCACACAGGTCCTTTGTAATTCTGGTTTTGTTTTTGTCTCCTTATAGATTTATAGTATGACCTTGAGATTGTCTGCTTTGTTTGAAGAAAAAATGAAGAAAATTTCCTTTGATTTTAAAATTGGTCAAAAATTCAAGGAGAAACTTCGACGAAGCCAAAGATTCAAGCAGCGGCAAAGATGTAACGGTGCCGTGCAGTCTGACCGGAGCATGAGGTGAATGGGCGGGCGTGTAATTGACTTTTCACTTACGGTATTTTTGATTATGCTAAAATTTTGCATTATTTTGGAGTACCCATCTACATTCCCAACTTTTATTTAGATTATCTTAAACTTCAGAATCAAGAAACCCTTTAATACTGTGCTGTATATTTACTCTATACATTTCAGTGTCCGGGTATAAAAATATAGGTTTAAGTTACCCTGCTGTCTTGGTTTTTCCCCTCCCTTCAGCCTTGAAGAGCCCTTGTAAAGCCGTAGGGCACGCAGCCTCCTCATTCTTGGTGGTCTTTTACTTTTATCTTCATAATTGAAGGTTGTTTTTTGTTTGATTAGTTTTTGATTCTTGGTTTGGGTTTTTTGTTTTGTTTTGTTTTTCTTTTCTTTTTTTTCTTTTCAATTGAAACAAGGTTTCTCTGTGTAACCCTGACTGTCCTGGAAGTTGCTCTGTAGACCAGGCTGGCCTTCAACTCAAAGATCCGCCTGCCTCTGCCTCCTGAGTGCTCGAATTGTAGGCATGCGCCACCACCTGGCGGAAGCTAATTTTTAAAATGTTCTTTTTGAGATTTTATTTACTTATTTTTTTAATGTGAATGGGTGTCTGATCTGCATGTATGTATGTGCATCACATGTGTGCCTTTGGAAGCCCGGAGGGTGGCAGATCCCTGGGCCTCGGGCTACAGAAGGTTGTGAGCTGCCTTGTGGATGGGAGAGCTGAGCCTGGGTTGTCAGGAGGAGCATGCCGGCTCTGGCACTGAGCTCTCGCTGTGGCCCTGAGGAGTAATTTAGATGCATGGTGAACTCTTTTGTCACTTCCCAACTTTTTCCCTTATGTGTGCACTTTATTTTCCTTTTGCTCTCTCCAAAGTTTCTTTCTTCCCATTTATTTATTTATTTTTAACCTGCTAGATAAGTAGGGTTGGACTTCTCGGGGGCATGCTACTCTTACCCAGTTCTGTGTGTGTTAAGTTAATTTGACAATTTTGAAAAGGCAGGCTGGCTTCCTTTCCTTCCCTCCTTGCCTCCTTTCTTTCTTTTTGGTTTTTCCGAGACAGGGTTTCTCTGTGTAGCCTTGGCTGTCCTGGACTCACTTTGTAGACCAGGCTGGCCTCGAACTCGCAGAGATCCACCTGCCTCTGCCTCCCGAGTGCTGGGATTAAAGGCATGCGCCACCACGCCTGGCTGAAAAGATTTTAAATCTACTGTTTCTTTAAATATATTTTTCCCTGTCCCTTTTTTTGTTTTCTTCTTCCTTTTGGGACTTAAAACTTTTCTATGTGAATCTTACCCAGATTTGTAACTTAACAGGGTGCGCGCATAGGTGTAGACTGGCTGCTCACTTGGATCATTTCTCCAAAGTTAAATAAAGCTGTCAAATTTAGAGTAAGGAAACACCATAGTAGCCCAGGTCAGAACACCATTGGTACAAGTGCATATTTTATTGTTTTGTTTGTGTGATTTCCCCCCTAGGTTAGGAAACAGTATACTTTACCTGGCTATTCTCTGACCATTTACTTTTATTCATAATTGTTTCTCTTGCTTATACTTTTCAGCAGAAATATCAAACAGAAGCAGCTCAAATTTCAGACAAAAGTAATCCCACAGTCGGTGTGTTCTTCCCAGTCTACCTCAAGTAGGGCACCTTTGTCTGCAGCCCGGAAGACAAGCGCTGGCGTCTCCTCAGACCTTAGCTCTGGGGACTCTTCAGATTCAGCGGGGGCGCTGGCCAGAGGGAGAAGGAACAGACCTGAAACTCCACGGAGTGGCTCTGAGTTGTCTGGTGAGGGGATGTGTGTCACTCGCTTGTGAGCATCCTGATCTGTGGCATTGCTAGCTCACTGCTGGGTCAGAGACAGCACACTAACGCCGAGACACTGAGGAGGAGACACAGTAATATAGTTGGAGCATCAACATGCTTTTGCCAAGTACACAAATGCCAAATGCACAAAGTACATTTCATGCTTTTGGTTTCTCAAGACAGGGTTTCTTTGCTTAGCTATGGCTGGCTTAGAACTTGTTCTTTAGATCAGTCAGGCTGACTTTGAACTCACAGAGATTCACTTGCCTCTGCCTCCCAAGTGCTAGCATTAAAGGCATGTGCCACCACTGCCCAGCTACAAAGTATATTTTAAATGAGAAAAAAATTTAAAGTACAAATAGCTGATCACTTAGTAATACAAGTTGGCCACTTGTGCTGTTGCTGTTGAGGGTCACGTATCTGAATCACAGCTCTGAGGTGAGGCTGCCTAGTCACACCTGCACTGTACTGCGTTGTTTTGTGTTGAGTGTGTATTGCTTACTGTCAGAAATTACTACTGTCCCCATTTGCATGTCAGGCTGTTAGTGCTATGGGTTGGGAGGGGAGGAGGGAAAGGGGCCTCCATGTGGAATAAAGTCCCAAGTGTGTAGGAAGCTAGGGGACCCTGTATCTTAGGGTTCTTTGTTTTGTTTTTGTTTTTTGACAGAGTTTCTCTGTGTAGCCCTGGCTATCCTGGACTCACTTTGTAGACCGGGCTGGCCTTGAACTCACAGAGGCCTGCCTGCCTCTGGCTCTGAGTGCTGAGTGTACCACGCGCCTGGCTCGCTTCATGTCTTTTGCTGTTAAGGTTCTTTTTCCAAATGACTTTAGCTGGTGTTTAGGTAGCGTAAGTGACTTCTTGTACCCCTGTCGCACAAACACATCACTGTTCAACTAGAACCTTCTTGTTTTCTCTTCTTTGTTCCTAAGATGATGTGTTAGTATTATCTCACAGTATAGAGCACCCCCCCCCCCCACCTTTTGAACAGTTGAAAGCCTCTTTAACTGTGGGTTCCTGTATCATCAAAAGTCAGGTCTATGGCTTCGCATTCAGCTCAGCAAAACCAGATTCCCAGTGTAAAAAAATGAGTGTTTTATGTCTGGAGCCGCCTCTACAGCGCGACCTGGCCAGCTCCACTCCACAACTACTGTGGCTCTTCACGTCTTCCTGTGTACTGTATCCGCACCTTCACCAGTGGCCTCTCCTGCTTCTCATATCTACCAGCCTCTGCCTCTGTTGGGGCTAAAGGCATGTGCTGCCACACCCAGCTTTGATTAGGGTTATGGCTGAGATAAAACCCTCAACCCAAAGCAGCTTGAGGGAGGAAAAGGATTATTTGGCTTGGACTCTCAGGCCACCTTCCGTCACTGAAGGAAGGCAGGGACCAGTGTAGGTGTGCTGCTTCCTGGCTTGCTCTGCGTGTCTTTGTTAGCCTGCTTTCTCAAGCTCGGGGCTTGCACCACATCAGTCACCAGTTCCAGGAGTTCTCTGCAGGCTTGCCCACAGGCCAGGCTGGTGGGCGCAGGTTCTCAGTGAGGCCTCCTTCCTCACTGTGTGTTAGTTGACACAAGACAAGCCTGTGCCCCGCCTCATGCTCGTGCCCCCGTGGGCAGAGTTACTCATGTTGAGTACAGTATTCCTTTCTCTGTGTGAGCTGGAGTTCTGTGTCACAGCTGTGTTGTCAGGAGCTGTTGGCGATCTGACTCTGTGTCTTTTTGTGGAAGCTCCCATGTCCCATACGCACAGTTAAGTTTCAAATGGAGGTTTGCTTGTAAGTTGTTTTCTGAATATAGCTCAGAGTGTGGTTGTCTTTGAGAGGGAAAAGGCATGACTTAATTTGGAATACCGATTGTGTGCTTACTTGGTTTTTGGAGACAGGGTTTCTCTGTGTAGCCTTAGCTGTCCTCGAACTCACTTTATAGACCAGACTGGCCTCAAGCTCAGAGATCACCAGCCTCTGTCTCCCGAGTGCTGGGATTATAGGCATGTGCCACCACCACTCGGCGACTATGTACTTGTTAATATTCATTTTTTTTTTTAGTCACTTTTTCTTCAGAGCATGATTTACAAACATTTAAAGTATTTTAAAAGGCTGGTTTAATTTTTAAAAATTTGTGTGTGCGTTTATTTTCTCTGTTTGTATTCGTGTGTACTACTGGATGCCAGATGCTTGTGGAAGCCAGCAAAGGTCGTCAGAGCCCTTCAGCGGGAGTTAACGGGCACTATGACCAGCTGCGGTGTGGTTGCTGGGCACTAAACTTGGGTCTTATGCAAGAAGGACAAGTGCCCTCACGTGAACCGCCTCTCCAACCCCGAGTATAAGTTAGATTATGGAAGGTTTGGGTCATAAAACAACTGTTTGCTTATGTGGGTACAGACAAGAGACCATATGTCTATCTGTTTATTTTATTTTAAGGAAGTGAAATGGAAGATTTCATAGCTACCTCTTCATCGTCTTCAGCTTCACCCAGTTCAGAGGAAAGCAGAGAGAGCCCCAGAGCTCGAGAGAGTTCCTTGCGCAGTGGCTTGTTGAGAAGCAGCAATCTCAGGGTGACCAGGACAAGAGCTGCTCAGAGAAAAGCTGGTCAGTGAAAGGGGGCTTATTTAACTGTTGTTGAGGGCTGAATTTAATTCATTTGGAGCATAAAATGTCTCTCAACAACCTGTGACAGTGCTTACATAGAAACATTTGAAAACTTAGTAGATCTGGTGTCCTCTTGGGAACCAAGGCAGGCCATTAGGAAAGGGCCAGGTTGCCCTGCATGTGTAGCGTGGCTCTCTGGACTAAGGAAACACTTCCCTAATCCTATCACTTTATTTCCAGGTTCTGTTTCTTTAGAAAATGGATATGGCAGAAAAGCCACTCGCAAGAGGGTTTACTTAAGTGATTCTGATAACAATTCAGGAGAAACGGATGAAAATCTAAAAGGCAAGGCTGGAAACAACCGGAAAGTTCTCCGGAAGTGTGCTGCTGTTGCCGCCAGCAAGATAAAGCTGATGAGTGATGCAGAAGAAGCTTCAAGCTCTGAAAGCCTCTGCTCTGGTCGGAAGCTGCCGCATCGCAACGCCTCAGCCATGGCTAAGAAAAAGCTGCTACACAATTCTGATGATCAGAGCCTCAAGTCAGAGGCGGAAGAGCTAAAAGACCAGTGCCCAGCCCTGTTGGAATCTAGCACTCATGCCATCCAGGACAATGTAAGTGACTCAGAGTCAGAAAGTGACCTGCAAGGAGCCCGGACGAACTGGCATGCTAATGGCTGCACATCGCACGCTCAGGCGACCTGGAAAACAAAACTCCTTCCCGCAGAGTCTTCTGAGGAGTCAGATGATGGAGCCAGCAGTGCTGCTGACCCGTCAGCATCTGGGCAGAGAGTCGGGGCTGAGAGCCTCTCTGAGGAAGCGGACTCTGAACCAGGAAGCAGTGCCTTAGGCAAGAATGCACATTTGTTTAAGAAAGCAAAGATCTTGAGTGATTCAGAGGACTGTGAGGAGCCCAGTGGAGAGAGCAAAACTGGTCCTGCCATGGAGGGAAGCCCAGTGTCTGAAGCCTTGAAGAGTGAAGCTGCCCAGTGTCTCTCGGGTCATGGATCTGAGACTGATGTGGATTCCGATGTGGGTGCAGTGAAAGATAAAGCACACAGCGATACGAATGGTAACTCTGGACACTCACCTGCTCACTCATTTGCCCCTTCCTCCCTTTCCCTTGGGTGATAGGTGGCCCCCTCGTGGAGGTTTCTTCTCACCAGCTGCTTTTCCTGGCCAGGTTCTAGCCTGTTCGTGCTTAGTGCAGTCACTGTGAGTCACTGAACAGTTGACCTAGTCCATTAGACATCGTACTCTCATATGGGCAGTGGGCACTGGTTAGAGGCAGGCACTTGAGCACAGCATTAGAGACAGGCAAGGCGTTAGAGGCAGGCACTTGGGCACGGGGTTAGAGGCAGGCACTTGGGCACGGGGTTAGAGGGAGGCACTTGGGCACGGGGTTAGAGGGAGGCACTTGGGCACGGGGTTAGAAGGAGGCACTTGGGCACAGTGTACCAGTGGCTGCTTGAAAAGGAGAGAGAGTGGGGCTGGCTCATTGGTTGTAGTGATGGCAGCTGATGGGACAAGTTTGTGGAGCCTACCTGTTCACATTGTCATTGGTGGTGACTGGGATGTGTGTGTGTGTGTGTGTGTGTGTGTGTCGGGGAAGTCATTGGTAAGGACTAGCCCATTTCCTGCCATCTAACACCCCACTGTGTTGCTAAGATGTGTACTTTTAAACTGTCTTAAACATGAGCCGTTTCTTTAGAAATACTCAAAAATTAAGACCATAATCTTGGTTTGTAGATTCTGTATCACGGGAGAATGGACAAAGGAGAACAGTTTCTCGGAAAAGGGTCTGTTCCAGTGACTCAGAGAGCAGCCTCCAGGTGATGAAGAAGTCACCCAAAGACAAAGCCAGCCCCTTGAGGGTTACTCGAAGTGCTAGTATGGCTACTGATAAAACCAAGCTCCCAGGTGACGCAGAAGATGTCAGCTTAGACAGTGTGTGCACTCGAAGCAAAAGGAGGAGGAAGAAGCCCATCCGATTTGCTTGTGCCACTGCAGAGAAGACCCCGAGTGGTGATGAGCAGTCCGCCCCGGGTGACGGAGCAGAGCGGCAGTGTGCCGGTGCTGGGAAGCTCCCTGAGCCCGAACCCCAGGGCCGTACGAGGAATGCCTGTCCAGCTACCAGTGCAGATGTGAATCCTGAAGGCGCTTCCAGTATAGAACACACAAACAGCGTGCAGAACAGGCAAGCAGACAGTACCCATTTAAGGCCGCCTCCTAAAACCCGAAGTTCCCCTGCTGCGCCTTCTCAGGAAGATGCCAGAAGCCACACCCCCGGTAGTAAGATTACATTGTCTTCTGAGTCAGTTTTGGCCCATAAAGCTACTGTAGAGAATAACTTTGAAGATGAACTAAATTATGGGTTACGAAGGTGGAATGGCAGAAGACTGAGGACATACGGCAAAGCCCCTTTCAGTAGGACAGCACAAGGCACTGACGGTCCACAGGCGGCAGCGGAGGCTGTGGTAAAGAGGAGAGCGCGTGCTGAGCCAGAGGGCGGTGAGGGCACGCCTGCGCGGACGGGGAGTCCAGGCTGCCTGCCAGGTGCCAGTCCCAAACCAGCAGATCTGGGGTCAGTAACTGAGTCTGACGCTGACTGTTCTGATAACACAAAAACCCAACGGAAGAAGAAAAGGAAAGGGAGAGCAAAAGCGGCTAGGAAAGGGAAGGCCCTTCTGTCCAACCCGACCAGCGCTGCCAGGCGCCAGAGGCAGAGTAAATGTCCCAGGTTAAACGTGGACGACAATGACTGGGAGGATTTGGACTATGCAAAAACTAAAAGAGTTGTTCGGCGCTCAAAAATAAAAACAAGAAATCAGGGTAGGAGAACGGTGAGATACCATGACGGGGAAGACGACAGGAGCGTAGAGCGCGCGGTAGAGCGCAGTGCCCGCACCTTATGACTTTGAGAGCCAGTGTTTGCAAGCAGACTGACTGGAATGTATTGCGAAAGCCTGGCTTACAATTCAGGGAATATATTTATATTTTTCTATGAAAAGTTGTGAATGTGACTAAATCATGACTGTTATTTTTATTTGCACTGCTGGTTTTTGAAGCAGCATTCAGCACAGGTGCCAAAACACACTTCATTTTGGGGGCAGATCTACTTTGACAGTATTGACTCATACAGCAAGAGTTGGAGACACGTTAAACACTACACAACTTGGTTATGCAAACCAGTGAGCATTACTTTTGTAGTAGCAGTGTCACGTTATTTTCTGAGTTTGTCCAGAGGTGGTAGTTTCTAAACCCCTGCCATGTAGGAGAAGAAGTCATGTGACCTATGTTTACAGAATCTTGATAAATACTATGTGCATACTGACATTATAATCATGGCAAGTGTGACCATGATCAGCGGGCAAGGCACCTACCACTTTTTCTTTTTCTTTTTCTTTCTTTTTTTATTTTTAATCCTTTTCCCTGGAGACTTGAGTAGAATACATTATACCCGTATCTGGTCATTTTTATTGACATGACTTCTATTTTTCTTTCCAAATTCTTGTCTTTTTTATTTTAAAGGCAAACCTGATAACTTTCATGTTTATAAACTTGAATTTATAAAGTGCTGGTAAATTATTTTACATGTTTGGAGTGCATACTTTAAAGGTCTAAGTTGAGAGCATAGTCATAGTATTTTCTGTTAGATTGTTTGCTGACAAACTGTTATTTGGTTTTTGTCCAAGATCTACTTTACATTAAGATTCACCAAATTCTTGCTCTTCCATAATCAATCTTACCCTGAAGTAGAGACGTTTGTGTGCCTTAGATTTAGGGAAATTGTTCTTTAATAAGAGTGCACGGGGCTAACGGTATTTTAGTTCTTTGTAGATTTCCTTCTGTCAAAACTGTAGAGTTAAGAGTGCAATTTAAATCTTAGCCAATGTAGGAAAACAGTTCACTCCCATTCTCTCCCCGAGCTTACTGCTGCCAAATGCATCCTGGGCATCCTGCGCATCCTTTGCTTGGGACGACCGCGTGTACCTTGGTTAGTGAGCTCTAATACAAGAACCCTGTGTTTGGGGCACAGTGGCTTTTGAAATTCATTTGAAGTGAAGCATCACATCATCCCAGGTGCCATCACACCTATTTTTGAGCCAGCTTGTTTTCTTTGGTGGTTTGGTTATTTTTGGTCTACTGTAGCTAGCTCTTTACAATGGGCTTTTCCTTAAAAACTTTTTCATGAGTGAAAGGAATGTTTGTTTCCCCACTTTCAAGTGCTTTTTGACCTTAGTTGTGTTTGGTTTCATACATGGGTGGCTCTTGTTTTCATGAGGTGGCAGATGAAGAAAAGCACTTAATGTTCTGCAGTGTCCCTGCTCCGTTGTCATGTCTTGTCAGTTGACATGGGGCAGCAGTCTCAGGTGGTTGTGGACATTCCCAGCTGTGGTTGGTAGGTGCTGCCTGGACAGAGCACTGCCTCCCATCACACAGAGGGAAGTGAAAATGCCTTCCGTGGAGCTCCTAATAGACAGATGTAAGGGACAGACTGCATCTGATATCATACGTTGTTGACTGTTGACCCAAAGTACATTTGATTCCTGGTATGTGGCTCCCTGTTCATCATTCTCTGCAAAAAGGCACCAGAACCCCGAACACATATGAAGTGCACGCGTGAGCAGTTGAGTTTCATACACAAAATTGTTCTCACTTGGGACTAAGTCTTAACTGGTTGTTGACTGTCTAGTCAGTCCTTTCTAAAACCTTTCCCCTCCTTTTCAGTCCAATTGTGTAGAAGCTTGCAGGATTTTTGGTTCATCAGAGAACAGAAGTGGAGCCTGGTGGCCATGGGTGTGACTGACGGTGGCTCTCAACTTGTGAAGTCAAGATGCGGGCTTATGAGGAAGTATTTTGTGGGGTTTCAGTTTTTCCTTTTTCCTTTTTGGTTATGGTGCTATTTCTAACATTGACTTTGAATATGTGACACACTCCTAGGAACCATTAAGGATGATTAATAAATAATAGTTAACATGTTTACATTGAGCACTAGCTGTTTGAAATGCGCAGGGATTTAATGCACAAATGTACTTTATGTTTAGGATCAGTCTGTCTTTTCGAGAGTTACAAGGTGAATGTGAACTGGTCCAGAAGCAAGTGCTCCAGCTTTGGCTGCACTTGAATTACTTGGTGGTGAATATGTAAAAGTAGCCTTTTCCCCATTCTAGTTTTGTATGTCCAAAGTCCTGTGATTTTATTCCTTTATAATTTTTTAAAGAAGTTTGAAGTATTCAGGTTTGATTTTTTTTTTTTAACTTCTTTTGAAAGAGTAATGTTACCAAACGTATTAAGAAAAAAAAAAAAGATTTAAAAGGAGCCCCCCCCTCCATCTTATTTTAAAAAGGTGTACTGACAATGTGTAGTAATTTGTGAATAAAAAGAAAATGTATCCCATTTCCAGGTAATTCTTAGGGTGGTCATTGTTGTTTTGTTTTTTAAAGTGAAAAACTTATGATTAAATAATGTCTGAAGTTAGTGTGATCGTGGAAATCTTGGTGCAGCAGTTACAGTCTAAGTAACACCACCAAGCTACACCTAGAGAGGAAGTTGGTTTAGTAAAACATGTCTTTTAAAAAATCACTTCAAGACCTAGAACAATGTAGTAGGTTTGTTAAAAGGGTTTTACAGACAGAGGGTTACACTCCAGACAGGTCCATACAGTCATCCCCAGAGAGTTACACTACAGACAGGTCTATACGGTACCACCAGAGAGTTACACTACAGACAGGTCCATACAGTCATCACCAGAGAGTTACACTACAGACAGGTCTATACAGTCATCCCGAGAGGGTTACACTACAGACAGGTCTATACAGTCATCCCCAGAGAGTTACACTACAGACAGGTCTATACAGTCATCCCCAGAGGGTTACACTATGGACAGGTCCATACAGTACCACCGGGGGTTACGCTGTCCACAGTAAATGCGTCACTAAGCCTTTGCCCTCACTGATGGCCTTTAGGGTAATGGTGGGTTCACACAACACTCCAGCTTCCTGTGCTCGTCTTGGTTCTCACTCACTCACTCACTGCACTGCGTGACTTAACAACTGAATTGCATCTTAGTTTCTTCTGCCAGTACAAGTTGAATTTTGTTGTGTCAACTGAAAAAAAGGCTTCTGAGGTTTGTAAGTCAGCAGAATGCAAGACATTAAAGATGCATGTGATTGTTTTTGTTTTCCTTTCTACTGCATTGTATTGGTTCTGCCAGGAACATTAATAGACTCGAAATGGTCTTTGCTGTCCCTTTAACCAGCTCCAGTCTTTCATCAGCATGCAGTCAGTATGTTCCAGATAGCTTTATTACCAAGTCCTCGAGTTTTTCACCTTGTGTAGATATCAGTTCCTCTGGTGCGTTGGAGTGTAAAGGAGCCTTGTAGCGCCTTCCTCCTGTTGGTGGCGTCTTAGCTTTGGCAGTAAGAAAGCAGAAGCTCTAGTCAGCATCCTAACCATCTAAGGTGTTTTGTAGTTTTTGGACCAAACTAATCTGTTAAACTGGGGGGGGGGGGGGGGCGTGGTTAGGATGAGGCAATATGGACTCGTAACTAGGTCTGAACGTGAGTCCTACATGTGGCTCGTATTGTCACTAGTGCAAGGACTGAAGAGGAAAGAATATAGTGTTAGGGGATGTGTTGTGGTGTCTTAAAATTCTTACAGGTGAATAAAAAATTATTAATAAAAAATTCTTGGGCTGGAGAGATGGCTCAGTGGTTAAGAGCACTGACTGCTCTTCCAGAGATCCTGAGTTCAATTCCCAGCAACCACGTGGTGGCTCATAACCATCTATAATGAAATTTGGTGCCCTCTTCGGGCCTGCAGGTGTACATGCAGGTAGAGCACTGTATACATAATAAATAAGTAAATCTTTAAAAAAAAAAAAAATTCTTAACAGGTGTTCCAAAGGACACCTGGGAATTCTCAAAATTAAAGAGATTTATACAGTTTTGTATAATCTGCAAAGCTGTGTCTTAATATCACATTGGTAGGAAAATTACCTCCTTAACTGGTGTCTTCTGAAAGCTTATCTTCATGAGTTTGTTGGCCAGAGTCCCACAGTCTGGCTCCCACAAACTCGCTGCTTCTATCATTGACTTGATGTGGCGAGACTTCAGTCTCCCTAACTAATGTTACAAGCAGCCGCTGCCACGTTCTAACTCTATGTTAAAGACAAGTTTCCTTTTTCCGGCTTTTAATTTTGATTTATATTTAAAGCTTTTGTATGTGTTTCCCTGCATGTATGTCTACACCATGTTTTATATATATGGGTTTCCCTGTACGTATGTCTGCACCATGTGTGTGCACTGTCCACAGAGGCCAGAAGAGTGTCCATCCCCTGGGACCGGAATTAACTACAGGTGGTTGTGAACAGTGTGGGTGCTGGGAATTTATTTTAGGTCCTCTAGAAGATCAGCCAGTGTTCTTAACTGCTGAACCATCTCTCTGGCCCTTTGGCTGCCCTGGAACTTACAGAAATCCATTTGCCTTTGCCTCCCAAGTGCTGGGATTAAAGGCCGAGCTATAACAAGCAATTTAGCAAAGCCTTTGAATTGGCAAAAAGTGGTGATCTTAACTGTCTTAGTTTTAATAGGCTCAGTTGTAGACTGCACGGGACTCTGGCAGACTGCAGACAGCTTTGACCTGGCTCCCACTCATGCAGACGGCTGTGGCCTGCCTCCCACCTCTGCAGATGGCTGTGGCCTGGGTCCCACCTCTGCAGATGGCTGTGGCCTGGGTCCCACCTCTGCAGACGGCTGTGGCCTGGGTCCCACCTCTGCAGATGGCTGCGGCCTGGGTCCCACCTCTGCAGATGGTTGTGGCCTGTAGAATTGCTAGTGTAAATCTGGGAGCTGAGGTATCTAGGAAGTCTTGTGCTTGAAATAGCCCAGTTTCCATGAGTGAAAGACCTTTATTACTGCTGAAATTGATCCTGCTGACAGTTTATAATGCTGAGACATTCCTGGAAAAATAGTCCTCACCAACTCTTTGATTTTAATCATCACATTACCAGTTACCTGTTTTCTAAGAATGAAGTACAGCTGTATACAGCTGAGCTAGCTGAGACTTAGTTGCAAAGGAAAGCCAAGTTGTGTTGGTTGCTGACAGCCACTGAGCTGCTGAGTGAGTACACACTCAGTGGCTTCAGACCATCCTTTGTCCTGCTTTGGAAGATGCCAACAGGTCACACTGTACCACAGAGAAATGGCTATGGAAGATGCCATGGCCCTGTTGATAACCACAGGTCACTACACCACAGAGAAATGGCAGCTCCCAGCTGTCTTCTGCTTAGGAAAGATGAAAACACTTCTGAGAGTTGGGAGCATCATTGCTAAGCTTGTCAGTGAAGTGCAGACAGGAGAGTAGTCTCCAGCTATAGCAGGTTCTGATGAAAGCAGCAGAGATTTACAGCTGTAGGGGCCTGGCTGGACTCACTTGCTGCCCAGCAGCCACAGCCAGCAGGAACCAGTGGCATGCACACAGGGATGTAGGAAATACCCCACAGCCAGCAGGCACCAGTGGCATGCACACAGGGATGTAGGAAATACCCATTTTGAGTTGCACATCATCTTACTCTTTTGTCATGTTTGTTTTAAATATTTCAAATAAGATGCTTAGCAGCTTAAACATGTTCCATTTGTAATTCCACATCACTTTGTGTTTTTCTTTAGAAGCTTTTATTTGTATATCTACAGTGTATGTGAGCATGCACATCCCACGACGAGGATGGAGGTCAGATGGCGGCTCTGTTAAGCAGGTTCATTACCTTGCCATTGCGTGGCTTGCGCAGATAGATCTAGGCTTCTGCAGCAAGCCTTACCCACACAGCCATCTTGCCTGTCCTGTTTCTCTCTGGCTCTCAAGGTGCTCTGAGCAGTGTTGTCAGTGCAACCACCTGACTGCGTAGTCCTGCCTGTCCTGGGCTTGCATAGACCTCTGCCTCCCAAAGTGCCTAGCGTGAAGTTCCTGTAGATGGAATTCTGAACTTTTCTCTACTTAGGGTATAAGTATTCGACTTTCAAATCTACTTTAAAAGGCTATTTTTTAGTCCCCTCCCCCCAGATAATTAGCTTTTCCCCTTTCTTGATTGGAAGTAAACATTAAAATGTCTCTAAGCGTTTGTATTTTCCAGGTTCATAACCAGTCAGCATAGATCCTTTCATCACACCTTAAATAACTACTGTAGCAAAGTCATCTTCTTAAGAGACTAAGTTGTGATGAGGTTTTATCTACTACACTTGGCTGGGAATGAACTAGCTGTCTTAATTTTCTTAGTGTGCAAATGGATGTAGTTACTTGCCTCGTCCTAGTAAAGTTCCCAAGAGGGCATATATTCCCCTTAGTTTTGTTTTATTTTAAAACTGCACTTCTATAGCATATTTATGCCCTAGTATTAGTCCAATGTGGATTTATCATTCATTTTTGCACTAATTGTTGGAGACACCAGCTATAATGTTTGAATTTCTAAGAAAGTCCTCTGATGATCAGGGCCCTTCAGACCAGCCTAGTGAAAACACGTTAGCTACGCGAGGAAGTGCACAGCTGCTGTGAAGGAAGTGTCTCCTGCTTTGGAAGAGCTTGTAGATGTCTGTCTCGCCCTCTGCCACAGCAGTCTGTGTGTGTGTGTGTGTGCAGAGAGATTTTGTATGTAGGTATTTTGCCTGTGTGTATTTGGTACCATGTGTGTGCAGTGCTTGGGGAGGCCAGAAAGTGTCAGACTGCACTGCCCGGTGGGTGTCTGGAGCAGACTGGAGCCTCTAGAAGAGCAGCCATTGCCCTGAATGTGAGTTCTCTCTCCTGCCTTAGAAGGCAAATTTACCTTTCTTCTTCTTCTTTCTCCTCCTCCTTCCTCTTTTTCCTTTTCTACCTCCTTTTCTTTTTCCTGGTTTTTTGAGATAGGGTTTTTCTGTGTGTAGCCCTGGCTGTCATGGAACTAACTCATTTTGTAGACCAGGCTGGCCTAGAATTTTGAGACTGCCTCTGTCTCCTATACGCTGGGAATAAAGGCGTGCGCCACCACACCTGGCAGGAAAACTACCTTTATTTATAGTCAGGTGACATGGGCAAGCAGCCAGGCCAAGTTTGCTTAGTAGCTGACAAATGTTAGTAGCTGTCATTTTCTGGGACTCAGTATCAAAGAGAAACATTGCCAAGACCACCAGATTCCTGTGTTTTACAGTCTGTATTAATGCTGCCATCTCATTTCATACTTGACTTTTCAAGACTGTAAGACTGATGATAAGAAATCCCCAAACTCCAGCTGACAGCAGGCAGAAACATCAAAGAAATTCTGTTGCACTTGAAATTTGAAGTGTCTTTGACTTTGAGACTTCTGAAAAAAAAAAAAAAAAAGATTTAAGCTCTCCTGTCTGGCGGACAACTCGGCTCTCCAGCCATCCTTGAACACTGCTTAGGTTTGTGAGTTGCTAAGAGCCATACATACATGGGCAGAAGAATTCTTAGGCATCTGCCATAAAGTAGTTCACAAGTTTGAGGTTCAGTCTTCTCAGTGGTGTAAAGTGTTTTCTAATATTGGAGAGAAATTAAGACTAAGGGCATACAAAACTTGGCAGAGTCAGTGCAGCTTGTTTTTGTTACCAACTAAGCAATTTAAATACTTGAATAAAGGAAATACTGGACTTGGAAGTGTAACTTGAGGCTTCTTTCCTGAGGTGCTGGGAAGTTACTGCAGAGGTGCTTTTAAATACCTCAAAATAGTTTGGAGGATTACAAGTGAAGCATATGGTTCTCTCTCTCCTCCCTCCCTCCCACCTCCCGTCTCCTTGGTATTTCCAGACGGGGTTTCTCTCTGTGTGTAGCCCTGGCTGTCCTGGAACTCACTCTGTAGACCAGGCTAGCCTTAAACTCAGAGATCCATCCATCTGCCTTTGCCTCTGCCTCCCGAGAGCTGCTATTAAAGGCTTGCACCAAAGTCACCCAGCTGTCTTTTTTGACTGTATTCACCTCATTCTTGTAAGCCATTGTTGGGATGGCAGTGACCCTTAAAGGGAAGCAAGTGAAAATCACAGACCTGTCAAGCCAGCTCTCTTTCTTTTTGGTTTTTCGAGACAGACTTTTTCTGTGTAACCTCAATCTCACAGTGATCCACCTGCCTCTGCCTCCCGAGTGCTGGGATTAAAGGTGTGTGCCACCATGCCTGACGAAACCCACTTTTAAAAATGGTTCACATAATTAAGATTTGCTCAGGACTGTTGTTGAGGAATGTATATAGTACAGTCCTGTGACAAAGTTTTTGTATTTACATGAGTTTTCACTCATTTTTCAGAATCTGTTCGAAAAGACAGAGAACCCAATACAAAAATGAGGCCATGTCCGTATCACGAGGACGCAGTGCAGGCGCGCAGTGAGAGAGCCCCGCCCCCCCACCCGCCCCTCCCGCAGATGCGCTGCTGCAGCAAATAAAATAATCAGTAATCTAAAAGAAATGGTCGATGGCCCATAGCGTTCAGAGGAGGAGCTACAAGATCGGAGCAAATTGCTCTGCCTTAGGCGGCTCAGCCGTGACTGAGATAGGGCAGTGGCGGGAACCTGCAAACGCCAGGGGACTCTCCAATACCCGGGGTGTGGTCCACTCTCAGCCCTGAGCCGCCCTCGGACCTTCTGATCGACGGTCAAAGTGGGCGTCATCCATTGCCTCCGGTCAGTCGGGCACACACACAGCGGGTGTTGAGAGTGGTCGCTGTGAACTGTGCGGCCAGGCGGGAAAGCGCAAGGGCCCACTTGCTGTATGTAAAGCAAGCTTGACCCAGCTTGGTTCTTTAGAGGAGATGGGATGTGTGTGGGAAGCTCATACGCTGTCCAGATTTGAACAGGAGGCTGCTCTTTGTGACCTACCCTCAGTCTGAAAACTAGGCCATTCCCACAGGAGGAGTTCTCAAGCCTGTATGCTGAATTGTCCCTGGACTTAATTCCTGCAGGCTGTGGGCGCGCACACAGGAGAACTGGGGGAGTCCACGCTGGGACATGACTAGCTTCCGAAGAGCAGCACTGGGAAGACAGTCGTTAGTGTCTTACAACAAAGGAATTCACACTGACTGATACCCACCGGTGTGATTAGCTCGGGATGGAGTTTTCTAAGAAAGCTCTGAATGCGACTGTTACATTTCTTATCCCTGCCATGTAGCCGCACAGAGGAAGAAGCCAGGCTTGTAATAAGTCAGAACACAGAACTAGAGCCAGTCATCTCTCTAGGAGATGCAGCTACTTAAAAGTTAGAAATCAGAGTCCTGCGAGTTCATTTCAATGTCACCACCAAGCCAGTGTCAGGAGTCTGGCCTCCAGTGTGGCCTTGGCTAGGGTTACAGAATCTGGTCGTTGGTCTACAAAATACTTTGTGGATATGAAGGCCACCAGACGTGACCTGTGAATGTCCGATCGTCTTCTTTAACATGCTCCTGGAGAAACTTGTTTTCAACAGTTTTGTTTTTCCAATTAAAAATAGCTGTTGACTATTAGACATAATTTGCATGTGTAAATCTCCCCCCCCCCCATGGAACCTAGGGATATGTATCTTCTCATTAACAGTAACGCACATCTTCTGGTTACATGTATGGCCAAAGTGTCTAGATTACTTGAGAAACTTGTTTGTGGTTGAATGCCTGCTAAAAACACAAGCCAGAATATTCTAACCTATAGTGTGTGTCCTCTGTTCTTTGTATCTTAACTTGAAATAATCTTCAGTATCTTGCTAAATGAAGAATTCCTAATGAACTGTTTTCAGGTGCATGGTTATTTTTTTGTTTTGGGTTTTTTTTGTTTTTTGTTTTTGAGCTTTCATGTTTAAATGTCCAGTCCCAAATATCATGGAAATTACTTATTGGGCAATTATGTATACTCAAGAAACACCATGAAATGAAAGTGCCTCAGTCTTATGAAGATTTACGTGAATTTTGGCAGTGTGGACTGGGGGTTTGAATTTATGGTTTTCTGAGGCAGAGCCACTTTCTGTCAGCATCTGATCTTGTCCAGCCTTTCATAATGGAATCTCTTTCTGATTTAGCATTTAATGGGAACATCTTTATTAACCCTTTAAAGTGCTTGGTCTCTTTATCATGACTGCATTGAGTAAGCAGTTTCTGTGAAGTCGCTCTTGGACGTGTGCAGAACCTAAAGCCTGGCCAGCGAGCCACCACTTCTGTATGGCTTACAGCCATGTTTCAGGTTTCTGTTAACGGTTTCTTCATATGTGACTGAGAAATCAGAGCATCTAACTGGCAAGATATCAGCTTAACAAAAAATACAAAGAGAAAGCGAGGTACAGATACACCTTTTTACCTTTTCTTAAAAATAATATTTATTACGTATACAGCGTTGCACCTGCTTGTACACCCGCACACCAGAAGAGGACACCAGCTCTTACGGCTGTGAGCCACCATGTGGGTGCTGGGAATTGAACTTAGGACCTTTGCAAGAGCAGCTGGTGCTCTTAACCTCTGAGCCATCTCTCCAGCCCCCACCTTTTTACTTTTTATTTTCCAGTTCACTTATATCAATTAACCCTGGAGTCTTCAAGGCAATCTTGTATATGCGCTATAGGTATACAAGTGTCTTATTTGTCATTAATCTGCTTTTTATTAATCAGTGAGGATTTTTTAGTAGGTATGTTAAAATTAATATACTTTCCCCCTCAGTAGGCTTTTATTGTAGTTAATTTATCATTATGGCTTAAAAAATGTTTATTATTAACCCTATAATTATTACCATGGTGGTTATTTCTAACCTGCTAACAATCAATCAAGACACAGACACCTGTTATATTTTAAGATAGCCTTAGTTAACTTGGGGCAGGGCAGATATTAATCCCCTAAACTACTTCCCATAGTGCCACCTAACCCATGGCACAGCTTTGTCTCTCTTCTCCCAAGATTCTCTCTCTCCTCTCAAAGCCCTGGAACCTTAGCCAGGCCTATGCCATTTGCTCTGGCCTTTTATTAGTCAAACAGGTTAGACTC
The DNA here is from genome assembly GCA_907169655.1 of Acomys percivali. NCBI lineage: Eukaryota > Metazoa > Chordata > Mammalia > Rodentia > Muridae > Acomys > Acomys percivali. The sequence continues at coordinate 142,794,115 of OU015745.1, read as the reverse complement.
TTAGGTAAGGTACAGGTGGGGCAGAGACAGCAAGCAGTAATTAGCATCAAAATACATCAGACCAACTTCCAATAGACTTTGAGCATTGTTTTTCTACATCTTGAGAGACTTTAAGGAGCTTTGTGAGCGTCTTTGATTTTTTTTCTTTCAAGATTTATTTATTTATTATAGGTACAGTGTTCTGTCTGCATGTACATCTGCAGGCAGATCTCATTAAGATGGTTGTGGGCCACCATGTGCTTTGCTGGGAATTGAACTCAGAACCTCTGGAAGAGCAGCGAGTGCTCTCAACCTCTGAGCCATCTCTCCAGCCCCGACTTTAGATTTTAAAGGGTATCTCTCTCTCTCTCTGATCCTCAAGTATTTACTTACTTTAGTAACATTTTATCTAAAGGCTGGGCAAGGAAGGTAATACCCCCGATTTCCTCACTAGTAAATCTAGAATGCGTTGTTTCTCACAGAGGTTACCAGTTTCCCTTATCCTCTTGTGGGAGCAGTATTTGGCGGGGCCTTTTGTCTTTCAGCACACAAAAGAAAACAGAAAACATTGTCTATGAGTTACAAACGGCCAAGTTTTAAAAAGCGCCTAGCCTTGCATTTTCACTCACGTTCTTTGGATCCGCTTGGCAATCATCAGCGCTGAGACTAGCAGGCTGGAGGAAGGCCAGGAGGAGGACATCTCGCCGCTGCGGACCGGAAGCTCGCGGGGCCTCCTCCCGGAAGGGCCGAGGGCGTGGCCTTGCTCGGCCCGGGGGCGTGGTCTTGGGGGCGTGGACGGAGGCAGGCGCGCAGGCGCAGTTGTTCCGCGGTGCCGTGGCGCCATGGCGGCCACGTTCTTCGGCGAGGTGGTGAAGGCGTCCTGCCGAGCTGGGACTGAGGAGGAGGAAGAGGAGGAGGAGCAGAGCAGGCGGGACACGCCGGAGGACCGAGAGGTCCGGCGGCAGCTGGCGCGGAAGAGGTCAGGTTCCGGGAAGGCTTCTCCCGCCGCTCGGCCCGGCGAGCGCCCCGCGTTCACGCAGGGACACGGGCTCCCCGGGAACGCTTGCCCTCCGTCCTGCACTCCTAGAACTATTCCCAGACACACAGAGATCACGTCACGCCGCCCCTGGGAATTTCCAGTTGTGACTCCCCACACCTCTTCCTAAGCATGCATATCCGTCGTGTGTGTGTGTGTGTGTGTGTGTGTGTGTGTGTGTGTGTGTGTGTGTGTGTGTGTGTGTGTGTGTGTGTGTGTGTGTGTGTGTGTGTGTGTGTGTGTGTGTGTGTGTGTGTGTGTGTGTGAGAAGTTGGGTGTCCTGTGGCTTTCCCACCTCCTTTTGGGGAAGTCTCTCACTGAACCCAGAACCCACCGTTTCTGCCTCTCTGGCTGGCCCCAACCACAGGGATTCTTGCTTTCCTAGTATCATCACTCCTAGCTTTCAGGTGGGCTCTGGGATCAGAACCTGTGTCAGGTTGGCACCTTAGCACCGCCCCTGCCCTAAGTGTGCTAATGACATTTTCAACATCACACCAGTCAAATTCACCTAGAATTTTTCAGATGATACTTTTCGGAGACCCTTGGCAGTTCGTTTCATTTCACTCCTCAGAGCCCTGGTTTGACTGAGGGGGTGCCCTGCAGTCATTTCATGTGCACACCCCTCGCCTACTTTTGCCCATAACCAAATGTTTGAACATTTGCTTGGAGTCTCTCGGTGACACTCAGTGTTCGGCCTTTTGCAGGCAGGAGTGTTTGAAACTCTTTGGTCTCTTTTTGCACTCTGTCTGCATCACATGGTTGCTGGCAGGGGTGTGTCAGGTCAGTATGAAGTTTGTTGGCTGCAGTTTTCCTCATTGCTTGAGTCTGCTGTATTTTATAAAAAGGAAGCGTGTATTTTGCCCATTCGTAAGGGCAGGAAGGACACTGACTCTGACCCACCACCATCTCCACCTGTTATTTATAGCTTGAATCACCCACCCAGTCATCCATCCGTCCACGTATATGTAACAACGTCTGTTAACTATCTATAGAAATAGGGCCGGGCTGTGGTGGCGCACGCCTTTAATCCTAGCACTTGGGAGGCAGAGGCAGGCGGATCACTGTGAGTTCAAGGCCAGCCTGGTCTACAAAGTGAGTCCAGGACAACCAAGGCTACACAGAGAAACCCTGGCTTGAACAACCAAAAATAAATAAATAAGTAGCATGTCTGTCCACCGTCCATCTCATCTGTCTGTCCTTCATCTGTTTATACATCCATCTCTATATAGACCTGTCATCTCTCTCTTACAGTGTGATAGTGGCTGTAGTGACATTTGCTTACCTCTGCTTTGTCTCTTGCTGTTAGGGAGGTGCGGCTTCTCCACAGACAGACAAAAACCTCCCTGGAGGCTGCACTGCTAGCAAAGCACCCTTGCTCCACGTTCATAATCGCAGTAGGAAGTAACGCAACAGGTAAGTGTCACCTCCTGGACTTGACATTCCACTGAGAGAGTGGGCTTGGTCACCTAAAAAGGTCACGACAGGTACTGGCCATGTGGCTCAGGTGGTAGAGTGCCTGCCTGCTATGCACAAGACCCTGGGTTTGATCCTGGTGCCATGTGACCTGGGCATGGTGTAGTCTGAGCACTCAGGAGGCAGAGGCAGCAGACAGGGGCATGCAGAAGTTCGTGCACTCTCATGCATGAAACCTTGTCTTAAAAAGTCACAGTAGTTTTGTTTCAAGTAAGGTAGATTGCCCGCTCTTTGTAATAAACATTTTTTTTTTTTTTAAATGAAACTTAAAGGAAATATGCGTAGCTTCAGAATTACAGCTCAGGGCCCTATTTTCTAGTTTATTGTGGTGTCCAGGAGTCTAGCAATAATTGCAAATATTTTTAAATACTTTAGTTCTAAGGTCTTTGCATGCATTTATTGACCTGATAGGTTTAATGTGGACCACTGTGAGTTTAGTTGGAGTATACATGGAGACCTTTATAGTTTCAGTGTGTTTGAGGGCTCTCTAGTTAAGGGCCCTTACCCTGCACGTTAGCTCTTCGTAGAGATTGTGTAAGCAGTAGTTAACTGTTCACGCCTATGTGAAGGTCTGCTGGCCTCATGGCTTTAGAAGAGTGCTGCGCCGCGACACTGCAAAGTCTGTGGGCAGGCCTGCCTTTCCAGTCCCTGCTTGTCTTTCACTCCTTGGCCTCAGATTTTCTTTGCTCCAAATTAGATGGTCTTTAAGGGTTTTTTCTTTTAATTATTTTATTTTATGTGTGTTGGTGTGAGGGTGTCAGATCTGGAGTTACAAGCAGTTGTGAGCTGACATGTGGGTGCCGGGAATTGAACCTGGATCCTTTGGAAGAACAGACAGTGCTCTTAACCACTGAGCCATCACTCAGGCCCTACCTTCCCCTTCCCCTTTCCCTGTTTTTTTTTTTTTTTTAGATTTTAAAAAGAAATTTAAGCCAGATATGGTGGCAGACTTCTTTAATCCCAGCACTCGGGAGGCAGGGGCAGGTGGATCTCCATGAATTCGAGGCCAGCCTGGACTGCAGAGCGAGAGTTCCAGGACAGCCAGAGCTACATAGAGAAACCCTGTCTTGAAAAACAAAACAAGAACAACAACAAAATTTAATTATGTGTGTGTGTCTGTGTGAGTTTGCCTAAGAGTACAGATCTCCTAGTGCTGGGACTACAGAGAGTTGTGAGTCACAAGGGGCAGGTGCCAGGAGCTGCAGCAAGAGCCGTGCTCAGTCCGAACTGCTGAGCAACTCTCCAGGCCCTGCTGACAGGGTCTCGAGTGACCGGTCCAGCTGTAAGCTCTGGGGTAGCCTCTGGGGTAGCTGAGTTTGCATAGCCAGACACTGATTTATATGGCCATTTTTTTCCTACAGCATTTTTGTCATCATTTGTTATGAATTCGGGAATCTGGGAAGAGGTCGGTTGTGCTAAGCTCTGGAATGAATGGTGCCGAACTACAGACACTGTCCATCTGTCTCCTGCAGATGCCTTCTGTGTGTTTTATCAACTGAAATCAGATCCCTCGGTATGTGAGACTTGACTTTATCCTCTTAAAACACAGTCATTTAGGGACGAGTCTATGGTTCTCACAGGCCCCGGCTCTCCTCGGCCGTCAGCGTATTTCCGTTCTAATGGTCTAAGCTTTAGGCCTAACTTAGCTGTTAGAATCAGCAATATGAGAAAGCAGCTGCGTATCTTCTGTTGCTGTAGCAGATGCTGTAAGCGGTCGGCTTACAGAGAGAAAAGGTTGGTTTTGGCCAGTTCTGAACTTCCAGTGCCCGGCAGGGGCAGCCCCTTCGCTTGCTGGGCTTGGGGTGGGGGTGCTTCACTGCTGCAGTATGCAGAGACAAGGCGGGAGCAGAGAGGGAAGGGAGAGGGGATCGGTGCAGCCTCTCTCACGGACACAGTGCTGATGGCCTGATTTCAGCTCTGTAGAGCCGGTCACTGGTATTTATTCATGCGGCGCGCGTGTGAGGACAGTCATGTGGTGTGTCCGAGCTTTCCTTGAGAACGCTTGAATTCTCCTTTCAGGTGTTTCTTTGTCAGTGCAGCTGCTACATTGCTGAGGATCAGCAGTTCCAGTGGCTGGAAAAGGTAAGACAGTTGGTGTGTGTGCTGTTCTTAGAGGCTTGGGGTCTTGTCATTTAGACCTTCACACTCAAATATTAGACAAAAGCTGTTTGTTTCTTTAAGAAAACATTGTACGAATTATGTTATAGAGTATTTAAAAAGAAAAAAAAAAGGATGTGTTTAGCCAGGTGATGGTGGTGCGCACCTTTAAGTCCAACTCTTAGGAGTCAGAGGCATGCAGATCTCTGAGTTCAAGGTGAGCCTGGTCTACAGAGTGAGTTCCAGGACAGCCAGGACTGTTACACAGAGAAACTGTGTCTTCAGAAACAAAAATAGGGCTGGAGAGATGGCTCAGAAGTTAAGAGCTCTGGCTGTTCTTCCAAATGTCCTGAGTTCAATTCCCAACAACCACATGGTGACTCACAACCATCTACAATGAGATCTGGTGCCCTTTTCTGATCTGAAGGCACACATGTGGGCAGAACACTGTATAATAAATAAATCTTTAAAAACAAGCAAGCAAACAAAAGCTTGTTTAAAGTGAGCAGCCTAGTAAGATGCTGGGCATTGTGCTCTGACTCTGCAGTGTGATGAGGAAGCACCTAGGGGAGGGAAGGAAAGGGTGTGTCTGCCACGCCCACCACTACACCCACCACTCTCCCAAATAACCCAAGTCCCTGTTTTGGAAAACTATAACTTACATATTGAATGTGCTTTCTCTAGAATGTTTGAGACTAGAAATGCTTTGTTTTTCATATTTTTTTTAAGTCTTAGAATGTTTGCATGTACAGACTGGCATGTTTCAGATAAAAGACTCAATTTTAAACTTACGCTCATGTTTTATATATAGCGTAAACTAATTTTAAGCTTTTTAAATTTGTGAAGTAAAGTTTCATTGTATGAGATTTTCCATTTGGCTTGTCCTCTGGCAGACCAAAAGTTTGGATTTTGGTGGTATGGCCCTTTTTTTTTTTGAGACAGGGTTTCTCTGTGTAGCCTTGGCTGTCCTGGACTCACTTTGTAGACCAGGCTGGCCTCGAACTCATAGATATCTGCCTGCCTCTGCCTCCTGAGTGCTGGGGCTACAGGTGTACGCCATTGCATATGTCTTAATTTTACTTTTAAGTTATGCAAGATGATGGTTATATAAAAATAATATCCTTGTACTATGGGAAAAACACATTTGAGACTTGGGATATAAAATGAGGCATTTTAAAATAAAATATGCTTTATGTATCTGAGTGTTTTGTCTGCATGTGTGCATATGTACCATGTGTGTGCCTGGTGTCCTCCGAGGTCAGAAGGGCATCTCATCCCCTGGAACTGTAGTCTCTGGTGCTTGTGATTGCCCGTCAAGGTCCTGGGAGCCAAACCCAGGTCCTCTGCAGAGCAGCAAGTACTCCGAACCTCTAGCCAGCTCTCCAGTGCTCAGATTACACATTTAAAGCAAAGTACTTCTTTTTATGTTTTTGTTTAATTTTATTTGGGCTTTTTTGAGAGTCTTACTTGTTAGCTCAAGCTGGCCTTGAATTTAAAATTCTTCTGCTTCAACTCCTCTGTGCTGAGATTATAGGCATCTGTTGCCATGTGAGGTTAAAGCAGAGTCTTGTTCTCCGCTCCCCCACCCCTACCCCATACAGGGTTTCTCTGTGTAGCCCTGCTTGTCCTGGAGCTTGTTCTCTGGACTCACGCCGCCACCACTGCGACAGCAGAGTTTTTAAGTCAATGTTGTTCCCCTTAGGCAGTGTTAGCGACAGCCAGATTCTCATAATGGCAGCTGTCAAGTGCTGTGGGTTCAGACCAGGCTATTACAGGGAGGAAGCTAAATTAGTGCTGTTTTCTTTCTTAAATGGACATACCCAGTAACGAGCTTGCAAGCGGTAATGTTTTTAGTATTTATTTACAAGCTATGCTGTACTTAAATTAATTGTATAACTCATTTATGAGTCCCGGATAGAAAACTTGTAGTTTTTCTGTTATTTTTGGCACTGGCCATTTTTTTATTGCATAAAATATTTTAAACTAGTCAGACATGGTGGCACACATAGTCACTTTTTTGTTGTTTTGAAAAAATACATCAACAAAAAGAAGAGGGGAAAGTGGTTATTTTGGCTACACTTCCAGAGGCACAGTGTCTGTCCCGGTGGAGAGCAAGTGGCCGCAGACAATGGTGACCGAGACATCCACAGCAGGAGGGAAGGAGGGCGGGAACAGGGTGGGGCTGCGCCCAGGGACGCGCTTCCCACAGCAAGGATGCACCTACCAATAGCCCTGCCAAGTGAAGACCAAGCGTGCACATCATGAAGCTGTGAGTCCATCTCTCACTTAAACCGCAGCTCCTGTAAGTTCAGCACTTGAGAGGCCATGAGCTCGAGGCCAGCATGGGCTACATAAGGGCCATGAGCTCGAGGGCAGCATGGGCTACATAAGAGACACTGCCTCAGCAAACAGTCAGATAGATGAGCACAGAGCGAAAAATAAACAAAACAATTTCAGCAAATATAGTATCTAAAAATCCTTTCTTTTAGGGCTGGAGCGATGGCTCAGAGGTTAAGAGCACTGGCTGCTCTTCCAGAGGTCTTGAGTTCAATTCCCAGCAACCACATGGTGGCTCACAACCATCTATAACTGTACTCCGTTGGGATCTGATGCCCTCTTCTGGTGTGCATATGTATAGACAGACAAAACACTCATATACATAAGGTACATAATTAAATAAATCTTTAAAAATAATAGCCAAGTGCATGCCTTTCATCTTTCCTAAGCATTGGGAACCAGAGGCTCTGTGAGTTTGAGGCCAGCCTGGTCTACAAAGCCAGTTCTAGGACAGCCAGGACTGTTAAGAGAAACTCTATCTTGAAAAACTAAAAAACAAACAAAAATTCTTTAAAAAAAAAAAAAAAAAGTTGTTGCTTTCACTGTTTTTTTTTTTTGTTTGTTTGTTTGTTTTTTTGTTTTGTTTTTGCCATGAATTTAAGTGAAAGGTATAAGGGTCCTTGGGGAGCTGTCAGGTCACAGCTGCTGTAGGACTTTGAGATTCGGTGTGGTTGACGTCCTAGGCGGCAGGTGAGAGAAGGATGTGGACTGTGCGCCTGTGAGTCTGCTCAGGGCGGCAGCCACGGGCTTTTGTTGTTTGGATCCATGAGCGGCGCACTAGTGCATCACATGGACCCTGGACTCTGCCTTCCTCAGTTCAGAGACCAGAAAATGGAAGATTGCTTACCTAGGCCTCAGAGCCATGGTCCCAGGTAGCCAAGCCTGCAGGCTGAGGCGTCGCTAGAGGCTAGGGTGGCTCATGGTGAGGGGAACCTAGGTCTGACATAAAGTCCGTGCTCTCTCAGGTTTTTGGCTCCCGACCCAGGAAGACCATGCGGGTGACAGTTCTCACATGCCGACACATCACAGAGTATAAAACCTCCGAGGCCACCTGCAGCCTTCCATCTCCTTTCTTGAGAGCCCTGAAAACGCAGAGATTCAAAGATCCCGCCTGCTGCCCACTGCTGGAACAGCCGAACATTGTGCATGACCTGCCTGCAGCAGGTGGGACTCAAAGTCACAGCCTCCACGCTCTGTCACAGGCTTTATCGATGACCACTGCTTCTGCTAGTGACATTTCCTGGATGGTTGTCAGCGGTCTTGGATGGCAGTTCACTGCTGCTGGTTCTTTGTGTCTGTATTTGCATGTGTGGTCTGATACTCACTTTAATTTTAGAATTCTGAATTGCAGCTATGACAGCAGCTTAGCTTCTTCACTGCTTTTCTGTTTTGGATTCTGTAATATCAGAGTGGAGCCCAGTGTTAGATGTAAATTGTTTGTGTGTGAAACTTGGCAGTTTTAATTATCAAAGTAGAAAGTTTTAGATGTTGAAGCTTGGTTGCTACTCTAATGTTTTTATCATGCCTCTTAAGTATGAGTTTCTCCTGCTATGACAAAATACCCAGCAGCAGTGGCTCATGGGAAGAGGGCTGTTCTGGCCTGCAGTCTAAGGGGACACGGTCCGCCATGGGAGGAGGGCTGTTCTGGCCTGCAGTC
>OU015745.1:142768635-142780191 GCA_907169655.1 Acomys percivali | reverse complement strand
TGGGATAGCCGACTGTCAGGGATAGGGACTGTGCATTCTGGGATAGCGGACTGTCAGGGATAGGGACTATGCTTGGCACAGCACCCCGGACCCAACTATAGCTGAGTGCAGTAGCCCTCAGAGACCAACACAGATCCTAATATGGCACCAAACCCCGCTGTGGCCAGCCAGTGACCTGACATGCTCATCACACTGTCCCCAGGAGTCCTCAGCCCTGGGTCTTCACTGTTCTCTCAGGCGCGCATCATCTGGCCAGTAGGATTTACTAACGTTTTGAGTGTGGAAATGAAAGGCGTGGCGAGCAGCTAGAGGGAGCTGTGTCTGCTGAGGTGGGCGTGCTGCAGGCTCTGTCAGGCTGCCATGCCGGGTCTCGGCTAGGCAGGTGTGCACCGAGCTCAGGGCAGCAGGAGGTTAGCGTCACAGGACTTCTGCAGAGAGACTGCTTTGTGCATGAGCTGCGGCTGGTCTCTGCTACTTTGTGGGTTCTTTCCTCCACCCTTTCAGCCCCCTAACACCAGACAGGTAAGGAAGGAGCTCCCTGAATAAAGTCAGGGGTTGGAAAGGGGGCGACATTATCGTTAGACTGCTTGCTGCTGATGAGGGGCATCAAGCTCCTTGAGGCTAGAGTGATCTACGCACTCAGGGTGTCCAATTTCTTCTTGTTTCTTCTTAGTGCATAACTACTTAACGAACCATGACAAGCACCAACCAACAACCAACAACCCCACCATGCCTCTCAGGCCTTCTGAAAAGGCCCAGAAGTTCCGAATGTCACACAGTTTCAGAAACACTGCAGTTGGGAAAACCACGTCCCTGTCAGCTGCCAGGCTGCCACATGTCCCCACACCTGGGATTAAAATGAAAACACATTCTTAGAATATTTCTGTGTGCTCAAGTTGTCACCACAGTGGCCTTCCCTGTGCCCCAGACAATGAGTGTAGATGGAAGCCAGGTCCCGGGAATGAGCTCACGAGCCAGAGTGTGTGGGCTCGGTGTGGCTGAGGCGGCTGAGGCTCCAGGACCAGGGAGACCTGCTGAGCACATGGATTGGTTGAATTCTCTCTTCCTTTTAACTGAGGACTAAGGTGTTAGACTGATAGTATAGGACTTGACATACTTGCTAATAAGTTACTAGTGTGTTGTCTCCCCTCACCCCCAAGACAGGGTGTCACTATGTAGCCCTGACTGTCCTGGAACTTACTACATAGACTAGACTGACCTCAGACTCATAGATCCACCTACCTCCGTCTCCCAAGTGCTGGGACTAAAGACGTGCGCCACTGCACTAGCTGTAAGTTACCAAATTGAATGCTGGTGACTTAAAAGGAAGCAGAAGAAACTCAAACATAGTGGTAGGTTTTGTCCCCTGCTTAGAGACTTAGCTGCTACTGTGATGGGGTAAGGTAGGCCTTTTAGAAGCCAGTCGGCTCTGAGGGCTCCGTCCCTGAGGGTGGCCGTGGTGCCCAGAACTTGGCCCCTCGAGCCCTCCCTTCTCTGCGGTGTGAGGGGTGGGGCCCTCCAATCTGATTGATGCGTGTTCAAGGCACCATCTTAGAAGAGGAGACTGGGCCCTACCAAATGCCAAACTCGTGACCGTAAATTACCTAGTCTCAGTAGTATAAACAGAACCAGAGAGTACATTTAAATTTTGATTTCTCTTTTTTACACCAGCGGAGACTCATTTCTAAATTACGTCCAACTGTGACAGCTTTGATTTCGGCCAGATGAGTCTCCTCCATCAGAAGGGACTCGTGCCATCCACCTGGTTCTGTGCGGCTTCTCAACTTCATCATCTAACTTTAGAATGCTCTGCTCCTACGTCTCACGTTGGGGCCTGCTCCCGTCATCCTAACTACAGTTACCAGCTGCATGTTGGGTGTGAGACATGGCAGGACCCTCTCTGATAACCCATTTAACCCAAGGACTCTCTGGCATTGCTTAAATACAAAGTCACCATGGCAACTTAAGCCTTGGCCAGCGTTTCCTACAAGCTGCATTTTGTTTTTAGTGACGTCTTGGGAAAGTGGCACTCGTGACACCCGGGAAGACTCAGGCGGGAACATTTTGGTTGCAGCATTGCCTTTCATGAAAGCGTGCCGGAGCCAGCTGCAGGCTCGCCTGTATGCTGCTTTTGATTCCACCCTTGGCAGGCTGCGGGAGGGCGAAGCAGCCCCGGGTTACTTGTGGGAAATCCTGACTCTTACTGCCTGGGGTATCAGCTTTGGTTAATTGGAAAAGGACAAATAATGCTGGTGGCCTTCTTCTCCCTGAAACTTCATCCTTCATAGCAGGAGCTGCTGTGAGGGTCAGGGAGGCGGGAGCTGAGATCATCCAGTGCCTGTGTGGTGGAGTGGATCATGTGTGTAGGCACCTAGAGGGCCAGTCGCGAGAGCAAGCAAAAGAGCCTCTCCTTGCGGGACTGGGACTCCCAGCTGGACTTGGATTTCTCTCTCTCTGATGTGTTCATTTGTGTGTGAGTTGCAGGTGTGTGAATATCGTGGCACCCACATGGAGGGCAGAGGGCAGCCTCAGGTGTGGGTCCTTCCACCTCGTTTGAGGCAGGGTCTTGTGTTCAATGCTGTGTGCCCCAGGCTGGGGACTCGCTGTCTCTGCCTCTCATCTCACAGTGGGAGTGCTGCAGATACTGGCTGCCACACCCAGATCTATGTGGGCTCCGGGAGTCTGAACTCAGGTCTGCAGGCTTATGTGACAAGCCCGTTGGCCGAGTTAGGCCCCTCTGCTCCTGCTTCTTACGCAGTTGGCATAAGAAGAGTCAACAGGAGGAAGTTACAGGTTTTACACGCAGCACACTGCTCCTGTACCAGTAGACAGAGGAGCTCTCAAGTGCAGAGGAGCCTCTCTAGTTACAGCAGCAGTGGGTTCTGGGAGGCGGGGAGCCTGCCGGCAGGAGTCAGGTCACCTGGGGGGTGGAGACAGTGAGACCCCAGGTCGTTCCTGTGTCTCCTTCTTGCTGGTCTGACACAAGCTGAGCGGCTTCCTCTCCCATGCATCCTTGTCATGACTGTACCACTTGCTGCAGGCCCCACAGAACAGATGAACGGCCATCGGCCAGACCTGTGGCGCTGCGGACTGATGACCTCAGACGCTGCTTACAGGGACAGAAGGTTGACTAACGGGACAGTAAGGGAAGAGAAGAAGGGCTTTTAAAAAGATGTGTTTTATCTTACGTGTGTGGGTGTTTGCCTGCATTTATGTACATGGCGTGTGTGCCTGGTACTCAGAGACGCCAGAAGAGGATGCTGGATGCCCTGGAGCCGGAGTTACAGATGGCAGTGAGCCGCGGTGCGCGTGCTGGCAACTGCACGTGAGTCCTCTGCAAGAGCAGCCAGGACTCTTAATGGCCACGTAAGAGTTATTTCGAGGACTAGTCTTTTAGGTTTGGCCTCCCGTTCCATGTGTTGAGAATGTTCCTGTCCCCCATGTCTCAGGGAGGACGCCCTTTGCACAGTGGTTCCACCAGTTGTTTTTAGGAAGAAAAATCGGTGAGAGGCTGGGGTGGTGAATGACCAGAGTGTCATTCTTGTGCCCACTGGGCTATTAGGTCAACGCAGCCCTCAAAGGAACAGTCCCCCCCACTTCAGGGTGTCTTGTTTTGTTTCCTATGTGGGGGTAGGGAGGGTGGGGCGCATGCTCTCACCGTATGGCCCTGGCCAGGCTAAAACTCTTTATGTACACCATGCTAGCCTGAGCTCACAGAGGTCTACCTGCCTCTGGAATTAAAACTTGCATGTGACCACACCCTTTCTAATAAGTGTTTTTGTCACGTTAGTGTATTTGTGTGTGTATGTTTATGGGTACGCGTGTACCACGGTGCACATGTGGCGCTCAGAGGACAACACTGGGAGTCGGTTCTCTCCTTCTACCATGTGGCTCTTGGGACGGAACTCAAGTCATCGGACTTGGCAGAAAGTGTCGTTACCCATACACCTCTTTTGCCCGTCCTTGGTACCATTCTTGAACCAGGCCTGGAAATGCACATTTTCCAAACAAGGACACCAGAGCTCAGGGAATTATACCCAAGTCTCACACCACAGTATGGAATGGGATCAGCTCCACTCTTTGTGCCCACTGCTGCTTTGCCTTTAGGGGTTGGTCTGGCTTGTGGATGTGACTTTGCCAAGGCTTTCCCAACCCTCGGGGGACATGGCAGCAGATGGTAGGGACACCTGTGTGCACACAAAACCACTGAGGTCCTAATGGCCCATAATACCAGGGTTCTGAGGCCTTCAAAGCTGGAATCTCCCAGAGAAATGAGAGACCTCCTTAAGGTGATTTTTGCAGGTTCCCAGAGAAGAATCTAGCCCAGAAGAATCACGTGTCTTGCCTTAGCGGCTCTCTGCTGTGAGGCCACTGCTGCAGGAAGTCTCAGGCCAGGTCAGCCTGATACTCCTGGTGGGTGTGTCCTCAAGAGTAACACAAGCAGAGTCAGAGAGCTGGCAGCAGAGTTGCACGTTAGTGATAAAATGAAACTTGAGCCAGGCGTGATGGTGCATGCCTTTCATCCCAGCACTTGAGGTAGAGGCAGGAGGATCGCTGTGAGTTCAAGGCCAGCCTGGTCTACAGCTAGGCCAGCCAAGGTTAACAGAGAGAGACCCTGTCTCGAAAAACGGGGGGAAAAAGGGGGGACTTGAAAAGCTGCCTTCGAGGAGCCAGGCCTGCCTAAGTTTCTGAAGGGCCATGGAGGCAGGCCCAGGTATGTAGTAGCTACCCACCATAGCAAGGTCGGATCCAGTGGCTTCAATTGCTAGGCCTCTCTGGCGTGTTCGACATCACGTGTGCTTACACAACCAGGAAGAAGTGCTCTCTGGTGGGCTGGCCCAGCAAAAGTTGGATTTTCTACTTTTGGTTCCAGAATGCCTCTGGGTTCAAGAGACATGAGCTGGGCAAAGGCCCCAGACTGAGTGAGCATCTGGCCCATCGTGTCTACCAGCCACCGAGCCCAGGCTGAGCTAGTCCATGGCAGGGCCACGGTCGGGGTGAAGCTGGCACACCCTCTACGCCCCCTCTCAGGCTGGTGCAGAGGTCCCACCCGGTGGTCAGGCTGGGCAAGTGTTCTGACTTGCAGTGTCTCCATGTAGCCAAGCGTGGAGCTTTAATGGTATTGACGAACTACCCACTTCTTACGCTGCCAGGTGGCTGCCGGATGCTGCCCAGGCCAGAGCACTCAGGAATTTTGATGTGTGTTCACTAGTGACGAGAAGGTAGGGTGTAAGCCACATGTCTGTCCAAGCTCTTCATAGTGAAACATGAGAGAGTTCATTTATCTGTGCCGATCGATGCACGGTAAGCTGATACCAAAACAGCTCAGAGTGGGACTTTTTCAAAGTATGACAACACACCTGAATGCTCCAAGGACAGCAGCTCTGGCTAAATCTCCAGGATTCTGTGCTTCATCAGCCAACAAGTTCTCTCCAATGCCACCCCCCCCCAGAACCCTCTGCCTCCCGCTCCACTGCTGCTCATAGGCATGGTTTTCTTTAATTTTTCAGTAACCTGCTGTCATGCACAGATGCCTTGGATCTTAGAAGGACAATTCAGGGGACATGGCCACTGTACCTGGGTCACAGCCACCAGTCACTTGGCAACCCATTCATTACCAATGAGGCGCTTAACTTTTCCAACTCTGCCACCTCGGGGAGGGAATTTACCAGAACTACTGGGTTTTATAGCTCTGATGTCCCTACCACGCTGCTTGGGAATCCATTGCAAAACCCGAGGGCTGGAGTTTAGCTTTTTGATGACCTCCCTTGGAGCGATGAGGCCTCTGAATAGACCCTGCAAGTAGGCGGTGACCCAGACCCTCATCTGTGTGGTGGACAGGTTCACACTCTAATTCTCAAACTCCTAACCTCCAATGTGACTGGACTTGAAGATGAGGTATAATTAAGGCCAGAGGCGTGGGCCCTTCCTGCAGTCGGGCTGAAGTTCTTCCAAGAAGAACTAGACACTTGTCACTTCTACACACACACACACACACACACACACACACACACACACACACACGGCAAAGGCCACATTAGGACACTGGGATGTCACCACCTGCGTGTTGAGGAGACAGCCCTCATTAGATGCCAGCCTTGCCTACGTCTGGACTTTGGACGCCTACCTTCTGAACTGACACAATACTTTTCATTTTTCCTCCTTTTGTAGTGCTAAGGGTCAAACCCAGGCAGTCTGCCATTAAGTCACATCTGTACTGCTAGTTTCCAGCTTTAATTCTCCAGTGTCTGGTATTCTGCTTAGGTAGTCAGAGCAGACCAGTATGTCTGATGATGAAGAGCAAGGTGCTTTGGATCTGGCTGTGAGGGCCGTTGATCACCAGCTCAGCCTGTTCCCTAACAGGATCCAGACACTGTGGCAGGGGGCTGGGTCAAGTCAGTCCATACGCTGTGCCTCTTGTGACATGGACTTTGGGACACCGGGCCAGACAGTGGTTGAGGAATAGATTACCCATCATCACTAGGTCAGTTCGGATGGTGTGGGAACATTAACTCGGGGGGTGTCTATGAGCGTGTTTTCAGAATGCTTTAACCGACAAGGGAAGCCCCACACCCAGGTGGCTGGGTATGTTCCATGGAGAGGTCTCAGGCCAAATAAAGGCAGAAAATAAAACAACAGTGCTGTGATGGTTACTTATATCAACTTGACACACGCTTTTGAGAGAAGGGAGCTTCAATCGAGAAAATGCCTTGATAAGATCAGGGTGCAGCCAAGCATGTAGGACATTTTCTTAATTAGTGATTGATGTGGGAGGGCACAGGCCATAGTGGGTGATCCCTGGGCTGCCGGTCCTGGGTTCTATAAGAAAACAGGTTGTGGGCTGGAGAGACGGCTCAGGGGTTAAGAGCACTGGCTGCTCTTCCAGAGGTCCTGAGTTCAATTCCTAACAACTACATGGTGGCTCACAAACATCTATAATGAAATCTGGTGCTCTCTTCTGGCCTGCAGACACATATGCAGGCAGAACACTATACAAAAGGAAGGAAGGAAGGTAGGTAGGAAGGAAGGAAGCAAATAGGCAAGCAAGCAGGCTGAACAACCCATGGAGAGCAAGCCAACAAGCAGCACCCCTTCACCGCCTCCATATCAGCTCCTGCCTCCAGGTTCCTGCACTGGTTCAGTTCCTGTCCTGATTCCTTTCAGTGATGGACTACAGGGTGGAAGTGTAAGCCTAATAAACCCTTTCCTCCCTAACTTGCTTTTTGGTCGTGCTATTTTATCACTGCAATGGTAACCCTAAGACAAGCATACATGGCCGGGTGGTGGTGGTGGTGCACGCCTCTAATCCCAGCACTCAGGAGGCAGAGGCAGGTGGATCGCTGTGAGTTCGAGGCCAGCCTGGTCTACAAAGTGAGTCCAGGACAGCCAAGGCTACACAGAGAAACCCTGTCTCGAAAAACAAAAAACAAAACAAAACAAAACAAAAAGACAAGTGTTCGCTTCTCTCTGCTTCCTGATGGCAGACACAGAGTGAGCAGCCACTTCACACTTAATCCACTTCACACTTAGTCCGCTGCCATGGTTTTCCTAACATGATGGATTGGACCAAACCATTAGCCAAAATAAACATTTCTTTCCTTAAATTGCTTTTCTCAGGTACTTTGTCAATGAGAAAATTGGGTGTGAGTGAAGCTGCCTGGAGCTGTGGTTTAGGGACACTGCCATGGGCTGGAGGCCATAGGGACATAGACCCGAGGCACTTCAGAGCTGTGCCTTGAAGATGGAAGTGTCTGCCTAAGCTGCACACCATTTTCCAGTTACCTGAAGGCGAATCATTCTGTTCCCTGTGATCTGCCGGGAAGGCTCCCTGGCCCCCACAGGCAGGCGGGGCTAGCTTGCCAGAGTGTGAACTCTGTGGGCTGCAGAGGCTTTCCATTCTGCACAGCGTGGGACCTGCGGCCCCAGCACAGAGGCTGGCTCTGTGAGGAAGTCAGCTGATTTCCCTCAGCGGAAAACAAGAATCAACTGCCACCTCAAACACTGGGAAAATGACCCAGGGTGAGGTAACAGCTTTTGAAGCATGGTGCAATTGTGGTGGGCACATACGGTGTTTGTAAGCATCCTACTGGGGGGCACCGAGGGACACTCAAGAAGAAAAATATATTTGGTTTTCAACCTGGTTCTTTAAAAAGCAAAAGATATATTTATGTATTTTATGTATGTCAGTGCCCTTTCTGCATGTGTGTGTGTATGCCAGGAGAAGGCATCAGATTCCATCATAGATGGTCATGAGCCACCACGTGCTTTCTGGGAATTGAACTCAGGACCTATACAAGAGCAGCCAGTGTTCTTAGCTGCGTGGAAGACACCGAGACAATGATCTGCCATGTCTGGACCTCAAAGTGAGTCCAGGACAGCCAAGACTACCCAGAGAAACCCTTCTTGGAAAACAGACAAACAAATAAAAACAAACAAACAAAAAGGGTTTATTTGATTTATTTATGTGTATGTGTGGGTGTCTGGGGGTCACACGTACATATGAGTGCAGGTGCTCACGGGGCCAGGAGAGGTTGTTATCACTCCACACAGGTGCTGTGGCTGGACTCAGGCTTTCAGGAGGAGCAGTTTATTTTCTTTTATTGCTTTCTTGAGACAGAGTCTTAGAATTTATCTCAGCTGGCCTGAAACTCACGGAGATCCACCTGCCTCGGCTTCTCAAGGATTGGGTTTAAAGGTGTGCGCCAAGTCCAGCCTCGTACATGCTCATAAGCACGGAACCATCTCTCCAGCCTGGATACTTACCTTTTAAGTAAGAGATGCTGTCTGTTTGTCCTTCCTTCACTCCAGTGACAGGGCGCTGTGGGAGGCACGCGAGGCACACTGGATGTTTTTCTGTCTTGAGCTAAGGTTTGTCTTCAGCCTGCCCTAAAAAGACAAGGACCACGACTTGCTAGTATTTGGAAGCCCGGCGTCCAGAGCAGTGGTTTTCAATCTAGTTTACATGCAGCAGCCATGACTCTTCCATTGACTTTCTTAAGATAACCTCCTGGCTTGCAGTGTGAGGCTTGGCGTGGTCTCCAAGTCCACCCGCTAGTCGCTGGAGGGCATCCCAGCCGGCTTTGGATCCAGGCTGAAAGGCAACCTCATCAGTATGAATTCTCAGAGATCTTGGAGAGCCCAGCTGCTGCTCCTCATTGGACACAGGTCACACTATCTTCTACTAGTGTCTTAGTTTGTGTAATGCAGTCTCTGAGCTCAGGGAGGCTTCCACAGGGCCACCCCTTAGGACCAAAACGCCAACATCAACAGTCACACAGTTTCCTGAGACTCAGTGAGAAAGAGTCTCTAATCTCTCTTCGTTTTCAGAGACGGTGCTCCTGCAGCTTTGCTGGGTATAAAACCATCTGGGGAACTTTGGAATGCTCAATGCCCAACCCAAATGCCATGTAACTTCAGCCGAATTCTGGAGGAGGGAGCCTCTGGTAAAAGCCAACATGTGTGAAAGGTTGAGAATCAACTCGTTAGAGTTCTATGTACTCAAGTCTCAGCTTGGACCCAAGGCCTGACACACCAGCGAGGGTCCCATAGGCCATGCCTTCGCACACCCTCCAGGTGAGTCTGAGGACACTTTAGTGTGTATCGTGTGGGGATCTCCATAAGCTGAAGACTCAAACTGTGTATCAGTAGCAGGGCTGAGAAAGTCACAAGTGTGGCAGCCGCTGCCCGTGCAAGGGCCTCAGGTGTGCAGCCAGAGGCTGGAGGCCTCCGCCCAACACATGCCATATGTAGGAGATCCATTGCTGTTGGGTTGCGTGGTATACAGTGAATGTGAGGATTCAGGCTGAGGATGACATGTCCTAAACCAAGTTATGTACCAACCTCCCTGCAAATGCTTCGAGGAGCTGTCTCTCGTTATTGCACAGCAAATCCATCAGGTGGGGTCACACTTGAAGTCCCTTGCACATTGCCTTGCTCTGGCTCCTGGGACTGGTGTGAGAGTGGGGATGGAGTGGAGCTATCGTCACGTCGTCAGCAGCCCGCATTTTCCTAAGTGTAAGTGAGCTCTGTGGTGACTATTTGATGACAGTGTTCTTAAATAGAACTTATTCCCGCTTAGAAACAATATTTCATATAAATGTTCCCTTCGGGCACACAAGGGTGTTAGAAGGTGCAAAGCATTTGACCCAGTCAACTGCAGGCCACCAGGCAGCCCCAGCTAACCGCTTGAGTGAGGATTGGTCACAAGGGGGCAGTATTGTCCAACAAAGCGTCGTCGTGTCCGTGTTTTCCCGCCCCCTCCCCCGCTCCGGCCAAGCTGGTATATAACCTGCCTTCCCTAAATGCCCTACTGTATTAATCCTAGATTCTTCCACAGCTACTAGCAAGCAATTAAAACACAGCGCAGGCATCTGCACGCACTATGAAGGCTGGCAAGAGGACTCAGGGGTCAAGGGCGCTTGCTGCAAAGGCTGATGACCTGAGTTAGATGCCCGGGGCACTCATGTCCCCATAAATAAACCAACAAATACATGGTTAAAAAAAAAAAGTTGACTTTGAAAAATCGAAAGCCATCCCCACCTCTCCATCCCCCAACCCTCGCTTTCGCTCACAGTTTTTATGAGGCCCCAGGTAGTTGTCGCTGAAGAGAGGGAAGTGATTTTTTTCCTGGAAGAAGCCACACTCTGTCAGCAGAGTTGGAACACACTGCCCTGGAGACAGGGGTCATGTGGGAACTCAGCCTCCACTCCCTCCCCTTGACAGTGCTCTGGCCTGCCCCCACTCTGCATCCCAAGCACCCAGACCCCCCTAGCGTACAGAAGCTCCCCAGGGCTGTCACAGAGGCCCAGGAGTCCCAGCCCTACACAGCCAGACGTTCTTTGCAGCATGGCGGCCGTGGGCTGGTGCTCTTGTTCTCTTTTGTGTCCCTTTTTTTCCGGGTGGAGGCCAGGAGGTTCCCGCAGGGAGCAGGGAGCTCGATTCCAGCAGATACTGTATATAGTCTTGATGAAAAGCCAGCTACAAACTGAGGTACCTGCCACCCGTGCAGACGGCGTTGCTTTTCTTGGTATTTCCTTGGAATACATCTGGGGGGAAATTCATGAGAGATCCTCTGAGGCCCCTCAGGGCTCCAGGCAGTCCCTGCTGTGCCTTTTGGAACCCACGTGACCATAACTGACCTTGTTTGGGTTTGGTAGGAGATTGACCTGAGAGGAATGAGTCTTGTGTGACCTCAGGCCCACAGGGACACACAGAGCGCTTGGCCTCTGACCCTGCTAACTGTGTCAGGTCCACCTGGTTTCTAACTGTACAAAAGGCAAGTCTGTCCAAGGCTCGGAGGCACTGGAAGTGGGTGGGAGGACTCAGGCGTCTTCCCAGACCTCCAGCACGAGAGGGGCTTGGGGTAGGTGGAAGGAAGATATGGGGTGCATGTGTGCGTGCGTGTGTGTGTGTGTGTGTGTGTGTGTGTCTGTGTGTCTGTGTATGTATGTATGTGTGTGTATGTATGTGTGTGTATGTATGTGTGTGTGTCTGTGTGTGTCTGTGTGTCTGTGTGTGTGTCTGTGTGTGTCTATGTGTGTGTGTCTGTGTGTGTCT
>OU015745.1:142757395-142767401 GCA_907169655.1 Acomys percivali | reverse complement strand
TGTACCCCAGAGTGACCATGGCTCTTACAAACCGAAGGTCTGAGGAGAATCTTGCCATGACCAAGTCTCTTGGCACCATTTTCCCAGGAGCTCATGTCCTTCAAGCCTCTAAGCCACTGGTTAGTGGTCCTCATGCCATTTTTAACTTTCCTATTTAGCATTGTAACTGGCTCGGCGTCTGTAAGCAGAGCCTTTCTCGTTGGCGTGGTGCTAGGTATGGATTCAAGGTCTCACGTGTTCTAGTCAAACGCTCTGCCCCTGCGCTCCGCTCCTGTTACCTCAGGCCTTTAAAGAAACAGCGTCCAGTTTGTCCTTCTGCTTTGGCCTTTCTAAGTCACTATGGCCAACTCTGAGTGTGATTATTATTTGTTTGTGTTGAAACACGGCCTCACTATGTAGTCCTACCTAGCCTGGAACTCACTACATAGAGCAGGCTGAGCTTGAACTCACAGAGATGCTCCTGCCTCTGCCTCCTGAGTGCTGGGATTAAAGGTGTGCACTATTGGGGCTGGGTGTGGTGGCGCACACCTTTAATCCCAGCACTCAGGAGGCAGAGGCAGGAGGATCGCTGTGAGTTCGAGGCCAGCCTGGTCTACAAAGAGAGTTCCAGGACAGCCACGGCTACACAGAGAAACACTATCTTGGAAAACAAAACAAAACAGAAACAGGAAAGAAAAATAAAAAGGTGTGCACTATCAACTCCTACTCCAGCCTTTTAACTTTTTTTTTTTTTTTTTTTTTTTTAGGATTTATTTAAACAGTTTTTAAATTATGTATGTGTGTTGGTAGTATTCCTATGTGCATGCATGAATGCAGTGCCTGTGGAGGCCAGAAGAGGGTGCTGGGTCCCTCGGGCCTGGAGTTCCAGGCACTTGCGAGCTTTCTGAAGTGGATGGAATCAAAGTTGGCGTCTCAACAAGAGCAGTGGGCTCTCTTAGAGAGAGGCTGTTGTGCCGTCTTTCCAGCCCTGGACTCGCTTTGTAGACCAGGTTGGCCTGGAACTCACTGAGATCCTACTGCCTCTGCCTCCCGGAACACTGGGATTGCAGGTGTGCGCCACCACGCCCAGCTCCTGCCCAGTATTTTAATCAACAATTTTTGGATGTTAATAGGTAATTGGCTTGGGGCAGCACAAAGTGTTCACACAGGATGACGAGCTCAGGAATGCGCATCTGGGCTGACGCCATGTCTCTTTTCTATTATAGGCCCTTCCTTAGTTCCTGAGACACAGAAATGTGGAAATTAGGCTCACATCCTTGAATGGCCACTAAATAAAGCCACTAAGTAAAGGGAACCTTTGAACCGTATTTAAATTAAAAGCCAGATGGTAAAGCTTGGCGGGGAAGGCAGGTGGGAGGCTGATGAAGAATGAAAGCTTGGACTCATGTCAGTTAGCCAAATTGTGAATTATGAGCTCAGATTAGGGGCTCAAGGGGACACTGGGGCAGATCGTCCTTTTGGTTAAGAGATTTACTAGGACAGCTATAAATGCCACAGAAAGACAGCAGCATGGTGGGCCTTAGAGGAGGGTCCAGGCCCGAGGGCCAAAGAAGTCCCCTGTCATGTGATGGTGAGCAGCCCATCGTATGTGCTTGCTGCCGACAGAGAAGGGGACGCCGGCGTCTGTCCTGGGAGACGTGGTACCCATAGCCTCCAACTGCTTAGGTAAATTTCTTCTGAAAGGGAGAAATCCAGTCATAGGCAGACTCCCTCATGAGAGCCTGCCATTTCCCTGGAGCTGTGGGACTTTTGAAGTCAATTATGAGGGGATGAGAGGGGAAGAGGTTGCTGAAGGTCAATGCGACGTGAGCATCATGGAGACAGCTCTGGAATTTTGGGTTCTTAAAAAAAAAACACACACAGAAATATTATAAGACCGTGCTTTCATTTTAATTCCATGTGTGGGGACATGGAGCCGTTTCGCAGCAGCTGACTGGGATTTGCCCCCACGCTCTAGCAGTGGCGTGATTTTGCCAGCTGCAGATAGTTTCAGCGATTGTGTGATGTTTGGAATTCTGGGGACTTAGAGTATGTAAATACTGGGGCCCGGGTAGATAGGGTCATAGGACGTTGGTCATTGCCGGGGAGGGTTGTTGGCTGGTTGCTGGCTGCTGTTGGTTGAAGTTCACTGAGTAGTCAGTCATACACAAAGAAGGAACGACAAGAAGAAATTAGATATCCTCATGGTGAAGATCAAACTCGCCCCAAGGAGCTCAGTGTCCCCTAATCAGCAGCCCCCTGGCTCACGGCATCCAGAGCTGCGTCTTGTTGGAAGACAGTGCAGTGACTGACTATCCTGGGACCCCCAGCACTAGACTCTCCGCTCTGCCCATGCTCTGCAAGCGATGGCACACCTGGCACAACCCGGCACAACCCGGCTTACGCTTTAAGGCCATTGTGGAGGTCTGCTCAGAAGATTCTTTACCAAATGCTGTTGCCCTGAAGGTAGTGCTTTGAATAAGAATGACCCCTGTGGGCTCATATAGGTGGAAGCTTAGTTGTCAGGGAGTGGAACTTTTTGATGGGGTTGGGGTAGTAGGAGGCGTGGCCTTGTGGGAGAAAGTATGTCTGTGGCTGGCTTTGAGGTTTCGAAAGCCCATCTCAGGCTCAGTGCCTCTCACTCTGCCTGCGGATCAGGATGTAGCTCGCACCCACCTCTCCAGCGCGCCTGCCTCACCTGCCTTGTGTGGTGCCCGCCCCCTGTCACTGGGGATCATAGCCTGAGCCTCCGAAACGGTGAGCAAGCCCTCAATTAAAGGCTTCCATAGGAGTTGCCTTGGGCATGGTGGCTCTTCAGAGCACTGGACCGTCACTAAGACAGCTTGCGGGGAGGATGTACGATGAGATGGATGCTGTTTACGTGTCTGGTACCTCGACAATCTTCATAGATCAAAGGACCAGTGCACATGCGTGTGAGTGGGAGACGTTGATGCCTCATGGATGACTTGGAGGCGTTGAAGACCTCAGTGGAGGGGGTTGTACGGGTGGAGGAAACAGGAACAGAACTGAGCGTCGGCCTGAAGCTATGGCTGGAACCCAGGCCAACTTCCTGATTGCAACCGGCCAAAGGATAAGGTTAAACAGTGCTGCATTGTAGCTGATGGATAGAGCAAGGTAGGAAGTGCTGCTGCCCACACCTGGCATTCTGCTAATAAGGATACCTTATTAGCCGTCTCAGGATGTGCTGTGGTTGTATCAGTGGATTCTAGTGCGTAGCATGATGTTGTCTCAGGCCACGGTGTCAGTGCAGCTGTGCCTTCCTTGCCCTCTTCCAGTCACAGCTAGGACACGGAGGTGTCACGGAGCAGCAACACTGCAGGTGAGAGCGATGCCTTTTTAGGACGTGGTGATGACCGGGTAGCGGAGACCCGGGCACCTGTCTTCACTCACTCTCTTGCTGTACCTAAAGGCTCCTCTGGGTGATGGGCAGAGGGCAAAGGTTTACTTGAGGCTGGGGAATCTATGACCACGGAGCCAGCATGGGCCTCATGCTATGCCACAATGTGGAGGCATCGCAAGATGAGAGCATGCCACAAGTTGCCACGCCTATCAGAAGGCTACTCCCCAGTGGCCATGGGGCCATTGAAACATGAGTGGATTAGCCCATTCATGAAGGCAGAATTCTGAAGACCCATTGACCTCTCATTTGTCAGTGTGGTTGCCTTGGGGACCAAATTTCTAATATGTGAATTTTGGGGGACACTCTAAGCTATTGCTCTACCCTAAGAAGGAAACCACACAGAGTTCCACACCTGGATCAGCAGGCAGCAGGAAGAGAGAGAGGGAACTACTGGGTCTGGCCTGAGCTTCTGAAACCTCAAATCCCACCCCCAGTGACACACTTCCTCTGACAGGGCCACACCTCCTAAGCCTTTCAAATAACGCCACGCCCTATGAGCTAATTCACACAAACTAGCTATTTTCACGCAAACCAACAGACCCCAATTAAATGCTTTCTTTTATATGTTGCTTGGTTGCGGTGTCTCTTCAAAGCAACAGGGAAGTAACTAAGACAATATGAACAGTCACGCTGTACCCCAGGAATCAGCAAATCCACCTGTTAGCCGGCAAGCAGAATGCGGGGCTTGGGTGGTGTTTTTTCTTGTCATTTAACGCTTTTCTTGGCTGCTTAATTTTTGTTACAGTAAACTTTTATTTTAAACAACAACAACAACAACACTAGTTATCGGATGATTTATATGATCCTATCTTCGAGTCAAAGCTTTTCCTACGAGGAGTGTTCCCACGTCTATACCTATGTGGATGTGTGCACATATCATATTTACAGTGATGCCCCTTTGTACAAATAAGACTGGTTACTCCAGCATTGTTCACAATGGTCAAGTTCTGCACCTTGGTGGTTTGAATGAGAATTGTCCCCCAGAGACTCGGGGGTTTGAATATTTAGTCCCCAGCTGCTGGTGGTGCTTGGGCAGGTCTAGGAGGAACGGCTTTGTGTGTCATAGGTGCTGTCCTAGTTTGCTTTCTTTGGACCCTTGGGGCAGTCAGTCCTGGGCTGTGTGGACTCCTGCCAGGCCTGCAGTTCTCTCATGCTAGAGATACCATCTTGCTGCCACAAAAGCACGGACATTCTAGGTCAGTGGTCATGCCCTTGGGCACACGTGACTCTTCCCTTCGGCATGCATCCAGGGCTGTGCACAGATTTGGGCCGATTCCTCAGAAGGAGCATCCTTATACAGCTGCAAGTCTATTTACAGTCCTGCACATGCCAGGCCAGCTCCCCCAGGAGTGTGTGCTTAAAAAGGCGTGGCTGTGTTTGGGAAATGATGCTGGGAAAGCAATCATTACAGCTTAGCGTGCTGTTTCTTTCTGGAAGTGTGGAAACAGTGAGTCAAAGACCATGAATACATTTAAGGCTTGGGATTAAAAAACAGACCATCCTAGGGAACGTTCAGTTCAATGTGCAGAGGCCTCTGGTGCCCTGTCTCTGTGGTGAGAGAGCTGGTGGACAGAGGTGGCCTGGGCCATCACGGGGAGCACCTGTCCCTGGAGTCCGTGTGGACCATCAGGAGAGGACTGTCTCCTACCAGCCGTGTGCCTTCCTCCTTCCTTGGACCCAACCCTGCTGGCCCTGGCAAAGGCTGAGGGGTTCACAGCAGGGTCCAGACACGCCCAACGTTCATGACATTACCATCTACAGAATCCATACTTCAGAACCACACAGTGGACTCACCAAAAAAAGAGAAGTCACAAGACCCCTTGTCTTAAGGTTTCTATTTCTGTGAGAGGACAATGTGACCATGGCAACTCTGTTTGGTTTTTTGTCCTTTCTTTGTTTGAGACACAGTTTCTCTGTGTAGCCCTGGCTGTCCTGGAACTCACTCTTTAGACCAGGCTAGCCTCGAACCCACAGAGATCTGCCTGCCTCTGCCTCCCTAGTGCTGGAATTAAAGGTGTGCGTCACCACTGCCTGGCTCAACCATGGCAACTCTTAAACAGGAAAACCATTTCACTGGGGCTGGCTTACAGTTTAGATGTCCAGTCCAACACCACCATGGCAGGGAGCACACAGACAGACATGGTACGAGCGGGAGCTGAGAGTTCTGTATCTGGATCCACAGGCAGCAGGAAGAAAGAGACACTGGGCCTGGCTTGAGCAGCTGAGACGTCCAAGCCCACCCCCAATGACACACCTCCTCCAACAAAGCTACACCCACTCTAACAAGGCCACACCCACCACAACAAGGCCACGCCCACCACAACAAGGCCACGCCCCTCATAGCACCACTCCCTATGGACCTATGGGGGCCAGTTCATTCAAGCCACCACAGTCCTCATAATGTTTTGAGTGGCTTCTGATTTTGCATCAGATCGCAGTCATGGCTGTCCTCCATCTGACTTCGCCTACCACCCTAACTCACTAAATTCCCTATTTCCAGCATTTTGTATCATTTTACTGCTCAAAACTCATTCCTTTTTGTCTGCTTGTTTGTTTGTTTTCAAACAACACATTTGTGTTATTTTTCCCTCTTTGCTTCCCACCTCACTGCCTACCTGCCAGATGCTCAGTTGAGCTGATTTTTGACCGTGGGGCCCTTCTGGTGCAGCCTGCCGTGAATCCCATTCTCCAGACCTCTACCTCAGGGTCTGCTGCTGGGGACTGGACCCAAGACAGCAAAAAAGTATTTTTTTTTTTCTTTTTTGAGACAGACATTCACGTAGCTGAACTTCTGATCTTCCTGCTTTCACCTTCCAGGTGCTAGGATCATAGGTGTATGCTACCACACCCAGTTTATGTGTGTTGGGGATCGAACCTACGGCTTCAGGCATGATGGGCAAACCCTCTACCATCTGAGATGTACTCACAGACTGAAAATCTAAGTATTTTTGACTTGTTAATTTTAAGAACATATTTTTGGATGAGATGTATCCAGAGCCTTACATATTTAGTCTATTTCTTGAATTCATTTTCTTTTTCTTCTGGCCATATTAAACCTTCCAAGGATTTTCTCAAAAGAGCTTTGTGGAAAAAATTCTCTGAGATGATAAATGTGTGAGAATGGTACTATTATTTCATGGTACAGAAATAATTTGATTTATGCTTGCTTTTAGGTTAAAATGCTTTTCTTTCAAAATATGCATTTCTTTATAGTTTTTTTCTTACATCCTGTTGCTGTTGAGAAGCCAGAGAAAGTCTCACTTTTGACTTTCTGTAGTGATGCGGACTGAATTGAAGGCTGTGTAGACGCTCCCCCAATTCTTCCTCTATACCCTGCCCTGTTCTCTCCTAATTTTACATCTTTCCTTCCTTTCCCGCCTCCATGCCCTCCCCCTCCTGCCTGCAGAGTCCATTTGGTGCTTCTAGTATGGGCCTGGTGGAGGGCTGTCCCCCAGCACATGGACATCCTCCTTAGGGGACATGTTGAAGGCTTAGTCTCCAGCGTCCATGCAGGCAGCCTTAAGCAATGTTGCTGCAGATGATACTAGGTATGATGAGGACGCTGTGGAGCAGGGTCTTGTGTGGACACGGGGAAGATCCAGGTAAGGATGGCGACAGTGAGGCGGCTTGTAACTCCAGACGCACTGCCTGCTGGAGCCTCGAGAGGTGCACAGGCGTGCTCCGCTGACATCTTGCCTTTGGGCTTCTGCCCTCTTGGACTTCTAGAACAGGTGGCCCACTGTACCTTCAAGCTGCTGGTTTCTGCTAGTTTGTGGAGATGGGTATAGTAGTAGGTGACCTACTGTTTCTCCAGGAAGGTTCGAGATTTCATTTTCTTCCCTAGGATTGGGCTCTCCTGACTGCCTCAGGTGGTAAGGGGCCTGCGGTGGGGGTTGGAGAGTGGGGTGGGGGGGTGGGGGGGGCAGGGCTCAAACTCTTAATCTTCTGGTCCTATCCCTGGAGTGCTGGGACTGTAGGTGTGAGCACACACTCAGCTTTCCATTGTCTTAAGATGAGAAGCACTTCCTGTCCTGTGAGAAAGGCACATCGTCTTCCCCTCATGGCGCAGAGGGGATACATCCAACATTCAACAAAGCTTTCCTCCATCCTGGGATACTTTGTCTCCCAGAAGAAAGAACAGTCACTTCCGGGTCACAGCTCAGCCACCAGAAAGGATCAGAATGGGTCCAGGCAGGTGTGAGGAGGATTACAGAGGACGCTCCCTCCCTCCTCACCGCTCAGCCTGAAGAGGGCAGAGGTTTTTTTGTGAGCTAGGCAGGAATGTGGGATTGGGTCTGCACTCCTGCCTGGCTCTTCTCAAAAGAGCATCTGTGGTGATGATAGACCGCCCCCATCCTGCAGCCTGGCTCGCTTCCTAGCCGGCCCTGGGCTCTGCCAACCCCGAGATTAGATGCGTGGCTTCTCAAGGGTTCTGAAATTTCAGCATGCCAACGCTAACCGATTCCTTGAGGGAGAACAATTCTCCTTTCAGACGCTCCAAGGCTAACGTGGCTGAGATTGACAGATAGGCAAAACATCGGAAGACTTGGCTTTTTTTCCCCTTTCAAAAATGTATTTAACTTCAGCACGCTGTGAGCCAAGCCCCTCGCAGATGGCAGACAACTTAATTGCTGTGGTCAGCTTGTCTGACGTTTCTTGGACGGCGCTGGGTGCCGTAGTAACCCACTGAAAACAGATCTCAGCCCACACAGAGACATGCACAGGGATTAGCCTTTCCACTTGGCCGCCGCAGGCCCCGTTCAAGGGCGCACCATCCCCCGCATCCGAAAACCGAGCTCTGGTGCAACTAGCAAACACAGCCTGTGTTTCTTGGATAGAAAATCCAAGAGAGGCCCAGGACAAAACTGAGTCAGCATTGTTGTTTCTTCACGGGAGCTTCGCGACGGACGGTGGTGACCCCAGCTGGCTCTGTGTCTTTTTAATCTGCCTTCCCCGTTAGGCGCGCCGTCTGCGTCTCCAGCGTCACTTGCGCCACTTGTACTCAGGGTGGCGCTGACTGTGCGTTGTAATACTCGGTCGTCTTTTCTAGACTGTTTCCTAGGTGTGAGGCGTGATGTGTTCTCTGCTCTTTGTACCGCGCAGTCTAAGGGACGGTTTCCGAGTCAGTGATTTTCTGATTCCACATAGAAGGTATAATTTGAAGGATGTGAGGAAACGTTCTGTTTGAGCGCTGCAGTGAGTCACGGAGCTCGCGGCCAGCTTCCCAGTAAAATTAAAAATAAACCTCCAGCGAGGATCCATGTTTACTTCAATGTTCTCTGTTCTGCAGTGTTTATAGTAAACACACCAACAACAGGCAGCAGCCAGTGGCCCCTGCTTGTGTGTTCTCTCTCTCCCTGCCCTTCTCTGTGTATGTGCACACGTGTGTTCACACACGGAAGCCAGGTCTCCTCAGGTGTGTTTCCCCACGTTCCACCTTGGTTTTTTGCCATGAGGTCTCTCACTGAACCTAGAGCTTGCTTTTGTTTTCTGTTTTGTTTTGTTTTTCCTAGCCTGGCTAGCCAGTGCACTGCAAGGATCATCTGTCTCCACCTGTCCCCTCCTAGTGCTGCCGTTTCAGTCACTCCTGGCTGTGCCGGGCTCTCAGGTGTTGGAGATAATAAACCACCATGAGCAGTTTACCGACGGAATCATCTCCTGCCCTCTCCGACATGTCCCTGAAATGGATGTGTTCTGGGTAGTTAGTTGCTTGTCCACGGGCCACTGTACTGCAGATTAGGTCCCAGTTTAGGAAGGAGGTTCTCTGCCTGGAACATGTGACATTGCCGGGGAGCCTGTGACCACACACAGCCCTGGGCCCCTCCTCAGAGGACGCATCTGTGGGGTCGGGGTATCTTCACTATAGGAGGTGTCCAGGGATACCCAGTGGATGATACACTGTGGAATTCTGGTGCCGAACCGTTGTGGCATCGAAGGCAGTAGGATGCTTGCTTTGTGCTGTGGTCTATGTGACCTTAGGCAAGTAAGTATTTGGGGAGGTCCCTGCCACAACTTCTGGACTCAGCCTGCGTAGATGCGAAGCAACTGCAGACAGTTTATATGTGAAAGAACCTAGGGCTTGTGCTCCACAGAATCCTCCTCCTCCTCCTCCTCTTTGTCTTTTTTCTTTTCCTCTCTCTCTTCTCCCCTCCCACTTGCTGCAGAATGTGTCAGAGCTGGCCTTCTGGAGACCCTGGAGGGACCTCTGTGTCTGGGTGTTGGTTCATTTCAGTGTTGTGTGCAGCGAGGACGTGGAGGGAGGCCTCCAGGAGGGATGCAGGGGGTGCTGGGACCCTGACTCCCCACCGAGTCGTAGGCCTCTCGTGTGTGCACAGGGAGCCCCAGATGAAGCGGCAGGGGTTCCTGGGAAGGCCACCCACCATCCCCCAGGCCTCTCCCAGCCTGGGCCGGTGCCTCCTTTGGCCTTGGTAGCTTTCTGTCCTTCACTCCTTGTGCCAAATTCCCCAGGGGCAGCTTTGCTTGTTTGTGGTGAGGACGCTCACTGTGTACATAGAGCTTTGTGGTCCTCCAATGTGGTGAGGACGCTCACTGTGTACATAGAGCTTTGTGGTCCTCCAGTGTGGTGAGGACGCTCACTGTGTACAT
>OU015745.1:142722746-142757385 GCA_907169655.1 Acomys percivali | reverse complement strand
GTGGTGAGGACGCTCACTGTGTACATGGAGCTTTGTGGCCCTCCAGCGTGGTGAGGACGCTCACTGTGTACATGGAGCTTTGTGGTCCTCCAGCGTGGTGAGGACGCTCACTGTGTACATAGGGCTTTGTGGTCCTCCAGCGTCAGTCTCCTGATTGACGGGGGTTCTCAGCAAACACATTCTGAACGTCGTCGTCACCATGTCCCGCCACCTCTGCTCCTGTGGGGCCCCAACTCTCCCCAGCCAGGAGTCCCACGCCGCCGCAGAGAGCTGAGGTAATTTGCTCAGTAGCATTGCTGTGCCTCCCACCCCCATCCTCCTGATAGAATGAGCATCGCGCCCTTGTGATCTTATCAAGTTAGCGCAGCACCTGTTTGTAACTTATCAGTTGCACCTGGAAGGAGGGCCGGAGACTAACGGGTTACTACTTTAAAAAGGCTATATTACACAGACAGCGGGTAATGGACGAAGTACTTAACATATGGGAATATGTTACACAGTAGTCAGTGCAGAACTTGTGTGAGCAGTGGGCAGAGGAGCTGTCGGCGGGCAGCAGTCATGGGACACGTACATGGGACCTGTTCTCCTCCGACCCACTAATACTAGGTCCGGGAACACCTTACAGAGCGACAGTCTGTGGCTGAGGCTGACCAGCAATGCCCTGGCCTGCACAGCAAACGAAGCTTAGCGGTGACTGTCCCAGGCCCAGAGCGGGTCCCTTTATGGTGCTTATGTCCCAGGTGAACATCGTTTCTGTCTGGACAAATGACACATGCCTGGATTTCTGTGACGTTGTTCATACACTTGGACCTTAATTTATTGGCACTACAGGGGTGTAGTAAACATACAGGTAAACACACTACCAGAAGCACACCGCTGAGCTACAGCCCCGGCACGTGTGTGTGTGTGTGTGTGTGTGTGTGTGTGTGTGTGTGTATGTATGTGTATATGTGTAGTTATATATGTGTGTGTGTATGTGTACATGTGTGTATGTGTATGTGTGTGTATGTGTGTGTGTATGTGTGTGTATATGTGGTGTGTGTGTGTATATCTCTGTGTGTATTGTGTGTGTGTGTGTGTGTGTGTGTGTGTGTGGTATATGCACACATGTGAAGGTCTGAGGAAGGCAACCTACGCCTGAATTTGTTCTCCTCATTATTCCCTGGAGGCAGGCTGCCAGTCACAAGCCCATTTATCTTCCCACTTTGACTCCCACAGGTTCTGGGGTTACAGGCAAACGCAGCCACACTTTTTTTTTTTGTGGATGCTGGGGATTTGACCTTAGATCTTCATACTTGTGCTGTCATTCACTCTTGTCACTCAGTTTAAATGATGCGGTGAATGAGACGGCGCAACGTGGTGGTGGAGAGAAGAGACGGACCGGCACAGAGGAGTTGTAAGAGGGAAAGACACTGATAGGGAGTATGTGGATTTCAAATAAATATAAAATAAAACCTTTAAATAACTATCAATAAAATCTTTGGATTTGGACAGAATCCTAGAAAGTGTAAAAGAGAATCAAGAAAAATTTTAGAAATTAAAAGTACAGTGTGAGATTAAGATTCCATTAAGATTCCATTCTGCATTAAGCAGAAGCTCAAGAAGGTGGTGGGGCCGGGAGGTGGTGGCACATGCCTTTAATGCCAGCACTCAGGAGGCAGAGGCAGGCAGATCGCTGTGAGTTCGAGGCCAGCCTGGTCTACAAAGCGAGTCTAGGACAGCCAAGGCTACCCAGAGAGACCCTGTCTAAAAAATAAAAATAAAAATAAAAAAATAAAATAAAAAAAATAAGAAAAGAAAAAAAAAAAGCAAAAAAAAAAGCAGTGGGGTGGAGAGAGCTCAGCCTGTGACCAGTAGCAGGGTGCTGAGCCAAGGTTCCCCAGCTGATGCAGGTTTCACTTCCCTCCAGTTTCCTTGGTCAATGTTCTTGAACACCATAAATTTGTTCCCAAGACAGGACTGTGGTTCCCTCTTTCTAGAAAGTTCTTCCCCAGATATTCAGGTTCCAAGAACCTTCAGGTTCCGCCCTTTGGTCTGTCTCTTCCCGTGATGTGACTATTGCTTGGTCTCTGTCATTACAGTCTGGGAGCCAAGAGGGCAGGGCTTTTATCTTGACCACTCATGTGTTCAGAACTCGGACCACAGTGCCCAGAATTAGGTGGCCCTTCCCTAAGTGCTGTAAGGGCAGTGAGGGTGAGGGGAGAGAGGAGCTGGCTGGAGCCTGGCCCGGTTAGGCCAGCAGTGACAGAGTCTTGGGGACCTTCCACATGGTCTGGGTCCACCTTGGGGTAGGCCGGTGGCCTCGCCAGCAGGGGTGAGCCCTCTCACCACAGACAATTCCACTTTGCAAGCAGCGGAGGGTCAGTGTGAAGTGTCACTGAGGATTCTGTCAGCCTCAGGGAAAGGCAGGGTCTTTCCAGAATGACAGGGCGGGCTCTGGCTAGGATCACCTGCTTTGTGAATTTTGAGCCTAATTTAGAAAACTTTACTAACAGTCAATTAATATACTTAATAGACTTGCTTAATGCAGTGGAGACTCTTTTCCCTAAGATCATTGAGATGACGCTTAAAAGAGGTTTAAAAAAAAAAACCATTTTAAAGTCATTTTACTTATTAAACAGCTAAAAGGTGAAGTTATCTGTTACCATGGCAACAGTCAATTGGGAAAAGCTGTAAAGATGCCAACAGGAACTAAATACGCTTATAAAGTGTCCACCCAGACCCCAGCGAGGGACCCCTTCTGCCGAGGCTGCTCTCTCAGCTCCGGGGTGACCCCGGAGTAAGTGGCTCCAAGCCTTTGCTGGTGTTAGTCCATGGGCACAGAGAATTTGGCACTCAGGCCTCAGGGCCCTAAAGTCTGATTTGTGAGGTGTGGGATTCCTGAAGACAGAGAGGGGAGGGCAGGGGCTGAAGGCACACTTCCTCTTGGGATGACTCCTGACCCTGCCCTTGTAGGGAGAGCAGTGCACAGACCGTCCTCTGGAGGGGAGTTGGGACGGCTGCCATGCAGAACCCAGAAGGGAAGAGTTTCTGATTTCCCTGGAGACCCGAGGCCTGTGTGGGGCCTGAGTGTGTAGCGCTGGCCAATCGCTGAGGAGCAGGGGGCTGTACCGTGTATAAGCATTTGAAGATTTCTGAGACCAGAGGCGGAAATGGTAACATCCAGCTATAATACCATATAATATAAAAATATGCCATGGCTGTAACCATACCATACCACACCATACCATAATATACCATACCGTACCATACCGTACCATACCATACCATACCATACCATAGTGATCATCATACCATAACCATACCATATGATGCTATCCCACACCACACTATATCTCCATCCCGTCCCATATTGTATTATATATCACCGTAGCATACCATCACATTGTGTCCCATCATATCACAGGGATACAGAATGATGCTCTAGGCACTGTGGTTCACCCCTGTAACCCTAGCGCTTGGAAGGGTCAGGAGTTCAAGGCCATCCTTGGCTACATAATGGTTTGAAGTCAGCCTAGGGTATTAAAAAAAATCAAAGACAAACAAATGAATAAAGCTCTGCTGAGGAGACACCACACATTATGACTCAGCGCTGGCCCACCGGGAGCCTCCTGGACACTGTCCCTTTGGTCATCTGCAGGTCCCTGTGGGGAAGGGTCTGAGCAGAGGTGCTGTTCTCACTTCTCAAACCAGAGAGCGGGGCTTAGCTGGCAGCCTGGTGTGAGAGACACCACCTGGGCTGGCTCAGGTTAAACCTTTACCCAAGCTGCACGCTGAGCCTGTAGCTAGCACCAGTGCCCCAACTTGGGATCCTTACTGCAGTCCATGGCCAGGGCAAGACCAGAAGGCCAAGGAAAACCAGACTGTGGTGGCTGCCGAAAGCTCCTTCCCGGGGCTCCTGTGGGGAAGAGGCAGGGTGTTTGGTTATGTCTTCACTCTTAAATAAACTTCCTTTTTTTTTTATGTGTGTGCATGTGGTATGCACGGGTGTACGTGCATGTCTGCATGTGTGTGGTAGGCTCATGTGCATGTGTGTTCATTGAAGCAGGGTCTTTCAGTCACACCCTGAGCTCGATGATGTAGCTACTCTCCATAGTCAGCTTGTTCTGGGACTCTCCACATCTGCCTCCAGAGGCAGGAACTACAGGAAGGCTGCAAATCTACTATGATGGCTGTTCTTGGTAGTCAGCTATCATATATATTCACACACACACATACACACATACACACACACACACACACACACATACACACACACACTCCTAACTAGTACACCATCCACCCAGCATTTATGTTGGTCTGGAGATTTGAACTTGGTCTTCACGTTTGCCAGGGCAAGTACTGCAACCGCTGAACCGTCTCCCTGGTCCCTGATTTTTTAAATTAAAAATCATGACTATTGTGTGTTGCATGCAGGGCCCGTGTGGGAGCTGTGCGTGCTGTGGCACATGAGGGGGGCCAGGGGACCCCTTCTGTAGAGTCGCTCTCTTCATCCACCTTCAGGATCCATCCCGGTGCTCCTACCTGCTGAGCCATCTTGGCAACCCTCGACTGACTTCTCTTTCTTTTTTCAGTCGTCAGGTGACCTTTTGTGTTTTTAAAAATTCCTACAGTTTTGAAGTTTTGACATTTTGAAGTATACACATATCATGCACACACGATGGCAGGTGCTTCTAGCTCATTAACGAATTGTGGTGTCACATTTACGGTTTTTCTGATGAAACCACTTAACATCCACACTGTGTGTGTGTTTTTTTTTTAATGGGATGCATCGTCAGTGACAGGAGTCGCTTTCCTGCCCAATGGATCCCTTGAGATTTATCCCCTGTCTCCCTGCAGTTCGGTTCTGTGACCTAGCCCCAGGGAACTGCCCTTCTGCTGTCTGAGGCTGACCTTTTCAGATCCACATGTGAGTGTTGGCACGTGGTGTTGGTCTTTTGTGGTATGGACTTTTGCTTGATGTAATGTCTCCCCTGTTATTGCAAGCTGCCCTGGAGACAAAGGGTTAAATTCAAAATACAAGAAACTCAACAGCATAGAAACAAGTAACCTGGCTTTGCTTTAAGTTTGTGCCACTAAATAAAAAACAATTACCTTTAAAAGCTAGCAGGCGGTTGGGGTTACAGCTTTGTTGGCTGAGTGCTTGCCCAGCCTGTGTGAGGTCCTGGGTTTGATCAATAGCATTGCCTAAACTGGGCATGGTGGAGCCTGTTTTCCTAGCACTTCGGAGGTAGAGGCAGGAGGATCAGAAGTTCAAGGCCAGACTTGACTACATAGTCATTTTAAGACCAGCCTGGGGTAAAATAGCGGCGCACGCCTTTAATCCCAGCACTTGGGAGGCAGAGCAGGTGGATCGCTGTGAGTTAGAGGCCAGCCTGGTCTACAAAGTGAGTCCAGGACAGCCAGGGCTACACAGAGTAACCCTGTCTCAGAAAAACCAAAAAACAGCAACAACAAAAAGGTGTGTGTGGGGGGAAGGGGGGCGCGGCGGCTGGAGAGATGGCTCAGCTGTTAAGTTCACAACCAAAATAAAAGATTTTGTCTCAAATCACAGGAGTTTTTCACTATGTTGTCCAAGTTGGCCTTGAACTGCTGAGCTCCAGTGACTTCCTGCTACTCTGTTCTCTGAGTAGCAGGAACCGCAGGCGTGCAGCACTGTGTCTGGCTTGGGGTTTTGTTTTTAAATAAGGGTGGCTCTTACCAAGACTTTGACCTGCTCCCAGCAGCCTGCAGCTCCTTGTTGGGGACACTATGCCAGCACCTGCTGGGGCTTAGACCTCTTTGCTCAGTGGCAAAGGAAGAGAAATGTCGGAGAAACCCTTCCCTGGTGATTCCATGTGTACTTTGGGACAGCATGGGACCAGGTCTTTCTGCCCCGGAGGCCCAGCTCTCAAGTGGGCCCAATGCCTTTACCAGAAGACAAAGCTGCAGGCATGTTTGCTGACTAAAGGCCGGGACAGTGGTGTGCACCTGTAATTCCGTGATGGGTAGGTGGAGGCAGGAGCATTCCCAGGGCTTGCTGGCCAGCCAGCCTAGCCAAACTGGTGAGTTCTGGGTTCAGGGAGAGGTCTGTCTCAACAAAAAAAGTAGAGAGTAACACCTGACATTGACCACTGGCCTCTACATACACATGCAGGAATGCACATGAACACACACACACATACACACACACACACACACACACACACACACACACACAAACACACGCACGCGCACGCTTTACACACCTCAGCAGCCTGTCTTCTCTCAGATCTCCCCTTCACTTCTCTGCCTGGAAGTGTCCGTCATTTCCTTCCCTAGGAAAGGGAAGTGCTGGGCAGCCACATAGGGAGGGAGGTACAGGTGTAAAAGATGCTGAGATAGGGAATAGGAGGAAGAACATAGACTTTAGCTTACGCCTGGGCAGCCATCTCTTCAGTCCTGACGAGATTTAGGATCCCCTAGGAGATGCACTCTTCCCACATCTGTGAGGTTGTTTTTAGGGAGGTTTAGATGAGGAGGGAGGACTTTGTGAGGAGCAGCCAAGGGACAGGAATGCTGGTCTTGCTTCCTGCATGGACACGATGTGGCCGCCACTGCACTCTCACTGCTGTGTCTTTCTTGCCATGGGGAACTGTCTTCTTCAACCTCAAACTGTAACGAACCCTTCTGTTATCAGGCATTTTGCCACAACAGCAAGAAAAGTCATTAACGCAGAAGCCTGATGGCTTCTGGCTGCATAGCTAAGCTGGAGAAGAAGAAACTGGTACCCTCTTGGCATCTGATGGTGCTGTATTCTCATCCATCCATCTATTCTATCCTTTCTCTCTCTCTTTCTCTCTCTCTATTTATCTATCCATCCATCACATCTATCTATCTATCTTTGTGTGTGGCTAGTTCCTTTTATTCTTTTCATGTGTCTGCATGTATGGGAAGCACATGTATGTACATGCACATTTGCATGTGTGCATGTGGACATGCGGAGGCCTAACATTCATCAAGAGTCTTAACACATTGCTCTCCAACTAATTCATTGAAATGGGATCTCTCACTCAAGCCCAGAGCTCACAAATATGGCTATTCTAACTGCCCCCTTGCTCCGGGGGAATCTCCTGTTTGGCCTCCAGAGTGCTGGGGTTACAGGTGAACCAGCATATCCACCTGGCATTTATGTGGGTTCTGAGGGACCCAAACCCTGGTCCCCAAGCCTGCTGAGTGTGCACAGATGGTTTAATCACGGAACTGTTTCCCCAGCTCTAATATATTTTGAATCATGAAAAGGTCCACGTTATGCTCAGAGCAGCCTGGTAAGACACAGTGGCTCTGGGTGGCCTTGGATCCCCCACCATGCCGAGGATGATGACTGTGCACCCCTCCCACTTCTGTGTCCCAGGATGAGCCTCACGAATTCCTTTAGGCAAGGAAGCTTCCGTCTCTTTCTGTTCTTGTTATGTGTTCCCAGCACACACCGGCTTAGAGACACACTCTGGGATAATATAGAAAAACAAGACAAAATGATGCTGAGCTGTGACTTCCGAAGATGCCTGCCGGCCAGCCCAGGAAGCAATGGAGCTGCCCGTTCCCTACTGGAGTCCTCACTTTTTATCTGTTCAAACTCAAGGTGACGCACTGCTAACACCAGAAAAAGGGGAACGTGGCTTCCTTGGTATACCCAAAGAGGAACCGAAACAGACCAGCAAACAATTCCATTCAAGAAAAAAGCAGACATGACCTAGGGAAATAGGGTGTGTGCCTGAGGTCACCTCACTTTCTCAATGAGAAACAGGATGCAGCAGAGGCCTTGGGGCTTTAAATAGACCGAATGAAGAGCTGTGGTGGCGTTCTGGGCTCTGTGGGGCAGAGCTGCCCTCATTTTGTTGTATGATGTTGTATGATCCCCTCTCAGGCTCATGTTCTGCCCTAGAGCCTGGGCTATGCTGGGCAACACCCTTTAGGGTTGGCCTGCCTTCGTTTCTGTTTACTGGGGTGTCCGTTTCTGTGGGTGTCTCCTCAGTCAGGGTCTCTTCCACACTGGGACACAGGTCTTCCAAAGTGGATGCTGGCCGTTTCCCACACAGGATCCATCCTGTGAAACTGAATTATGAGAGAGAGAGAGAGAGAGAGAGAGAGAGAGAGAGAGAGAGAGAGAGAAGGAGAGAGACCACCCTTATATTTTAAGTACTTCAGGATCTAGGGTTGGGCCTTACTCAAGTTGTGCTCAGCTGCAGGCTGGACAGGCCCACGCCACTCACCAGAGAGTGACAAGGGGGATGAGGGGTAACAGGGAAGGCACTTTCCTTCTCTCCACAGGCTATCCTGCATCCCTTGGGAATGCCTCAGCTTTCTCTCTCATGGTTCGTGGGAAGGTGTCCTACCCCCCGCAGGTCCGTCAGGTCTTTTGTGCCTTCCCTGGATCCTGTGAGGACACAGAAGCCAAGCACCTTTGCAAAAGACACTGTCCAGCCAGTTGCATTGTCCTCCCCCTCCACCGCCCCAACATTCAGACCGAAGTTTAGGTGCCATGGTAACAGCGTGTGGTCTCTGGGAGGTGGTTCTGTTGGGAGAGCTCCACCCTCAGGGATGGGTTAATGTGTCCCAGGAAGTCTGTGGGTTATTTCAACAGAGGGTGGTCAGAATGGTGTTTGGCCACTTCAGTCTCCATGTCCCCCCTGAAGCTAGGAGTCTCAGCTAGCGTCACCCCCATATCCTCCCAGGAGCCCACCCTGTTGCAGGTCTCCAGTTTGTCCCAGAGATGCCCTCCCCCCCTTGGTTTTCCTTTTCTCTCCCAGCCCTCTCTCCTCCCCCCACCCTCTCCCCACAAAACACAACCATCCTCTGAGAGGCTCTACCAAACAACCAATCAAAACAGATGCTGAGACCCACAGCCAAACATCAGGCAGAACTCAGGGAGTCTTGTAGAAGAGTGTGCGTGTGTGCGTGCGTGCGTGCGTGTGTGTAGAGGGTCCCGGATTGGACAAGAACTCAAGAAAACCAACAGACTCAACTGGCCTAGGCCTATAGGGGCTCACAGAGCCTGAAGCATCAACCACAGAGCATGCATGGACTGGACCTAGGCCCCCTACACACATGTAACTGATGTGCAGCTTGATGTTCACATGGGTCCCCTAGTAAGTGGAGTGAGGGCTGTCTCGACACAGACTCTGCTGCCTGCTTTTGGACCACTTTCCCCTAGTTGGGCTGCCTTGTGTGGAAGAGGATGCTCTTAGTCCGGATGCAACTTGAGGTGCTTGGGTGGTGGGTTGGTTGAGGGGGGCGCAGGGGAAAGAGGGTGAGACGGAGAGGAAAGGAGGGAGGGAGCTGTGATTGGGAAGTAAAATGAATAAATAGATTTAATAATAATAATAATAAAACCAACCAAAAAACAGTGTTTGGATCCTCAGCTCCTTGGCTCGCACCCCGTCTCTCTCCTGCATTCTGTGGTGATCTGAATGAAGCCTGTCCCGAAGCAGGCTTAGGGTCTGAACACTCAGTCCCCTGTTGGAGGTGTTTGTGGAGCTTGTGGAATCTGTGTTCTGTGTGTGTGTGTGTGGGGGGGGGCGGAGCTTATGGAGGAAGTACGTCAGTGGGGGCAGGCTTTGGTGGTTTACAGTCTCACCCCACTTCCTGTTGCCCCTCTGTCTGCTTCCTGCTTGCAGATATGCCTTCCCGCCTTCCCCACCAGGAGGACTCTGGCAGCATGAGCTCAGGGTGTTTATCACAGCATCAGAAAAGTTGCAACAAGTGCACCTGCTGTTTGTCAGCTTTTGTTACTGTAACAGAGTGTCTGAATGTCTCAGCTGTTGTGGTTCATGGTTGCTTGGCCCTGTGGTGGCTCAAGACACCATGGTGGTTGTACACGGGAAGAGGTTGCCTACCTCAGGGCAGCTGGGGAAGAGAGGGGGGTAAAACAGGCCAGGGCCCCCCAAGCTTCCCAGTAGTGTCATATGCTAGTGGCCAAGACTTGACAGACAAGCCTTTGGGGAAGGACCCTGAGCCAAACCCATGACATGCCACCTCCTGACATGTGGTAAGAAAGCCTCCTTCAGGACCATGAGCAAATCTCCATCTGTCCCTACATCCCAGGCTCTGCCTCCTCTGCTGGGCTCACTGGCTTCCGCCATAACTCCTCGTGTTTACACATGTTCAGACCCTTCTTCTGGGAAGAAGCCTTGCGTTGCTGCACAGCCCCAGCAGGTGAGGGGGGTAGAAGGCTCGTTTACTTTTCCTTTGGTTTCAGCACTGCGCACATCAGTCTTCTCAGGAAGAGAGGAGAGGGAGAGAGCTGGCTTCTGTCAGCCGCTCCAAGGAACCTCCCCCAAATGCTTTCCAGGCCGAATGGTTACATTTTGCAATTGTCTGGGTCAGGGACGCAGTCAGCGCCTGCCCTGGGGTTGGTTGGAATCAGAGCTGAGATCTAGTGTGCTGTTTTTGGTCAAAGGCCACACTTAAAACAGATCTCTCACTGGGGCTGAACTTTTGACCTATGCTGGGTTCCTAACTTGCACTTTCTGGTGAGTCCATGGGATTAAATTGTTTGACTAGAATCTGTTAATTACGTTTCAGCCAATGAGGGGTAATTGGGAGGCAAGGTTACACAGTATCACTTTGGGTAACTGATAGTCTGCTCATAAAAGACAGCAAGCAGGCCTCAGGGAGCAAAATAATTAACAATCAAATACACAGCACCAGACCACGCTGTGAGCTCCTGTAGAAAAGGCTTTATTCTTTTCAATGCGAAAGGGAACAGCAGCAACAAAATATACAAAATTATGACAAGGACCAGGTACTGTACCGTGGGAGGTGCCCAGTGCTC
Source organism: Acomys percivali (assembly GCA_907169655.1). NCBI lineage: Eukaryota > Metazoa > Chordata > Mammalia > Rodentia > Muridae > Acomys > Acomys percivali. The sequence continues at coordinate 142,746,593 of OU015745.1, read as the reverse complement.
CAGTCCGGCCGTTGTCTCAATGAACCTCAGCTTGGGACTTAAACGTCATACTTACCTCGGTCTCTCAGCCCTGCAGCCAGAGTCCAAGGCCCAGGTGTGGCAGGGCTGGGTTCCTTCCTACAGGGCTGCCTTCTCCTGAGTGTTCTCTCCCGGGAGCCCTAGCCCTGTTTTCCCACAGTGACACCGGTCGCCTTGGTTAGGGAAGCTCGCCAGTGGCCTCCTTTCCTCTTCACTCCAAATAGCTTGACGCTCTCAGGTTCCAGGCTTAAGGCGAGCACCTGTGAGTTTCAGGGGACGGGACAGTTCAGCCTATGTCACCCAGTACAGCGTGAGCCTCAGGGGTGACAACCGTGGCTTCTGTTGACTGGGCACCTTTTCCTCCGTGAGACAAGGTCTCACAGTTTTCAGATTGGCCTTGTACTTTTTGCCTGACCAAGGACAACCCTCAAGTGCTGGCCTTTGTACCTGCCTCTCCGTGCTGGGAGTACAGGTGTGCGTCATCAGTCACGCCTGGTTTATGTTTGATGCTCAGGATCACACTCAGGTGCGCATTTCACCCACCGTTCCACACCTCCAGCCCTAGCTGCTGAGTGTTTGTTTACACTTAGCGTTGCTGTAACCAAGTACCTTGAAAACAGCTTAAGCAAGAATGGTTTGGCTTAACGGTTCGGTCCGTGGCCACTAGACTGTGTCTCTGTGAGGCAGGACCCTAGGGCTGGGAGTGACTATGTGGTGACGGTTATTTATCTCCAGGTACATTGGAAGCAGAGCGAGGGGACGGGCCTGACGACCAGGCGTAACTTTGAAACCTCCCTGCTCTACAGAGACCTCCTCAGATTTGCAGCATTTCCGCCAGGCAGCGTCCTGTCTGGCGCTACTACGCGCATGCGCTTTGTCCTCCAAGGGGGGGGTGCACAGGAAGTGGCCTCTTCGGTGTGCTGGTTACTTTTCTCGGTCCTGTGACCAAAGCAATGTCAGGGAGGAAGGAATCATTCTGTTTGCAGTTTGAGGGTTCAGTCCATCAAGGCAGGAAAGGCAGGGCTGAGGGAGCTCGGGGAAGGTGGTCACGTGAGGAAGGTGGTCACGTGGCTGTGGGAGCGCGAGGCTGCTGATCCAGAGCACAGGAGGCAGCTGGTCACACGGCTGCCTGGAGTTCAAGGCCGCAGCTGGTCACATGGCTCAGGTGCGTGAGGCAGCTGGTCACGCCGCACGCGCAGTCCGGGAGCAGAGAGAGATGGTGTTTAGCGGCTTTCTCCTTTTGATGTTGTTCGAGACCTGAGCCCACTGGATGCTGCTGCTTGTGTTTAAGGTGGATCTTCACACCTCAATTACCGTGACCTAGAAACTCCTCACAGGTATGTCCAGAATGCCTTCTAGGTTTTTCTAGATCTCCTCAAACTGACCACTACCCCAGGTCACACAGATTCAAACGCTATTTGGTTGAGTATAAAACGTACCCAAAGCATACACCCAGGTAACCAGACAGAGGGGACAGCCACATGGTGAGCCCTTCACTCAACATGCTGAGCCCCATCAGACTATAGGAAAGCTGTTGACACAGGCCTGGGGCCGGGCAGTCCACCCCGGGCCACTCCACATGGGCCCAGCCAAGTGCTATTTTCCAATGTCTCAAATTCTGGACAGTGTTTGCACTCCTGAGTACACACATCAGAGGCGTGTGGAGGTCTTTAAAACATTCCCCAGCAAGGCATGCCACCCAGACCACCACGTCAGAGTCTGCAGGACCCAGACTAGACTTTCATGAGGTAGATCCTGGAGCAAGGCCAGGCGGCTGAGTGCAGAGGCGTGCAGAGTTCTAGAGCCTTCTGTGCCCCTGCTACCCTGGCTTCCAGATGGATCTCAGCTTTGGAGGCTCCATGTACCACATAAGTTTCGGGCATCCCTCCAGTCACCTGAGTTGTGGGTTTCCTTGGGGCTGGACTCCTAAGGAACCAGGGACCAGGTGGTGCAGGACCCACAGAGGTAGAACCTGGCAGAGTGGAAGGAACTGGGTCGTGCAGCCCTGGGTGGTCATGGTCTGTGGCAGCACCATCTCACCTCAAGCCTGCTCCCCTGCCTCATCTTCCTGTCTCTCAGCAAGACACTGGCCACTGGGCTTAGAGCCCAACTGCAGGGCGGTGGACTCAGCTCCCAGCCTTAAAGTCTGGATGTGTTCCAGACAAGGTCATGTTCTGAGGTCCTGGGCACGTGCATTTTGGGGGTGAAGGACATCATTTAACTCGCTCCACCTGGGAGGGCCTTAAACATCTGCACCCAGATGAAAAAAATCTCAGGGGTCCAGGTCTCCTTGTGGTGGCTTTGCAACGTCCTTGGCGACTCTGATTCCATGACCTGCTTGTGACACCAGGGGACTCTGTCAGGTTGCCTTCTTGTGACTACATAAACCTAAGAAGGCTCAGTTCCATCAGTGTCCACGGCCCATGGCCAGCTTTCTATTCTGGTCTGGCCCTACTAGGTGGGGTGAGGTGGGATTCTTTTCCAGTAAATAAAACCTAGGGGAGCGCTGTTTTGGCTCCCCTGTGCCCTGGCTTTGATGCTGGTGTGCTTTTTCTGGCTTCCCCACATCTGGGCAGCTGTGGGCTCAACCAGCCACGCTTGTCACCCCTTGGTAACCTGAGTCTCTGGGACTCACAGGTCTCGAACAAAAAGTCTTCAGTCCTTGGGGTGGTGACGGTTTTCTCCAGAGAGGTTGCGAAGCCAGTTTTGTGGGGTTATTTGGCTGGGTTTCCAGTGGAGGGTTCTGACCCACAAAGGGCTCATTCAGCGATCCCCTTTAGTCGTAATGAGTTGCAGACTGTAGATGGCGGGCCCTGGGGCCAGAAAGCCCCTCTCTGTTCCCCACCCTGCTGCAGGCTGGACCCCTTGCAGTGGTTCCTCTCGGCAGAGACTCCTGGTGGCAGATCCACCTGGCTGATGATCCTTCTCAGTTTTAGAGGGACAGAATCAGACCGGTGGCGAGCTTCAGGTGGATGTGCTCTTGGAGCTGAGTTCCCAAGGCCGCAGTCTGGGATCTGGTTTGCTTTTAGGGCAGGGGACAGATGGGGACAGAACAGAGCCCCAAACAGAGTTGGCAGTTCCACCCTTTACTCGTGTCTTTGGAAAGATACGTAGCTCTTCTCATGTCTCCCCTTTGAAACTTCTGTTTGAGACAGGTGTGCCATGTAGCCCAGGTTGGCTTTGACTTTTTGTAGTCTCCTGCCTCCGCCTCCCAGGAGCCTGTCACAGAAAGTCCACCCTGCCAGGCTCACAGCCGCCTCTTTCTATTCCTTCTCCCACTCTCATGGCTGTCTCCCCAGCCCTGCTTTTCAAGGGCTCCCTGTGGCCACAGTGGAGATGCTCTCTTCTCCAGCCTTTTGACCCTGAGCCCACAGGCGGTGGCCTCCTGGGATGGCAGGAGACAGGAGACCTGGACGTGCTAGGTAGATCCTGCCAACCTGACTGGGGTGAAGGGTGGCTGAGGTCCCCGTAGGTCAACAGTGGAACCTCTGTTAATAAGTGGTGAATCGAGACTTGAACTCAGGCCTGTGGACCCTGAAGCCTGATGGAACGGGTGGGTTTAAGGAACTTCTCTGGGGGGCAGGATGACTGTGGAACTCAGTTTTCAGGGCCCTGTGCTGCTTGCTATTTTTGCAAAGGACTTTAAGCTCACTCTAAGTGCTGGACCACTGAGTGGCCTGACCACCCAAAGCTGCTCCTCAGCCAGGTGGCGTATGATGTCTGGACTTTTCACTGCCATCCGATCCACACTGAACGCCTCCCCTGTGAGAAGTCCTCTGTAGAGAAATCCGAGGGAGTGACAGGACAGTAGTGGGGGTCTCGGAACCCGTGTGAGCTATCTAGGAACACTGGGGAAGTGGGGAAAAGAGGGTCCCTGGGTCCCGCTGGCCAGCCTACTAACCCAGCTTGTAAGCCCTTGGTTGGTTTCAGTGAGAGACCCTGTCTCAAAGAAAGCAAAGTAGATGGTGATCAGGAATGACATTGGAATTTGACCTGTGGCCCTCACACTCACATGTGTACATGAACACACCACACACACACACACACACACACACACACACGAGCTATGAATGCTGGCCCCGCCTTTACCTGGTTGGCATTATCGTGGTGTCTTAGAGTTTTATTGCTGTGAAGAGGCACCACGACCACAGCAACTCTTAAAAAGGAAATAATTTAACTCAGGTTTATAGTCTCAGAGGTTTAGCCCATTATCGTCATGGCCAGGAAGCATGGCGGTGTGCAGGCAGACATGCTGGAGAGGTAGCCGAGAGTTCTACATTCTGATCCACAGGCAGCAGTAAGTAAGTGACAGTGACACACTAGCCAGGCTTGAGCTTCTGAGAACTCCAGTCACACCCCTTAGTGACATACTCCCTCCAACAAAGCCACACCCACCCCAACAAAGCCACACCCACTCCAACAAAGCCACACCTACTTCAACAAGGCCACGCCTCCTAATAGTGCTACAAGGAAGTCAGAATGAGGATGAAGAGAGGGGACTAAAGAGGCTTTAAAACAGGGATACAGGGAGAGGAGAGGAGCCATGTGAGATAAAAGCGATGCCTTTGCTCAAGTGTAACAGTGACCTTTGTCCCCTTATTTTGCCACATGGTTTTATGTCAGCTTGACAGAAGCTGTAGTCATCTGAGAGGAGGGAGCCTCAACTGAGGAAATCCTCCATAAGGTCAGGCTGTGGGCAAGACTGTATGTAAGACATTTTCTTAGTGACGCATGGGGGAGGGTCCAGCCCATTGTGGGTGGGGCTATTCCTGGGCTGGTGGTCCTGGTTCTATAAGGAAGCAGGCTGAGCAAGCCATGGGGAGCAAGCCAGTGAGCAGCACTCCTCCATGGCCTCTGCATCAGCTTCTGCCTCCAGGTTCCTGCCTGGCTTGAGGTTCTGCTTTGGATTCCCTCAGTGGGCTGTGACTCTGGGTATGTAAGCCAATGAGTGCTCTTGGCCCCGGCATTTCATGACAGCAGTAGTAACTGTGACACTGATGTTAGCTGCAATCAACTCCTCGTTAGCCCGCTAGCCCACTCAACCTGTCGGCAGCATCTTCAGTCCTCACCACCTGTCTCCCAGGAGAGCAGAGCCAGTAACCGCTGTCTAATGATGTATAGTTTTCTTGGTTCTTGCTCACCTGACATGAACAGAACCAGGCTTATTCAGGTCATGGTTCCGTCCCACCGCCCCACAAGCTCCACATGCTCAGGAGATTGAAGGAACTTGTAGAACAGAGTGCAGTATAGACAGGCCTAGCGTCCTAAGGAAACTGTCCCATTCCCCAGCCCTGCAGTGCTGTGACAGCCAGTCTGAGGAACTAGAGAGAGATTTAAGAGGCCAGAGGGTAGGGGAAGAAGGCTTAGACGCTTTTACTTTAAGGTCCCTTTGGATACACTCATTCCTTTAGGACACAGGGACCCATTCTGAGTTGGCCAGAAAGTGGAGGCTATGTGCTCTCTGTGCCTCTTACAACCAAGTATTGGGGATGGGCAAGGGTTCTGGACCCTGGAGGTACCCATTCAACGTCCACTGCCACTTGGGGAGTCACTTTCTGTCTCTGGGTCTAAAGGACATATTGCTAACTACCCCTGGGGACATCTAGAGCTGGTTCCAGGAGTATTACCATCCCAGGCCACCAGCCTGGCTGTCAACCGTATCGGGGAAGGCAACCAAATCCTGTCTCCTCAGGTGTTATTTTAGCAGAGACCCAGGTGAGGCAGGATTCTCAGGCCAGTGGTGGGTGGGTTGGGCCTTGGAACCTTGCTGTTACCGCTGTTCCTCAGTTGGCCTCGGCCAAGACCTCCTCAGTGATGGTAGCAGATAGAGCCACAGCCAATCAGCACATGGGACACCATCCTCATAGGGCCCCTCCCTCCTGTGGTCAGGCTGGGTGGGGATGTATGCCTGGGCAGAGCTGGGATGCGTGGAAGGCGGGGACTACATAAGGCTCAGCTTGCTCAGGTAAACCAAGGACCAGCCTGGAAGGTAGAGCTACCAGGCCATATGCCTGTAATTAAATAGCTTGGGGCGTCGCCCTGCTGTCTGCAGATGGAATCGACTCTGCCCAAGGCATTCATTTTCCTGAGTTTCTGCAGCTAGTGCTTGAACAATATCTGTAAACTACAGTGTGGGAAGAAGGTGTTCTTATAACTAGCCACCTCTGCTTGAGGAAGGCATGGAGTCGATGCAGTCATTATAGAGTGCAAGTGTGCAGGAGAAGAGCTGCCATCTCCCCCACCCTCCAGGTGTCTGCCCTCACTTGCCTGAGTGTGTGTGGTCAGTTGGCTCCTGTGCAGCTGAGAGCAGAGCCTCTGGCAGGGACAGAGCGGGGGTGTGGATGGGGGTGGGGTGAGAATGGGGGGTGGGTGGGGTGGGGGGTTGGTTCACTTCCCCTGGGCGAACCTCTAGGATAGTTTTAAATGTGTCAAGTGAAATACTCTGGGTTACAAAGAAAATATATTACATTGGCATAGTTATCTACTCTGTGTACTGAAAATTTAAAGTGTGTGTGTGTGAGTGTGTGTATGAGTAGTGTCTGTATGAGTGTCTGTATGTGTGTGTATGAGTGTGTGTGTGCGCGTGCACGTGTGTGTGTGTATGTGTGTGTGTGTTGGGACAGGGTTTTCCTGGGACTTAGCCTCCTGCCTCAGCTTCCAGGGTACTGGGATTACAGGTGCACGTCCAACAGTCATTTCTTACACTTGGCTTAATTTCAGTGAGTGATGGAAGAATTGTTCCCGACACTTGGGGAAACAGCTGTCTGTCATCTACCAGTCACCTAGCTGTTGGAGTTTGGGTCTCGAGTATTCTAGAGGTCCCTGTGTTGACACTTACTCTCCAGCTGATGGTGCTACTGGGAAGTGTGCATTCTAGAGGCCACCGTGTGGATGCTCACTTCCTTAGCTGGTGGTGTTACTGGGAGATGTTGGAATCTGTAGTAGATGGGGCCTGGCAGGGAGAAGTTAGGTGACTCGGGCACGCCTGAATGGATTTTACAACCTTTAAAGTCCCAGTGACAAACCAAGGTACAATTCCACCAAAGTGCCCCCTGAGGAAATGAGTTAATTGGGTTTACTTACAGAGCATGGGTGAGGGGTTGCTTGCAGGAATGTGGGTGACCTTAAAGCAGCCATCCCGGAAAGTCTGTACCCAGAATGGATTTCTTTCTCATGCCTGCATAGATGAAGCCCCCTCTTCTAGTCTTCCACAGCCTGTGTATTCTAGTTCCTCTCTGCCCCCTTCCAGGTCCCATGAAATTAGGGCAAAACTGTGTACACCTGCTTGGAAGAAGTTGCCAGATACTCAGGTTATGGTCTGGCGGCACTTAGTTTCATCTACAGAAATGTTCCTGTGCCCAGGCATGCGTGTGTGTGCAGGTTGGATCTCTCTTATCCACATGTTTGGGAACAGAAGTGTTTTGAGCTTTAGAATTTGATTTTGCAACAGTCGTGTAAAACAAATGTAATTCCTTGATGGAGGGTGTGACCCAAGTCTACCTGTGAAGCTGTGTTTACATAAACCTAACACATAAAGCCTGAGGTTAGCTTTGTATACTTACTCCCCCTGCACCCCATAATTTTGTGCATGAAGCAAAAGTTCATGGTACAGAATTTTCCAGTTATGGTGTCAGGCCAGAGCCCAAGTAAATTGAGATTTTAGGCGGAAGTTCATATTTCAGGTGCTAAATGACCCTGGGTGACTTTGCATGGGTAAACACGAGGCTGTTGCCAAAGCTGTGAAGACATCTGTCTGTCTTTTTGCTTGGTTATCCAGGTAGGGTTCCCGTCAATACCACTGAACGGTTTCTGTGAAAGGTTCTCTGGCAATTCTATAAAACGTCAGAACTGATGAGTTTAGCCAATTTAGCATCTTATGGTCGGATGCTGTTGGTGCCCAATGTGGGGCTGTTTAACGTCCCTGAGGAGGTACCGTCCAATGGCATCTCTTCACTGGGCCACTGTTGTTCAGTACATGTTATTACTTGGCTTCATTTCGGGTCAACAACCTGGGCCGTTGAATGTTGATAATCGGGCTCCTAGGTGTCCCCCAAGTTGCCCTTGTTGATTAAGGAAAAATCAAAATCCTGAGGAAACAGGCAGATCTGTCGGCCCTGACAGATGGTTTGTCCCGGCTTCTTATATCCCTGCACCGGCCAGAAGCATGTGCCCAAGTGGCTGCTGACAGGCAGTCTTGGCCCCAAAATGTTTGTCTATAACTTCAGTGTTTGGGGACAGAGACATGTAGATTCTGGGGACTCAATGGCAACAGCTTCAGGTTCAAAGAGGGCACACTCACACACACACATGTATCTACACATGCACAGACGCACATGCACACACATCCACATATGCACACACACATGTATGCACACGTGCGCATACATACATGCACACACACAAACACATACACACAGAGAAAGAGAGAGACAGATGGACAGAGAGATGGAGAGAGACAGGGAGAAAGAGAGGGAGGAGGGAGGGAGAAAGCGTGAGAAGGAAGGATGACAGACTGGAAAATAAATGAGCTGATCACAGAGAGACTGGTTCCCCACAAACTCAGTGTGGGAGTTGCTGCTGTGGGAAAGTGACTAGGTCCAAATCTGCTGGCTCAAGTGGCCTCCAGGAAAGTCTCCACCTGCCATCCAGTTGCTCTGTGCACCAATCATCCCCCCCTCTCCCCGCCACCCCTCCCCCGTCCCGACGCAAACCACAGACCACAGTGCCGGAGACAGCAGATTTTCCCCCCTCCGTAGTCTCCAGGCCAAGTTGGAAGAAGATGCAGACAACAGCTTGGGCAGCCGATGTTTTTGAACCAGCCAACACTAATTCAATCAAAGAAGAAGCACGCTGGAAACGCCAGCCCGTGCTGGGACGAGGAGGCAAGGCTGAAGGCAGCTTGGAGTGAGCCCAGCAAAAAGCAGAGAGTGACAGAGTCGTGGACCATCAGTGCTAGGTGGCAACAGTGCCTTTAAAGAAGTGTGTGTATCGGGTACACCTGTCCCTAGCGGGGCTGGCTGTGCCATCTGTAGTGCTCTGTGAGAGGGACACGCAGGGCAGCTGCCAGCAAAGGCTAAGAATTCTAGTACAACCATGGCTGAGTTTGGAGTCCATGCTGGGCCCTCTGTGTGAAAGTCCCCGAGCTGGAGCTGTTGTTCTGAGATAGGGTCTTTCACTGTAACCTGGGGCTCACCTGTAGCTAGGTTGGCCGGCCAATGACTAGCAAGCCCCTGGGCTCTGCCTGCCTTTGTCTCCCTGTCACCGTGATTGCAAGCAGACACACACTGGCCTGTTTACACGGCTGCTGAGAACTGAGCTAGGGTCCTTGTGTGCAAATACTTTACAGAGTTGGCTCCCCAGCATCCAGAAATGGCGTATCTACTTAGAAGATGCAAATTCAAGCTTTCTACAGGGCCCACGTAGTTTCTACTCCCTTCCGGAATGTGAGAAGTAATTGGATGTCAGACCATGGAGCTGGGTCTTGGCCAAGCCTCATGGAAGTTCTCCCGGGCTGTCTTGTGGTACCAGGCACAAGTTTCTAAGGTTGCTGAGTGCCATACAAAATGCCCAGTTGGAGCAGGATTTCAGAACGACAACATCTGAATGTTTAGGCCATATGTGTCCCGTTAGTATCTGGGACACATTAAAGATATCTGTTGTGCATATGAGAGTCAAACTGGACCAGGTGGCCTCTGTGTTTGTCACCGTGGGCAACTTGCTGTTGAACAAGCTCTTCAGACACCATAACATTAAGGGGTCACTGTCGAAACAGTGACAGGATTTGGGAGGCCAAGCTGGGCCGTTCGGTCTGTATGAGTGGCCTGGGACTGCTGTACCAGAGTTCCATAAAGTGGGCGGCTTGAGAAGGGAGGCTGCTGTGCCCCAGCTGCTGCGAGGTCTGAATTCAAGGCTGAGTCTCAGGGCTGCTGGGGAAAGATCTGCTCAGGCTCTCCCAGCTACTGAGGTCCTCACTCCGCCATCGCTTGTGGGGTTTTCTCTCCAAGCCTCCTGTCAGTAGCCTTTCCCGCCTGGGGAGTCACACTTTACTCATTACCTATGCAGAGAGCCGGACTCCACGTCAGGCCGCACTCCAGGTCCGAGGCTTCAACGTGTCTCTTCCCTTTCTTCCCCGGGTCTCTGTTTATTTCGCTACACAAGGCTAACAACAAAGGCGTTTTTGCATGTCATCTGTACACCTGTGTCCTATGTTCCGGAAAGGTCTAGGATTCACAGATAAGGAAGCAAGGAATATTTATCTCCTGCAGAGTACCTTTCTGCTTGTTTCACAGTTGGCTGTTTTCCCCTGCAAATGGAAATGCCGCCTTATAAAAGTTATTTGAACCAGGCTGACATTTTGTGAAGGACGTATTCCCTTGGTGCTCCAGGGCTGCCTGTGGTCCTGGATGCCTGTGGTCGAGAAATGGAGATCCGGTAAATAACCCACCCACCATGCTCATGTGAGCAACCCTAGTCAAACTCACACAGACACACACATGCACACACATGCACACACACAGACTCACATGCATGTACATACACATGGACACGCGTGCATGCACACAGATACACATGCACACACATGCATGCACGCACACACAGACATGAATGCATGTACACATATGCATGCACACACATACACACATGCATACACACACAGACATACACAGATACAGTCAGACAGACACACACAGACAGACACACACACATGTGTACACACAGACAGAGACATATGCATGGGCACACATAGACATAGACAGACACACAGAGAGACAGAAAGACACACACACACACACACACATGCACGCACGCACGCACGATTGTACATGTACTCTCACACCCCTAGAAAAGAAAGAGAAATGGAATCATGGAAAGTAAGTAGTGGTGGTATGACTGTGATTTAAACAGTATGTACACCTGTGGAATTGTAAATATACCATCTCACAAATAACAGATACACAATTAAAGGGCAAGATGCGAGTGAAGAGGGGTGGGGAGGATGTAGGCAGAGGGAGGAGGAAGGAAGACGAGGGGAGGAAGAGGATGTTGGGCCCAGGAGGGCACTGACAGGACATCTGCTTAGTCTCAGGAGCAGGCTGTGCAGGCAGTGCATGTGGGGACCCCTGGCTAAGGACAGTCCTGGCTGGAGTGGGGGTACAGGCAGGGCAGCCAATCAACAAGCTGGATCTTCCAGCCCCAGGGGGTGGTTTGTGGTGACCAGCAAAGACGTCTGAGAGCCAGCTGGGAGCTGCACGTGTGCACACTCGATGAGGAAGTGTTGGGGTAACAATCTCCAAGCAGGAAATCCGAGAATTTTTCCCAGTTACGACTTTACTAACATGTTGGCTCTCCTCAGGAAAAAGAGGAAAGACAAAATAGAACAAAACCAGGAAGAAATCGTAGAGATGGGAAAAAAAAAAAAAGGTGTAGCCAGACACCTGGAGAATGAATGCTTTCATGGGAGAAGAAAAAGACGATGGCTGTGTGCACATTTCCAATCCTTCTGGAACTTTCCAGGTTGGCACGGAATGTAGGACCTGCCCACATCTCTATATGTGCTTTGCGTGCAAGATGGCGGTGTAGAAGAAAGTCCTGTTAGGAGGTACCGAGTGGCATGGCTGCTCAACCTCTGTCCATCAGGGGTACTCCCGGCTTGTAGGTGGTGGTGGGACTCAGGGTATCTGAGGAAGTGTCTGCTAGAGGAACTGGCCGTGGGCACCCAGCTTGGTCACCGTGCTGAGGGTCACATCTCCACTCTTGAATGTGTGGAAACTTCCATCTTTCACCAAAGCCAAAGAGGGAAATGCATGAGCCATCCCAGGCAAAAGCTTCCAGAGCAAGAAGCTCCTAACAAGCATTTGCAAGTCCCTGTTCCTTTGGGGGGCATCTGGGGAGTCATACGTATGCAGTTACCAGACCTCATCACTTCAGTAAAGCGAAGTCAAACTCAGGAAGAATAAATAAATAAACTTTTCATTGCATGCTATGAGCCTCACGATGACCAGGAGAGACACACTTGTCTCAGGCTGGAAGCAAGTTCTAAGCGTGAGGGTGCACTGGGGAGTGTTGCTCCGTGTGCTCAGGGCTCTAGTATTACTTCGTGTGTGTGTGTGTGTGTGTGTGTGTGTGTGTGTGTGTGTGTGTGTGTGTGAGAGAGAGAGAGAGAGAGAGAGAGAGAGAGAGAGAGAGAGAGCGCGCACAGATGTCTTTGTGGAGTGTAGACACGTCTAGAGGCCAGAGATTGACACAGGTGTCTTTTATCATTCTCCAGGTTACTGTTTTGAGATTGAACCTGTCTCGCATTGAACCTGTAGCCCACAGATTGGCTGTGCGGGCTGGCTAGTGAGCTTCAAGGGCCCGTCAGAGCTGGGGTTACAGATGTGTGCTAGTTAGGCCTGGCTGTGTGGGTGTTCTGAATCTGAACTGAGGTCTTCATGTCTGCTTGTCAAGAACTTTATTGACTCACCTCATTAACTCTGAAAAGTTAGAATAAAGTGTCCTGGAGGCGTCCAAATTAGATGTGCAAATTTTAGAAAGCTGGGGAGTCCCAGTGGAGAAAGGAATGGGTTCACTTGGAGTCAGACAGACACTTTGAACATTTGGCATGGAGCTGCCTGGTCTGTCTCTTATGTTGTTGGTGACATGGAGCTGCCTGGTCTGTCTCTTATGCTGTTGAGGACATGGAACTGCCTGGTTTGTCTCTTACGCTGTTGGTATTTTCTCTTTCCCTTTTCTACTGATTGCTTCATCATAAGCCTTTTTCATGCCACTGAAAAGTATTTGAAGGCATGATTAAAAAATCATTTTTAATGGAAGTATGAAAACACAAACAAGTTAAAGATCACGAGCATGGCCAGGCGTGGTGGTGCACACCTGTAATCCCAGCACTCAGGAGGCAGAGGCAGGAGGATCTCTATGAGTTTGAGGCCAGCCTGATATACAAAGCCAGTCCAGGACATCCAAGGCTATACAGAGAAATCTTGTCTCTGAAAACACCAGTTCCCCGCCCCAAAACCCAACAACAACAACAAAACAAAACAAACTGATCATGGCCTTAGCATCCTGACCACTTGGCCTGCTCAGTCATCACCTGACCAGCCAGCTGTGTCTCCTCAAAACCTTTCTCCCTTCTAGAGATTTCAAAGAAGTTTCTAGGAATTAGATTTTATATCTGGATGTTTTAGTACGCATGAACATAAAAGATAAAGACAAAAAAACTTAAAAGTAATCACAAGCCATTTTCTCATAAAAGTAATCAGAAGCCATTTTCTCATATAAAAGCAATACTTTGAATATCAGAGTGCTTTGCCAGCATTTGTATTTCCCAGGTTATCTTATGAATTTTATTTTCAACAGCTTGTTTATATTGGGATCCAAACAAATTTGGTTCATTCTTTTAAAGTGACTCCCACCCCCATATTTTTTTTTTAATCGAAGAAGCCAGCACATTTGCTCTGTGGTTTTCTGTATGTGGGGGTAGACGCGGGCTTCTGACATTGTATCCAGTGTTCCCATGAGCGTCTCTAGCATGTTTGGATTTCACTCAGCTTTTCTGTGTGCCTGTAATGTAGCCAGAATTAGAGGTTTGGGCAGACTCAAGTTCAGACATTGGGGACCAGCAGGATGATGTAGGATAGGGGCGGTCTGTTTTTTTTTTTGTGGCCATCCGCGCCTGATTCCTTAGAGCATCGGGGCTTCGGCTTGCCATACCAGGTCATTCTTGGGAAACAAGAGCTGAGGGAAGTACAGTGTGATTCCTTCCAGCACACCCCCAGCCTTTGGTAGTGGTGTCGCCTTGTTTTCTGGATTATACAAGCTTGAATTTGTGGAGATCCCATTAATTTCCTGTTCGGATCTGGACTCTAAGCACCCAGGTACTCAGGTGGGACCTGGTGCTAGAGACTCTCGTGTGACCCTGTGGATGACCACTGTGTGGCCCTGTGGATGACCTCTGTGTGGCCCTGTGGATGACCTCTGTGTGGCCCTGTGGATGACCTCTGTGTGGCCCTGTGGATGACTACTGGCCATGCAGGTGACCACTGTGTGGCCCCATGGGTGATCACTGTGTGCCCTGTGGATAACCACTGTGTGGCCCTGTGGATGATCATTGTGTGTGGCCCTGCGGATGACCACTATGTGGCCCTGTGGATGACCTCTGTGTGGCCCTGTGGATGACCTCTGTGTGGCCCTGAGGATGACCACTGTGTGGCCCTGCAGATGACCACTGTGTGGCCCTGCAGATGACCATTGGGTGGCCCCATGGATGACCACTGTGTGACCCTGAGGAGGACCACTGCTTCCTGGTTTGTGACATACCTCAGTGCTATGTGTTTTCCTTCATTCTTCTTTGGACATCATCTGTTTCTTTGGTATAAAGCACACTGGGAACTCATACTGACAGGTGATATTGAGAGTCAGCCCATTGGGGCGGAGGGGCTGCGTGGGGCGATTCTTCAGTGTCTGAAGTCAGATAGAGACCTCAGACCAAAGGCTCAAGCGGCTTCTGTCTCACGCCTGGGAACTCGAGGTGGAGGCTGGAAATGGAGGCTTGGGCAGAGTAGCTCCGTGTGGTACCTGGGGCTCCCAGAGAGCGTTCCCAAGGGAGACACTGTGTGACTTCCCTCTCAGCTCAAAGGTGTGTGAGCACAGATGGGGAGGGATATGAAACGTTCTACAAAATGTCAGACCGTTCTGGCGAGCTGTGGTTAGTTTGCTTCTTGCATTGACTGAGTGTGTAACACCCAGTCGCTGTAATAGTCTACCCTCTGCAGAAGAGGGATGGGGCCGGGGTGGCCAATGGGTGGCCATTTTCTTCTCAGCTCTGATGCCAGTGGGCCAGCCCCACAACCTTCAGTAGTTCCCGTGGGCTGTCTAAACCTGTTTCTTTATTCATGTATCAGGGTAGCAGCACTCACTCAGCCTCTTCCTGGTGATGTTAGACACAGGACAGGACAGAGTCATTGAGAAATGCCCTGTGGACCGCAAAGCTCAGTCAGTGTGCAACACAGATGGTCGGGGCCTCAGTACCCTTCATCAACCCAATTTCATCTGCTCACACCCAACAGCTGTGTGAAAATGTGAAGTGGAAAATTACGGGAAGGAGCAAGTTGTGTCTTTTAAGGCATGTGCTGTTCTGAATGGGGTGATGAAATCTTGTGTCAACCTGTGCAGTCTGTCAGGGTTCTGAGTCAACCTCTGTCTGCCACATGGTACTGACATAGTATGTGCTACCAGCCCGGCAGTTACTAGCGGCCATGCTGGTGGATGCGCACAGTGTGTCATGGGGCTTGCATTTAGAAGTCTACTCCATGCAGTAATGGGCTCAAGGCACAGGAGTAGCAACTCTGGCGATTCCATATGCCAAACTGAAGCTTTGGGCACTTTACCCCCCTTAAGTGGGAAGGTGAATCTTGTTTAGAAGGAAAGAAGAAAAAAAAAAAACATGTTGAAGTTGATGAGACCCACAATGCAAGAGGTGCTAAAGGAAGAGGCGTCCGTACAACTCAGAACAGCACAGCGCTTGCTCTGTTTTATTACTCAGTAGTGCTGGCTTCTTTTTTAAAGTTTATTTTGATGGTATGTATATTGCGCATGTTGCCGGCATGCACATATGTGTACCACAGATATGCATGCACATATGTGTACCACAGGTATGCATGCACATATGTGTACCACAGGTATGCATGCAGAGGACTTTGGAGTCCTTGGAACTGGAGTCACAGACCATGAGCCACTTTGGTCCGTCAGGAGCCTCTGCTTGCAGGATCCTTTCAATAACTTGTCAGCCATATTTGTTACGCTGTGTGGTATTGCTGTAGTATATAGTCAGAACGTCTTAATAAAAGCTGATCACTTGTGGATGCCGGCAGGTAGTGAAGGCTCACATGGGTGCCAGAGAGAGAGAAGGGGATTTACAGATCACACCATAATATTTTTGTCTTCAAAGTTTTTTCCTGTTTCTCCTAAGTCCTCAGGCACGTGCGTATGCGTGCGTGTGTGCGTGCCTTGCAGACATGACCCTTTGAAGTAATTTTTCTCCAGGAAGCTTCCGGGTTGCCAACTCTCTGTGAGAATTCTGGAAACACATGGAGATGTTTTCTTAAAAAAAAAAAAAGAAAGAAAGAAAACAAAACAAAAACCCGAAACAACAGCAATAATAAAATTGACTGGTAGCCTTTGGAGAAAGCAGCCAAGGCAATCGCCACGTTCCTGAGTAGTGGACCCAACATTCCTGCTACAGAAGTTCTATTCACTGTCTCCAATAGCTTTGATAAGAAATCTCTCCGGGTCCTTTTTAACTCCTGGGGTTGGAGTTTCTTGCAAAAAACAAGAGTTGTCTGGTTTTCCCTGGGGAGGTGAAAGTGGAGTAATTTTATTCTTGACAGCATGTGACTTCGTCAGATCCTGCTGTGGGGAGCCCTGGAGCAGACAGCTTCAAACTGATACTTGGTCCTGTGGCTGGCTCTCTTGTGTGAAATTCTGGAAAGTTCTTCTGGGTAGGCTGGAAGACGGGGGCTGTCGTGTTTCCCAAAGAAATGACTTGAACATGAGTGTGATCTTTTTACCTCAAGGTCCCATGCCTGTTGCCCACCCAGAGGTGCCGGGCCAGTGTGGACAAAGGTGGGCTTGGAGTGCTGACAGGGGTGGCCAGCATCTCCTTCAGAGATCTGCCTGCAAGTCAGTGTGGCTCTGTGCCGCCAAGTGGGGCTTGTGCTGACTGACATCCACCTATAGTTGCGTCAGATTGTCACTGAAGTTCTCCATGGTGGCATAAGAATGCCCCTTCGCCTGGATTCTGGCTCCTGTCTCTGGGGATTCACAGTGTTCCATGGGGAGATAACCTGCCCAAGGGGCCTCTGGTCACCAAGTCCCAGTGACACCAGGGCCTGCCCCCTCAGATACCTGGCCAAGGGACTCGGGTATCTGAAGATGAAACACAGTGGGCTGGTTCTGGCCTTGAGTGTGGAGGTTTGACTGAGAAGGACTCCCACAGGCTTATACTGTGGTCTCCAGTTGGTACGACTGTTTGGGAAGGATTAGGAGGTGTGGCCTTCTTGGAGATGTTGTCACCTGGGGTGAATTTTGGAGATTCAAAGGACCCGTGTCATTCTTGGTTCTCTCTGTTGGCCTCAACATGCAAACTCTCAGCTACTGCTCTAGCACTATGCCCGGCTGCCCGCCCGGCTGCCCACCTGCCCACCTGCCCACCTGCCCACCTGCCCACCTATCTACCAGCCCACCTGCCCACCTGCCCACCCACCCACCTGCCCGACTGCCTGCCTGCCTGCCCACCCACCTGCCCACCCACCCACCTGCCCACCTGCTGGCTGCCAAGCTTCTCCCATGATGCTTATGAACACTAAACCTCTGAAATGATAACCCACAGATAAACTAATTTCTAACTTGCCATGGTCTTATTGCCTCACCACAGCAGTAGAAAAGCAACGATGACAAAGGGGGAACCACTGTGTCCCGACCACAACCTTCAGTACATACACGATGCGGTAGTCACATATCCCAACTCAAGTGACAGGTTCCCCAGGGCTTCAAAATCCTTCAAGAGAAATCTCCCATGCAGGGTGTCCCTTTCCCTCCGGATTTCTTGTGGCTCTGGAGCCTGGACGGACAGACCTACAGTCACGCCCCGTGTAGGCTCGTAGAAACTTTAGGGATGATCTCTAAGCTGACACTCTGCCCAGAGTCCTAAGAAAGTTCCGGCACCTTCTCCAGAAGCCAGGGAGGAGGCTGCTGTGTGGCACGTTCTTGAAGACCCTTTGCTAGCCAGCAACCCTGCTTGCTGCTCACTGTGCAAAGTTGGGGTCGGGGGCGACGTTCCTGTCCTCTGTTAGGCCACAGCAGGTCAGAAACGCCTTTCTACACATATACCTATATGTAGGTATTTTAGGATTTGGGGCTTGCTTGGGCATCATCTCCAGTTTGTCAGGGAGCCCTGCAGATTCCTGAGTGGCTGGCCCACCAGCTTGTTCACCCTCTCAACATGTGAACGTCACAAGGTATTTATTTGTAGGACTCTGTTTAATGCACATTTAATATGTCTAATGTAATTGTGAGCTTATGCATCTATGTAGTAACGTCTGTATGTGCATACCAGCGTAGGTGTCTCTGGTGGGGTGTAGCTGCTGATAAGGGCAAAGCCAAGATCCATTACTAAAGAGATCCATTTCATTACCAAAGAGAATGCTTGGTGCTGTATTCTCCATGGTGAGGTAGAATAGGCAGCGTTGATTGGAGAAACCAGATTATTCTTGGTTTGTTTCTGAGACAGGGTTTCTCTGTGTAGCCTTGGCTGTCCTGGACTGGCTTTGTAGACCAGGCTGACCTGGAACTCACAGCGATCCACCTGCCTCTGCCTCCCGAGTGCTGCTATTAAAGGGGTACACCACCACGTCCGGCCCAGATTATTCTTATCTAGGTCTTCTGCCTCAGGCCAAGGGGTCATTAGGAGACACTGAGAGTCCTATACCCCTCCCCAGCCAGTTTTCTGGGCCAGCCTTTGGTCATGACTGCTGGAGATGAATCAAGGTGCTTGCCTAATCCCGCCTCTGCAGACCAGACTATTTACGGCTCGTCATCCACGCCCCAGCAGGCTCTAGAACACTGTGTGGTAGGTTTAGGTATTATTCACACTTGCTAATGAGTAACTCACCTCGTGGAGATGACAGAGCTGGTCTGGGGAAGTGATTTCACGGGCTCAGAAGAAAGTGATGAGCCTGTATGCAGTTCACCTTGCATTCTCCTGGGATAGATGCCAGGCAGGGCAGTCTTGCCACCCAGCAGGTCTGTGACCAGGCTCAATACCAGCTTGTAGGAACATGGCCTGACAAGCATTCTTCTCAGGCCCCACAGGCAGAATCTGCTGGGAAGTTCAGCCCAAAGCCTGTGGGCAGGAGGAAATTTCTAGAAGCTTTGGTGGTGATTGGTGGGGCAAGTTGCTGGCTTGGCTTGGGAGTGAGAACTTTTTTTTTCTGTGCTTTGTGCCTGAGTCGATTAGACACGATGACCAAGGCAACTTTTTATAAGAGAAAGCATTTACTTATTTTAAAATAAAAAAATTTAAAAATTTATTTACTTTATATCCTGATTGTAGCCCCCTTCTTCTGTCTCTCCCTCATCCTCCTCCCCTAGTCCTCAGAAAGGGGGAGCCCTCTTCCCCTACCATCTGACCCCAGCCTATCAAGTCTCATCTGGACTGCTTGCATCTTCTTCCTTTGTGGCAAGGTCACCCCACTGGGGGAAGTGTCACCAAACCCTGAGTTTCAGCTCAGAGAGATGAGATGCAGGAGTTCTGGAGACAGACAGTTGGCAGTGACTGGCACGCAGATGAGCAGACTTATTTTCATCTCACTGGGGACCTGGGGACGCGGCTCCATGGCACAGCCCTGTGAGCGAGGCTCTGGGTCAGCCCCAGGATCCCGGATCTTAATTAGGAAGTGGTTGGCCTTATTTATATCTTGCCTTAGAACACTGCAGATCTAGCAGATCTCTGAGGACCTCTGTGCCCACAGACCAGAGGCGAGAAACAAACAGAAGCCAGACTTACTCCCAGCAGGGAGACGCCCAATCCTTCCCCGATACTGGTTTCCTCTGGCAGAACAGACGCTTTTCAGCGCTTCATCCTCTCAGGGCTCCTGGGACCAGGAGGGACTTGGGCTTTCCATAGCGTGTGCTTTCTTGCAGGAAGCTTCAGGGACTCAGACAGACCCTGCCTGGTGCGCACAGTGTGGGAAGCAGGAAGCACTTTTTTTTTGTTTTGTTTTGTCTTTCAAGACAGGGTTTCTCTGTGTAGCCCTGCCTGTCCTGGAACTCACTCTGTAGACCAGGCTGGCCGTGAGCTCACAGAGATCTACCTGCTCCTGCCTCCCGAGTGCTGGGATTAAAGGTGTGCGTCACCTCACATGGCTCAGAGCTTTTTTTTGTTGTAGTTTTTTTTTGTTGTTGTTTCAAATTCTTTAGAAATGTACTTATTTTGAAATCTTAACATTAGGAATATATTCCTCATACCAAATGGTTGATACAGTTACCTCCAGGCTTTGCCTCCTTAGCTGTTTAGCTGCTCTCTCTCTCTCTCTCTCTCTCTCTCTCTCTCTCTCTCTCTCTCTCTCTGTCCCTCTCTGTCTGTCTGTCTGTCTCTGTGTGGGTGGGTGTGGGTGTAGCAGTTCTGGTGCTGCTTTGTCTATTGGTTCTGTGCAGAGCATAGAGCTGTGCCCCAAACAAGAGCAAGGCAGCCAGGCCTCCTTCCAAGACCCCCCAGTGCAATGGGAGTGGCAAGTGGGCAGAACAGCAAGTGAAACAGCCGACTTTGTCCCTGACGAGGGCAGGGAAGTGACTGGGAACAGGCTGAGGGGGCTGCGCCCAGCCGGGAGACACTAAGGTACACATAGAGAGGTGGCAGGTCTGAAAAACAAACCAGTGGGTGAATGGGGACCCATCTTCAAGTCTGGTGCACTTTTCTGTATTTAGTGCAAGGCTTTGGCTAGAGTCCTTTTGAGGAGGTCCAGTTCCCACTCCGTGCACAAAGAGGCATAGGCTGCCGTTGCTGGTTACTGGTCTCAAGTTCTCAGGGAGCCTGTGAGGAGCAGGAGGCTTATAGAGTCCATCCAGCCTTTGCCTCTGTGCTCCCAGCCAAGAGAAACTCAATTTTGTCCAGGAGAAAAAGTTCATAAAGAGATACAGAGTGTTTGCTTAACACAAATAGCATTTGCTTGGATGCTAAACGCTGATTCTAAAGGGACCTTCCTTGGAGGGAGCAGGAGCCGAGAGGCAGGACAGAGGCAGGGCAGGGCTTCTGTGCGGAGGGAGGTGGGCTGTGTGGAGAGTTTGATACACTTGCCTTTGGTGGCAAACAAGTGACACTTAGTTCCCACACAGCACTGGGTTGCATTGAGTTTAAGGCAAGCATGGTAGAGTTGTCACTCTCCAAGATTTTGAGCGTTGCACATCTGTGTCTCTGTCTACTCCACAGAGGTGAAAGGCCACCCTTGCACGCTGCTGTCTCAGTCAGTCAGAGTTCTATTGCTGTGAAGAGACACCATGACCATGGCAAGTCTTACAAGGAAAAACATTTCCTCAGGGTCTAGCCTGTTATCGCCATAGCGGGAAGCATGGCAGCACGCAGGCAGACACTGTGCTGGACAGGTACTTGAGACTTCTACGTCTGATCTGCAGACAGCAGGAAGACACAGCCACTTGTCCTGGCTTGAGCTTCTGAGACCTCAAAGCCCACTCCCTAGTGACACACTTCCTCCAATGCGGCCACACCACCCAATGGTGTCACTCCCTCTGAGCCTTTGGGGGCCGTTATTACTCAAATTGCCACAGCTACGGATTATTCACTAATGACAAAAACCTGACAAGAGGCCAACTGACAGAGTGCTGTAAATTGGCCGTTGCACTCCAGAGGTTGACCAGATATTTGAGTTTTTTTTGTTTGTTTTTTTGTTTTTGTTTTGAGATGTCATGTGTCAGTGCTCGCAGCAGAAGCCAGCCAATGAGCCTTCACCAGCTGTATCTCCGTACTTCCTGGAGCGTTTCCATGGAGACTCCAGTGAGAGCTGACACAACCCAGGAGATGGAGGAGGAGAGGGTGGGCTTCAGTGCCTGTGTGCTCACCGTCGACCCCAGGAAGCAGCTGGCGCTCGTGATCAGAGTATCCATGACGCATCTCAGATGCGGAACTGGATAGCGTTCCTCTGCTGCACTGAGTTATTGTCCTCAGAAACACTCCAGCGCCTCTAATACTGGCTGCTTAGTGGAAGTTATCTTGGTGAATGAAGTTGAGATGGGCTTCCCAGGGGTGTGTGGGGGTGTTGAATTAAACAGCACCATTAAATATCTCCTCTGATGATGGAGTAATCAGACTACAAGAGTCTGGATATGTCTGCTATGTGTCAGGGGAACGCAGGCAAACATCCAGTTACGTCGGAGATGCGGAATGCATGTAGCTTTATACACACACATATAATGCCCCCACCCCCATGGGTGAACAGTCTCATCCTTAGAACTTGGCTCACATGGCCGTGGGTGTTGAGAAGTCTTAAGATCTGCAATTGGCAGCTGACGATTCAGGAGGAGCGAACGAAGTGCCAAAATTCAAGTCTGAAGGTGCAGAGGCAGCCAGCGGCTCAGGCTGATGATGTCAGCAGGGAGCCCTGCCTTCTCCTCAGACACTGCCTTTTAGGCCAGTGCACACCTTGGGCTGACTGTATGGGGCTCACATTTGGAAGGATAATTTGCATTGCTTAATCTACCAGTTCAAAGGCTAATTAAATCCTTGAACACTTTCATAGGCTTATTACTGCCTCATCAAGTTGACATTTAAAAGTAGCACACACCTGTGGAGCAGATGCTGGGGCACAACGCAGGGACCCTCTGCGCGTGTATGTGCCGAGGGAATGCCTGGCCGCTGTGGCTTGTCTTATAAGCCAATGATTCATTGAGTTCAGCCTTGACCGCAGTTGGACCAGAGAGCCGAAGATGAAAGGCAAGACTGTAACAATTTCTACAGAAGAAAAAGGGCACAGGACTGTGTGTACAGGGGTGTGTTGTTTTCCAGAAGTTGCTCCCTGAATCAGTATGGCAGGCAGCAGTACCGTGCAGTTAGCACTGGGCGTGCCTTCTGTTCTGCTAGGCCAGCGTCTGGGCTCTCGGGATGGGGAGTGTTGGTTGATCTTCGCTGCCTGTTTCTCTGCGTTTGGGGCCACCTACGAGATCACTTCTGGGTGTGTCTGTGGGGGGGGGGGCATTTCCAGACAGGACTAAGGAGAGAGGACAAACTCTCCATGCAGGTAGCACTGGTCCACGATCTGAGGTCCTGACTGAAGATGCATGGCGACCAGACGCTGCGCCCCTGCCACTGCGCCTTCCCTGCTGTGATGGACTTTGTGCCTAAACTTTGCACCAATATAAACCTTTTCTTCCTTACGTTGCTTTCTGTCAGGCGTTTTGTTACAGCAATGGAAGCGGTGACTAATCTCGGAGAAGATGAGTGGATGTGGGAGAACATAGGGAAAAGACGTCACCACCAAAGACCCCTCTGACAGGGAAAACACAGCAGGAGCCAGAGGTCGGGGTGACAGCCGTGAAACAGCGCAGTCTGGACGCGATGGGCAGCAGTCCTCATGGCTTCTCACGTATCCGTGGTTGTTATACAAGATCCATACAAGGTCAATCTAGTCAATATTCCAGCGTGGGGTCGGGGTGGGGGCAGGGGTGGCTCACAGGCCCCTCTCCTAGTTGAGAAGCTATAGGCAGTTGATGGTTATTGTGGGGGAGAAAGTCACTTTTCTTCAGGGGTGGGGATCCTGGTAAGTTGCCCATGCGACAGTCGATAGCCCTGCCTCATGTATGTATGTATGTATGTATGTATGTGTGTGTGTGTGTGTGTGTGTGTGTGTATGTATGTATGTATGTATGTATGTATCATCACCTACCTATTTATATACAACATGAAAGTGGGAAAGGGCTGTGTGTATAGGGAAGACCCAAGAGGAGGTAAGAAGGTAGATTTGATAAATATAAAATGTATTCATGTATGAAAGAAAAAATATGGTGGATTTGGAAGAAACTAGTCAGGGTCCAGACATATTCACCAGTAATGAAGCTCAATGGGCAGTGTGCAGGGAGGTAATGTGAAGGGATGGGCCTTATCCTTTCTGGCCTTGGGATATTCTGGTCTGTATGCCGCTTCCTTTCTGTCATGTAGTGCTTCAAAACCTATTTTTATCATCAGTGTGCAACTCCCTGCAATTAAGTTTTTTTTTGGTATATATGTGTGTGAGTGTGTAGGTGTATGTGCATGTGTGTGTGTGTGTG
>OU015745.1:142696197-142711118 GCA_907169655.1 Acomys percivali | reverse complement strand
GGGAGGGAGGCCATGGGGGTCACTGCGCGTGGCGGAGGGAGGGAGGCTCTGGTCTTTCGGGGAATTCTCGGGGCTTCTTGCTACTTTTTGGTACATTCAGCTCCTTGTCTGGTAGAAGTACCAGAAATACCAGGGCCCTGAAGAGGAGGCCATGACAGTCACACGGCCTCTTCCTGAGAGTCTTGTCCCCTGGGGTCTGGCTGTTAATGGATCTACCCCTCTCTGTGTGGTGAGGAGGAGCAGCCAGTTGTCAGAGGAGGGGTTACTTCCTAATTCTGAGTCTGTCTCAGGGCGGATTTAAACCTATGCAAATGGAGCAACTGATGGTTGCAGCTGTAGGTAGGCAAGAGCGTGTCCCATACAGTTAGTTTCCTATGTGTCTACTGAAGGGACTGGTCGTTGAATTTACTGTCAGACTTTGGGGGGAAAATAGGATCATTTCAAGCCTTCAGATAACGTTTGGCCTTCTGTGTCCACGGCACAGGCTTAACCGGTAATGAGCGAACCGGAGTACTGCTTCGGATTTTCAGCCGAGCTGTGCAAGTACCTCACCCTCTGTGTGTGTGTGCGTGCACACGTATGAACATGTGGAGACCAGAGGTTGCCACTGGGTGTCATTCTCAATTGTTCTCTTCTTCATCTGTTGGACAGGGTCTTCCACCGAGCCCAGAGTTCACCAATAGACTAGAGCTGGCCAGAGAGCCCTGTGCAGATCTCACCTGCCCAGGCCTGGGCTTACAGGTATGTGAGACCACGCTTGGCTTTTATGTGGTGCTGAGGGTCCAAAGGCGACGCCTCATGACTGTAAGTCAAGCACTTCACCAACTGAACTCTCTCTCAGCCCCCTGGTTTGATCCTGCAACCCTGACTTCTATGCCGGGCTTTTACTGAGGACATTAGCCTGTCCTCACTTTACCTGGTTATCTCAGGCCGAGACGTCAGGTGCTCCGAGGTTCCTTTATCCCTGGAAATAGTGGACGAGTAGACATTTTAAATGCTATATTAATTTCTTCCCCTATTTCCTGGAAGTGGCATCTCCAACGTGGGACTGTGGGTTCTTAAGACTGAGAAGACCCACCGCAGGGGTTCAGGCCAGATCATTCCAGACCAGAATGCCCATTAGTAGACTTTAAGTTTAACCTCATCAGGGGATATAGTCCACCGTGGTGGGGAAGTCATGCTGACAGGGGCAAGGGGCTGGTGACAGAGAGAATGGGAAGTAGGGCTCAGCTTTAAAACCTCAAGGCCCGCCCCCACTCAAGGCCCGCCCTCCCTCAAGGCCCGCCCTCCCTCAAGGCCCGCCCCCACTCAAGGCCCGTCCCTCAAGGCCCGCCCCCACTCAAGGCCCGCCCCCTCAAGGCCCGCCCCCACTCAAGGCCCGCCCTCACTCAAGGCCCGCCACCAGTGACTACTTTTTCCAGAGAAGCTCCACCTCTGAAAGGTTCCAGTTCCAGAGCTTCACCAAACTAGGGAACCTAGTGCTCAAACTTGTTCAAGCCACATGAGAGGCTTGCGCCTCCACAGCCTGGTTAGGACTCCAGTTCTTAAGATCTGCCCAGTCTCAGCAGTGTTACTGGTGTTTGGAAGGCAAGCTCGACTTGTTCTTGCGTTAGACAGCTTTGATTGCCACGAGGGATCACAAACCCTCTTGCGGTAATTCTGTGTTTAAAGCAGGGGGGTCCCCGAAGGCTCCCGATGAGATGTGCCAATGACAAGTCTTGTCTCCCCAGAAAAACTGTAGAGTCTCTTGCGAGGACAAGGGGAAAGGCCGTCGGTGGCCTTGGGCAGGGCATTGCGCAGTAGGACGACGCAACGGTTGCATCATGGGGCCAAGGGGTTTGATTCCCTGTGACAGCATGTTGTCACCCAGTGAAGACATGCTCACGCGTGAGGCCAAGGTGGCAGCAGAGACACGGCCGGTCACGCAAGTGTGTATTCCACTGGGGGGGGGGGGATAGGAAAAACGGACTTGGCCAGGATCGTGGTGGCACACAGGAGCTCAGGCTTCTAGCTCTCATGTGGGGAACTGGGAAAGTGTCTGCAGTAGAGAGAGGGCTGAGGTCCCCTCCCCGACCTCATCCCCACCACCTGCCCCACAGCCTGTGCCTTTTGCCTCCTTTCTCTCAGCCTTAGTGTCCTGTCCCAGGTAAAGGGGACAAGGAGAGCGACAACTGTGGCCCCAAGTCGGTCCTAACTAGTCTGTGGCTTTGCCGATGCTGCCTCACTTCTCTGGCCTTCAGTTTCGTCGTGTGTGGAATGAAGTTAATAGCAGGTTCTGGCTCGTTTCTTAGTTCACTCTCAGAGGTGCTGGGAGGGTGAAACAGGGCTGCACCGTGCCTGGTGTTCAGTGAGGCTCGGGGAATGACCTTGGCTCTAGGGCCGGGAGCTACGGCAACACACAAGAGCAACAGCGGGTATGTAGCCGCCTTCTGCCACTCAGGGTGTTATCTGATTGGTCGAATCAACCCATCCCAGCATGAAGCATGTACAGGAATGTCCTGGGTTGAGGGAAGAACGCATGGCGTGATGCACTTTTCTGGGTTGCAGTGTGACCAGCTGAATGCTAGGCTGCAGCAGGGTGCTGTGTTCCCGTTCCTCCGAAGCTTGCTGAACCGCAGCTTCCAGTGTCTGACCCAAGCAGTCTGCAGGGTCCCGGCCCAGCCCAGCCGCTGTAGTTGTGATGGGAGCCTGGGGAGGTTGATGCTGCTGCAGCAACAGTATGCAGCTGAGCAGACTCACGCTCAGATCCCAGCACCGCTCTTCTTCTAAAAGTCAGAATAGCGCTGAGATCAGGCTTGGAGAGAGAGAGAGAGAGAGAGAGAGAGAGAGAGAGAGAGAGAGAGAGACTGCATGCACACGGAGGCCAGAGATCAGCTGGGGTGTCTGTCCTTGGCCTTATCCACCCCTCCATTTTTTTTTGAAACCGGGGACCTGGGCTTGTGAATTAGGCCAGGGTAGCTGGCTGGCCAGAGGGCCCCAGGGGTCTGCTTGGCTCCGGTCTGTAACACTGAGATTAGGAACTGGCTCCACCACGCCCAGCTTCTCACATGGGCACTAAGGACAAACTCACACTCCTGTGCATCACATGCATCCTGTGTGTGCATCACACGCACGTTGCCAACTGAGGTGTCGCCCCCCACCGGATTTCCCTTACTCTATGAAGCGGGTTTCTCAGCTGTGACCATGGAAAGCAGAATCGTTTTCGTAGCTCCACTGTCGCTGAAGTGAAATTACAAAACGACAGTAGCTCCCACTAACCAGAAAATACCCAGCCATGGAACACAGCCCATCTAAGAAACGTTACTCTGCTCTGCAGAGATGCCTCTTAGCTTCATATTCTAGACCCGGAGGGGTTGGGAGGTGGTCACTCCAGGAGGAGGATCTGACGGCTGGCCACGCATGGGCGCCCAGCATCAGGCTCCATGGGCGCCCAGCACCAGGCTCTTTCCCTCCGCTGCTGGGGCCCATCAGAGCTCTCATGGGGAGTAGGTTGGCAGGGAGCAGGATGGAGTGGGGTGGGAGGCTTGGGTAAGCTTTCCTGTCATTCTATTCTGTTGGCCAAATTTAGTGCCAGCTAAATAAAGGAATATTTTCAGGGGCAAAAGGAGGTGGCTGTGGGGACAGCACATTGCTTGCCTTGGCTAGGAATTTTTTTTTCTGAAGGATTGTGGGGTCCCTGGAAACTGGGGGGGGGTGTTGGAATGAGTAAGGAAGCAAAATTCATGGCCAAAGGTGTGAGCTGGAGAGAGGGGCCTGTGTTTTGACTGGAGGACGCAGAGAAGCGGGGGTCTCCCATGCTTTGCATTCTACACATGGAGAGCAAGGCAGTGGGCACCTGTTGCCTTCTCTGTGGGCGGGACTTCCTGCCTGGTGGCTGTTAGCTTCTCTCATGCTGTTGCCTTTCTGAGACAAGGCTCTGAGGAAGCTTCATGAGTAGGTCCAGCTGGCAAGCACGGCTGCTGTGTGGCTGTGGAGAGCTTTATAGCACATCACCCACACGCTGCATCCTCCCCCCTCTATGGGCCCAGCGGCCAGTGGCCTCGCTTCATGTGTCAAAATCTAGACCCTCCTCCTGGCAAGGGGCAAACAAACACCTTATTGGTTGTGGTGTTCTTATGTTAGTCAGGCGCAGAGCAGAGCAGATGGCAGTCCTTTGTTAACCCTAGCTCGGTACATGGCTTGGTGGCCAAAGCCGTCTTATGCCTAGGACTCATAAAAATGAAGTCAAATAAAATCATATCAAATCCAGGCAGCACAGTGCGGGAGGAGGAAGGCGAGCAGAGACTGTGGACTGCTGTGCCACCCACAGACCTGCCCTGTGGCACATGGCACAGATGGAACAGCCTGTTGTGAGTGGCCAGTCCTGCCACCTCCGGCCATGGTGAGGTCCTAGCCCGAGCTGCCGCTGAGGGTCAAGTTGCCGCTGAGGGTAGTCTCCAGGGACCACCTGGATGTCCAGGGGCAGTGCATAGCTGGCTTTACCCTCCTCTGGATACAGTGCTCAGGAAAGCACAGTGGAGCTAGTCCTGGGAGTAGGGGTGTGAGTAAGCTTTGAGGGTGTGAGTATGGAAGAGCTGACCCTGCTACCTGTCTGCCATGGGGGGCATGGATGCAGACGCAGAGGTGATGTCCCATACTCCCCATGCCTCTCGCTACCTCTGGCAGTAGGAAAAGCTGCCCACAGGGTCATGAGCCCAGGAGAGCTGTCCCTGGCCCTCGCCAGAAGCAGCACTCCGGAGAATAGGCTGTGTACCACATCTGGACAGCATAGCAGAGCTGACCAGCCTGATGGCGAGGCAGGGAACGCTGCACAGATGAGCCAGCCAGCCCTAAGGGCAAGAGCTTGGGAGAGCTGGGCCCACCACTCTTCTGTCATGAGGTGGCATGGGTATGAGGGTGATGCCCTCCCCGCCTCACCCCTCACTACCTGCGGCAGTCGGGAGAACTAGCCCTGGGGTCATGAGAACTGGTGAGCTGGCCCTGCCCCTCGCTGGCTGCAGCACTCTCCAGAGTGGGTCCTACACCTTGCCTGGACATCACAGCAGGGCTGGCCTTGCAGAGGGGCATAGGCCTTGAGGGCGAGAGCATGGGAACGATGGCCCCATCACTCATCTTCATGAGGTGGTGTGGGTACAGGGGCAATGCCCTCCCCGCCTCACCCCTCACTACCTGGGGCAGTGGTCCTTTAGTCATGAGAATGGGAGAGCTATCCCTGCCCCTCATTGGCTGTAACACTCAGGAGAGTGGGCCTTGCACCTCACCCAGGCAATACATTAGAGCTGGCTCTGAGAGTGAAGCCAGGGGTGACAGCCCCAAGGATGTAAGAGTGGGAGAGCTGGCCCAGCCCATCACAGTCTCTAACACTTGGGAGTGTAGGCCCCAAGCCTTGACTGACCAGCACAGTAAAGCTGGCTCTAGAGGCGTGGGTGTAGGTGAGCTGGCCTTGAGGGCAGGAGAGCAGGAGAGCTGATCATGCCTCCTGCAGGTGGCGGCGTTGGGTGGCCTATGGAGAGCAGTGGAGAGCTCGCCCTGGTGGTGCAGATAAAGGACAGCTGACTTGCTGACCAGCTCAGCTCCCACCCGGGCCCAGATCCAGGGCTCTGAATTGGCACCTGCCCCAAATCTATATCGTCTGCGGATGGTTGCGGTTGGGACTCCCGACAGGGCCAGTCCTCCGGTTCCAGTTCCAAAGCTGCAGGGTCTCCAGGACACAGGGCAACAACAGGATAGCCGGGAGGAGTCCTGATGAGGATCCAATATCGATGGTGTCGCAGAAGCCAGATATCTCGAGTCAGACCAATGACTCATTGCAGTGAACATTTGCAAGTGAAGATGTGTGGACAGAGGGGTGTACTGTGGGACACATGTGGCACACTGCAGCTTCCATGATGGTGCAAGTGAAGATGTGTGGACAGAGGGGTGTACTGTGGGACACATGTGGCACACTACAGCTTCCATGATGGTGCAAGTGAAGATGTGTGGACAGAGGGGTGTACTGTGGGACACATGTGGCACACTACAGCTTCCATGGTGGTGCAAGTGAAGATGTGTGGACAGAGGAGTGTACTGTAAGACACCATGTGGCACACTGCAGCTTCCACAATGAGATGTTTTCTATGCTTTGTGTTTTCTTGTGTGTTTTATTTCATTGGGGGCGGCTGTAAGGACACAGGGTGGATACAAGGGGGCGGGGAGATGAGTGGGATGGCGGTGCGTGGCGTAAAACAGAGAGTCAAGAAAAATAAAAAACAAACAAACAAACAAGCAGCAAAATCTAAAGGCTCAGCCAGAGCATCTTGGGCCTCTGAGGTGTCATGTGACTCTCAGAGAACTAGTCATTCTTCAAGAAGGGAATTCCTGGGGCCTGGGGAAGTACGCTACGGGGACCACAGGAGTACATCTCTAGCAGACTCCAGCAAGTGTCATGGACCTTCTAGGTACAGTGCAAACCAGACACGTTGTGTCCCAGTCCACCCCAGCCCACACCAAGTCCATAGATGTTGGCAGCTTTAGGGTCCTGTGCTCCGTCTGAATGAATGGAAACATGCTCAAGTTATCTGTAGCAAACCACAGCAAGACTTCTGTGGCTGTGGAGAGTGGTGGTCTTCTCAAGTTATCTGTGGCAAACCACAGTGAGATTTCCATGGCCGTGGAGAGTGGTGGTCTTCTCAAGTTATCTGTGGCAAACCACAGTGAGACTTCCATGGCCGTGGAGAGTGGTGGTCTTCTCAAGTTATCTGTGGCAAACCACAGCGAGGCTTCTGTGGCTGGGGAGAGTGGTGGTCTTCTCAAGTTATCTGTGGCAAACCACAGAGAGGCTTTTGTGGCCATGGAGAGTGGTGGTCTTCTCAAGTTATCTGTGGCAAATCACAGCAAGACTTCCGTGGCTGTGGAGAGTGGTCTTCTCAGATTATCTGTGGCAAACCACAGCGAGACTTCCATGGCTGTGGAGAGTTGGTGGTCTTCTCAAGTTATCTGTGGCAAATCACAGTGAGAATTCTGTGGCTGTGGAGAGTGGTGGTCTTCTCAAGTTATCTGTGGCAAACCACAGCGAGACTTCCGTGGCCGTGGAGAGTTGGTGGTCTTCTCAAGTTATCTGTGGCAAACCACAGCGAGGCTTCCGGGGTTGTGGAGAGTTGGTGGTCTTCTTCACCGATGGAGGAGTCTTGGCTCGTGGTCTAGAGAAGAATGGGAGGTTTGCATGGCAAAGGAGACCAGGAGGGGTACAGGAAGACAAGCCCAAGCTCCCCAAGCCTTTCTAACGTGGTGAGTGGCTGCTTCCTGGGTTCAGGAGGCTGCCTCTGCCATCTGAGATGTGTGTTAAGCTACTTGTTTAAGGGTTACATGTTCAGGTGAGATGGCCGCAGGACGCTGATAGGAGAATTGAATTCCTATTAATCTGTCAAGTTCCTATGAGCATGACCCTGTTTGCAAGGATGAGTCATGTTGGACTAGGATGGTCCCTAATCAGTTTAGACTGCTGTCTTTAGGAAAGAGAACACAGGAGGAAAGAGAACACAGGAGAAGCCACGTTAGAGATGGATTCAGAGGGGAAGGATGTGTGGCTGCAGTTGGGTTACTAGAGGTAACCAGAAGATGGCAGAGGCACAGAGGGTCCTCTCCTGAGTTTCAGTGCCCTGTCCACATCCTGGTTCCAGACTCCTTGCTTCCACTACTGTGAGGAATGGGTGGCTTTTTGCAAGTTAAGGACAACAGAATTACCACATAGTCTGTGGTGACTTTGTGCTGGTCCTAGGAGATGATTCCAGGCGGGAAGCCCTTTCTCCAGGCACACCGTCAGAAAGCAGGGGAGGTGTGTTCTAGCATCTGGTAGGGACGTGGCCCCCAGACCCCCAGCCTTCCCCCTTATCGTCCTCCATGCTGGCTTCCGCTGTGGGGCTAGGGCAGCTGCAGGCAAGGCCTCTGCGGGCCAGGAACTCAAGAGGAAGCTGAGAAGCGGCCCATGTTCCGAGCCAGATAGGGATCTTGGCTGTGGCGAGGGCTCTTTTCCTTTGCACTCGGCCTGTGTTCCAGAGATAAGGGAGAGGGAAGGACAGGAAGCCGTGGGAAGTCCTAGAGAAGCAGCCCTTGCACTGCTGAAGCAGGCTTTGCAAAGGGGAGCTGGAGCCAGAGACCCGCGTTGCCCTAACTGCCCCTCACCAGCTTCACAACTCAAGCAGGGCGCGTCTCCCAGCCGCCTCAGTCTCCTCAGCCGGGAGAATGCCAGGTAGCTGATCCACAGACCAAATGAATGTCTTTGACAAGGTCATGGGAGGCCCTGGTGCAGGGACTGTGAGGAGAACAGAGCCTCACATGTAACGACAGTTACTGGAACACACAGCGAAGATGTGGTTGTCTTGGTAACGAATGTTGCTATTTGGGAAGTTCTCTCTGGCCAGTTGTTGAGATTGTGATGTTTAATGGTGAGGCCTTCAGTCGGTTCTTGTCTCTCCAAGGATTGTTAGTATTAGACTCCTGTCACTGTGACAAAGACCTGAGGGAAACCACCTAAAAGGAGGAAGAACTCTGGGTCTGCCCATGGCTCCCTTGCCCCACGGAGATGGGCGTGTGGTGACAGGCCATTGTGGCAGGGAGTGGGGCTGTTCCCCATGTGGTGGCCAGGAAGCAGACAGAAGACAGCGGACAGCTACGTCTTTCATGTCCGCAGTGATCTACCTTTTCAGCAAGGCCTCGCCTCCTGTAGCTTCCACTAACTCCCCAAATAACCTCACTAGCTGGAGACTGAGCTCCCAGTGCACGATCCAATAGAGGCCACTTCATATTTAGACCACGATAACAGGGTCAGTTCGTGCCGCGGATCAATCGGGCTGCCCACATCAGCACCCTGAATCATAACCGTTGGGCTACGCGCTTCTCTGCCTCCAAGGTGGACATCAAACCATGTGACCAACTGTGTGAGTCACACTGGCCTTGAATCCCGGCTGGCTTGAAGGTGCCAATGTGTCTTGGGCTTGGAGCTCTCAGAATACGACTTCTTTCCATAAGACATTTGTCATACCGCGTAGGCCCTGTCCCCCACGCAGCTCCCCAGGGACAGGCCCTTTCAAAGCCCCTAAGCGGAGAAGGCTACAGGAGGCGGCGCCAGGGGCCATGGTCTTTCCTTGTTCCCGTATTCAGGTCTGGCCTTGGGACTTCTCAAACACCTGCTCCAGCGCTTCAAGAAAACACAGGGTCTCTTTGTCTATTAGGTGATGTCAGTGGACCTTGGACCTGTTTCCTCACAGCACTTCCCCCTCCCCATTCTCTCTGCAGGGACCTTCAGAGCGTATGTTCTGCTGTCCCTGGGCAGGGAAGGTTTGATTTTGGACCCGGTTGGTATTGCCTACCACTGATTTAGACTGAGAGAGGTAATTGTGTATGGATTCTCTCTCTCTCTCTCTCTCTCTCTCTCTCTCTCTCTCTCTCTCTCTCTCTCTCTCTCTCACACACACACACACACACACACACACACACACTTAGAAGGTAGTTGATTGCCATGTCTGCCCCCACCCACCATGGGGCTTTTGGATGGGTTTCCAGTACTTGGTATAGCTTCCTTCCTGTGGTTGGGCCTCAAACCCAAGAGAGCAATACTTTAAAAAAGACCTTTAAAAAGGCAAAGATATTGAAGCAGCAGTTTAAAAAAATTGACTAGGAAGTCCAGGGTCAGATGGACTCACAGCAGAATTCCATCAGACATTTAGAGATCTGCAGCCGAGGCTTCTTAAGAGAGTCAGCAGACAGAGCACGCCCAGCCCCCTACAAAACCATCACTACAGATGAAAACTACAGACCAGTACCCCTGTTGAACAACAAAATACTTGCAAACTGGGGCTAGAGAGATGGCTCGGTGGTTAAGAGCAGTGTCTGCTCTTCCAGAGGTCCCAGGTTCAATTCCCAGCACCCACATGGTGGCTCACAACTGTCTGTAACTCCTGTTCCAGAGGATCTGACTTTCTCACACATGCAAGCAAAACACAAATGTACAGAGAATAAAAATAAATAAGTTATAAAAAACTACTTGCAAACTAGATATAGGCACACATCGAAAGGATCATTCACAGTGATTAATAGGGTTATTTTAGAGCTGCAGGAATAATTCAACATACAAGAATCAATAAATGTAACATAGTTTATATAAGTGGACATAAAGGAAAAAAAATCACATGATCTCAATCGATGCATGAAAGACCTTTGACAAAAATGCAGCACTCCTTCATGATAAAAAGCCTTAGAGATAGTACAATTGGAGGTGACATTCCTTAACGTAGCAAAAGCCATATAAGAAAACCCCACAGCCAGGCTGGGCATGGTGGCACACATCTTTAATCCCAGCACTTGGGAGGCAGAGGCAGGCGGATCGCTGTGAGTTCAAGGCCAGCCTGGTCTACAAAGTGAGTCCAGGACAGTCAAGGCTACACAGAGAGACCCTGTCTCGAAAAACCAAAACCACCAACAACAAAAACCCCACAGCCAACAGTATGCTAACCAGAGAAAAACCTCAGAGCAGTTCCATTAAGACCAGGAACAAGTTAGGGATGCCCACCCTCTCCAGTCCACCTCAACAGAGGGCTCAGCGCTAGCCAGAACAGGGAGACAACAGGGAGATAATGGGCCGAGGGTGAGATGAGCCACGACGCCCTGTGGGAGGATGCGATGTGTTAGGTCAGACCATACGGCTCCACCAGAAAACTCCTAGGACTGATCGGCACTTTCAGCCAAGTGCAGGATCCAAAATTAACACAGCAGAACCTGTAGCCTTGCTGTACACCAAGGGCAAACACACCGAGAAAGAAACGGGGAAACAATCCCGTTTACAACAGCCGCAAAAAAAGAAAGAAAATAACTGGAGTGAAGCTACCCAAGGGGGTCCGGGACCCCCAAACCAAAAGCTCCGAGGAAAGAAACCGAAGAAGACACTGGATGGTGGAAGGAAAGACCGCCACAGCCCAGGGATTGGTAGAATTATTACTGTGAATTAACCGTCATACCAAAAGCAACTTCCAGGTTCAGTGCGAACCCTCATTGCTGCCATACTGCCCAAAAAGAGCAGGAACATTAAAAAGTCAAGTGGAAACACAAAGAGCCCGGATAGCTACAACCTTCCCCAGCAAAAGGAATATGGCTGGAGGGACCATGATACTCACCTCCAGCTGTGCTACAGAGCACAGTATTGGCAACACACACACACACACACACACACACACACACACACACACACACACACACACACACACACGAGTGGATTAGCACAGACATCCGAGATGTAAGCCCATTACAGCCACTTGATATCAGACATGCCACGCGGAGAAAAGAGCGTTTTCAAAAATGGCGCTGGGGAAACTGGATGTCTATGTGTAGAGGAATGACGCTAAACCCCTGTCTCTTCTTCCTACTTCTTCTTTTTTGTTTTAAAGATTTATTTATTTTTTTAGTATTTATTATTTATACAATGTTCTCCCTGCATGTACACCTGCTTGCCAGAAGAGGGCACTAGATCTCATTATAGATGGTTGTGAGCCACCATGTGGTCACTGGGAATTGAACTCAGGACCTTTGGAAGAGCAGTCAGTGCTCTTAACCTCTGAGCCATCTCTCCAGCCCTATTCCTACTTCTTTACCACAGTGCCCTGTTGTCCCCAGAGCTGAAGCCGTACTGCCTGGGTACCAGGCCCTGATAGTGGTTAGGGGTGGCAACAGCTTCCATCTGGGACACAGCACTGTCAACTGGCCCCAAGTGACTCCGCCCAAGAATGTGCCATGCATCATCCCCCAAGGGAAACCGCCTGCCCGTTTTATCTTATCTCCCGTGTCTAGTCAGCACAAGGGCCTCTCTGTATTTTATCGCTTCTGTGTTTCCTTATCTGTGACCCAGGGTCCAAGGCAGTCAGCTGATGGTGTCATTAGAACTCCTGATGTCATCACACATCTGGCCCAGCTGGTCTGGGCTGGGGCATCAGAAGCTATGTCAGTGATGGAGATCCAGCAGCGAGCCTGGCTTGTGAGCCGTCAGCATCTCCCTGGGCAACCTTCTCCCCAGCCTGGCCAGTCTATGCACCACCAGCCTCTGTACCTGTACGGGCCTTCCCATCCCCCCAGACAGCATGAGGAAGGTTGACTGCTGTGCCTTCTGGATCTTCTGCCAGGCTGCACCTTACACTTAGCGCTGGTTGGCCGTGCTTGTCTTCAGCAAGCGGGTCCGTGCGTGAAGGCTCTTGGCCAAGAGGCAGCCTCAGGGCTCCACCTGGACGCAGTGAGGAAGGAGTCTTGGATATCACTATCAAATGAGATAATTTCAGGCCAGAGCCTCTTACGGGTCTACTGTCTGTGTGGTATTTCTGAGACATGGTTTGGCTTTGTGTCCCTGGCTGGTACGCAATGTGCAGCCTAGGCTAGCCTTAACTCACAACAAACTCATGCAAACTCTTCCAGGAGATGGTTTTCTTGTGATGTCCGGCTTACTCTAACTCCTGCCTGATGGCTCCCCACTCTGACCTTTCTTCTACAGCGTGTGAAGGTCCTGCACGGCTTAGGGCTCATGTGATCAGCCTGGGATCACCCAGGGAATAGCTAACACACCACTTCCATGTCTCCCCTTTGATGTGAAGGTTCTTTCCCATGTAAAGCAACAGTCCCAGGTCTCAGGGGTTAGGATGTGGCTATATTTGGGGGTACATTTTCCTGACTACCACAAATATGATACACTATTTGTATATTATGCACTAGCAATGCGATTAAAGTTAGGTTCATATGTCTGTGAACAGCATATGTAGTAGTGGAATATCGATTACCCAGTCCTAACTGATCAGAGTATATTCCTGGGAAAGCAGTTCCGGATGTGGGGATGTGGGGGAGGGGCAGCATGGGAGCTAAGTATAGCAAGGTATACATGCAAATGATGATGAAGGATAGATAGGACTATTTGTAATGTCTTTCATCTATCTATTGTCGACCTATTTTTCATTGATCTATATGTCTACCATCTATCTTTTAAATTTGTTATTTTGAGACAGTGCCTCACTATGTAGCCCAGGCTAGCCCTAGGACCTGTGACAATCCTGTATGGGATCACAGTTTGTGCCAGTCTAGCCTGACCCTCTCTGTCTTTTAAGTGTTACTCAAAAGGCTAAGTGTGGTGGTACATATTTGATATCCCAGCTCCCAGGAGGATGAGGCAGGAGGATGGCTTTGAGTCTGAAGCCAGCTTTTTGCTACATAGTAAGACAAAGACAAAGCAGGAACAGTGGTGGGCGTGACATCTTGTTTCTACTCACCCGTGGATGGGCAGTTGAGTTGTTCACACCATCAGTTGTGAACAATGAACACAGGCATGTAAATATCCACCAGAGCCTTTGCTCGTGATTCCTTTGTGAGTGGGGTGTGGCGCCATGTGGCAATTCCACGGTTAAGTTCTTGAGGCGCTGCCAGGCTGTCTGCATATCTGATGTGCCTCTTTGCCTGCATGTACGTGTACCAAGTGCGTGGATGCCTACAGAGGCCCAAAGGGGGCGTTGAATTCCTTGGAGCTGGGATCACAGATGGTTGCAGGCCACCATCTGGATGCTCGGTATCGAGCTAGGGCCCTGGAGGAGAAGCCAGTGCTCCTAACCCTGAACCGCGTCGCTGCCTCTGAGGACGCTTTTGTTTGTACAGTGCTCTTTGAGGTGCAGCCAAGTGTTCCTGTAGCTGGCTGGCCTAGGCCATGAGTCATCAGGTATTTCTACAGTGTGGGTAAGCAGCAGTTTACCTTAGCTGTCTCCATAGGATCATGGCGCCTTCAGTCAGTTGTTGCCTCCCGGGTATGCCCATAGGGACTAGGATTAGCTTAAGTCG
Source organism: Acomys percivali (assembly GCA_907169655.1). Classification (NCBI taxonomy): domain Eukaryota; kingdom Metazoa; phylum Chordata; class Mammalia; order Rodentia; family Muridae; genus Acomys; species Acomys percivali. Next base: position 142,697,285 of record OU015745.1, on the reverse strand, counting down.
ATGTTCCCTTGCAAGCGGAACAAAAACAAGATTTTTATCAGGACTGAGAAGCAAATGGCAGAAATTGCTGAGGTCTACAGCTGAGGTTGCCAGGCCGGAGCAGCCAAGTCAGACGGAGATCTTTGCTTCGTGGGCCTGAAGACGGAAGGAATCAGAGAAATAAGAAGAAGAAAAAATCCCCAAGCCAAGAGCATTTCAAGAAGGATGGTGTGGTCTGTGCTGAGGGCTGTGCTGAGGGTACAAGTGTGATGAAGGTCACAATGCAGGAAAGGCCTGGGCCTGGTCACCAGCATGCTTGTCACAGCACAGGCAATGCTGTAAGGAGAACTGTAGTGCATATTTTTTTCTCTATTTTATTTTGGTTTCTTATGCCTCTACTTCCCTTCCAGCCCTTATCCACCCTAATACCTTCCAACCCCCCAACAATAGGTGGGAGAAAAGGAAGGTTAGAGGGGGAAGGGGGCGTAGACCTCTTTATTACTTCTGGCTGGTTAGGGTCATTGGATTCTTTCAGTTGTCAGGATATCTAGCAGTCCAGCTAACCACCTAACCAGCAAACCAGCTAGCCAGCTAACCACCTAACCAGCAAACCAGCTAACCACCTAACCAGCAAACCAGCTAACCAGCAAACGAACAAGCAGCCGCCTTCTTCCTCAGACCATCTCCTTGAAGCATATTTCGAAGCATCCTCTTCCTTTCTCTGGGCTCTTGTATTTATACCCTCTCTGAGTCCTCAGGATTAAACTATCTGCAGCTGTCAAAGACCAGGCCCCTCTCCAAGCTACATGAGGCTGTTACCAGCTGGCAAAGACAGTCCCCTCTCCCAGCCGCACAAGACGATTACCAATGCCCCTCTCCAAGCCCCACAAGATGGTTATCCATGCCCCCTCCCAGCCTCACAAGATGGTTATCAGCTGTGGACAAACTAAAACCAGCCCCATATCCCACACTTGATATTAAAACAAAAACATAACTGTGTTTCTAAAGAACTCAAAACTTCTAGTACAGAGAAGTGAAGTGAATCAGAAAACACTCCTCTCTCTCTCTCTCTCTCTCTCTCTCTCTCTCTCTCTCTCTCTCTCTCTCTC
>OU015745.1:142646976-142662508 GCA_907169655.1 Acomys percivali | reverse complement strand
AGCTGGGTCCACAGTGTAGCCTGTTCCACAGTGTAGCCAGGTCCACAGTATAGCCAGGTCCACATTAAAGCCTGGTCCACAGTATAGCCTTGTCCACAGTATAGCCAGGTCCACAGTATAGCCTCGTCCACAGTATAGCCAGGTCCACAGTATAGCCTTGTCCACAGTATAGCCGGGTCCACAGTATAGCCTGGTCCACAGTATAGCTGGGTCCACAGCGTAGCCTGTTCCACAGTGTAGCCAGGTCCACAGTATAGCCAGGTCCACATTAAAGCCTGGTCCACAGTATAGCTGGGTCCACAGTATAGCTGGGTCCACAGTGTAGCCTGTTCCACAGTGTAGCTGGGTCCACAGTGTAGCTGGCCTTCACTTTAACTCAGCCACTATGGTTGGAACATGGAAAGGGACAAGCACTCTGGCTTTTGTTACATTTTTGTTTGAGACAATAAATCACAGGCTGGGCCGCCCCTCCCCTCCCCCCCCCTTCTGCTTCTGCTAGCATCAGCATTGTGAGCTGCCATGCCTGGTTCACTATTGTACACTGGTTACAACATGAGACTTGGCACCTAAGTCATGGCTGGGCACATGTGCAGCCATCACTGTTGCCCGTGTCCAGATTGTTTTTTGTCTCCAAAACTCCAAAACCTCATCAGGCAGCTCCCTGGTCCTCTCCCCCAGTCCCCAGGGGCTCCTCTTTCCCTCCGAATGAATATGAATCCTTCAGAGAGCCCAGGGGAGCAGAACCCTGGAGCCTCTGGCTTTTGTCAACGGCTTCTTTCCCACAGTGATGTACCAAGTTCCACTGTGTGCTGGCACGCGCCGCCTTTCCCTTTGCAGCGGCCAGCCATTCTCCTCTGTTTATATTGTTTACTTATGCCTGTTCTTGTCAAACACAACTGGGTCGTTTCCACCTCTAGGCTGTCGTGAGAGAACACTGTGTGTTTGTTTGTTTGATTGGTCGGTTACCCCATTTTGTTTTTGTTTTATATTTTGAGACAGGGCTTGGGGTCTGTAGCCCAAAGTCATCCTTGAACTCACAGCGACCACCCTGCCTCAGCTCCATTTGAGCAGTGTGGTTACAACACGGGCTACCGTGCCCGTCTACAATTCTAGAATACTGTGGCCTAGGAGGAGCAGGTAAGCCACTTTCTCACACAAGCGGAGAGAGAGGGTCCGACCCCAGAGCCAGTCGCTTCCCGCCACGTTTCTCTCATTTTTCTTTATTTCCGCAAAAGGAGGTTTCCTCTGCATTAAGATAAACAGCAATGACTGTTTGCCCAGCAAGCGGCTCAGTGTTTTCCTCCCATCATGCACTGTGGGGTCTGTGGCTGGTAGGAAATTGGATACGTGCAGCTGCCCTTCTATCAGGGCTCTATGTACACAACACCTGCAAGCTCCTGGCCAGCTCAATGGCAGGGCTGGCACAGCAGGCACGGATAGGTCACAGTGCCCTGGGCCCCTGGGCCTCTTCAGGGCCCTGTGGACACGAGGCACACGGAAAGGACAGACACAGGGAAGGGAGATGCCAAGAAAAAGCAAGGCCCTACAGCCCATGGGGACACTGTCAGTTACTTTATACACTGCGGTGGCTGTGGCTGAGGGACCCCGGGTCTGAGTCCAACACCGTCAGCGTGGAAGCTGGTGTTCGGGGTTTCTTCTCCCTGGCCGCGGTTTCTCTGTCTGCTCACATTTACGCAAGGATGACAATGCCTGCCTTCTTAGTCCCTGTGACTATTAAGTTGACCAGAGCTGAGCCCCTGGCTGTGGCCATGCCTGCCCACCACGGTCTTCCTCTGTCCTCCTGGGCCGCACACATCTCAGTATGTATATTTCAAACGAAGTCATCTGTTTTTGCTTTCTGTTTGCGTGAGCGGGTGGTGCTGGGGATAGACCCAGGACCCCAGGCACGATAGGCAGGCACTCTGCCGCTGAGCCACGGCTGTACTCCAGGGTCATCCATTTTTGTGACCAAGTGGGCAGCCACTTCACCAGAGTCCAACCACGCTGAAGAGATGGCATCCCTGGGCCAGGGAGCAGATTCTCTTCGTTACTTGGTATGAACGGTGGTGGGGCGTCACTCTTTCCTCAAGCCTTGAAATTGAAAGGCAGCGTTTCCTCTTAAATCTAGCAACGAGACAGGAAGACAGAGGGCACTGGTGCTCTAGCTGTCCTCCCCTGACCTGTCCTCCCCCCTCGCCCCCCATCTCCTGTCTTCCCCTCCCCACCTCCTTCTATAACTCAGCTCTTTTGCCAATGGACCCTGGGAGTAACTGCCTCTGCGACATTCAAGTGATAAGATAGATCCTGGAACTAGGTCCACAGCATTTTTTAGGAGACCCTAAAATACGCCCTTGGCAACAATCTGTACAAAAGAGCAGGTGCCGCCACTGTGAGCTGCGGTCTGGTCAGGCAGTGAGGTCCTCTAGCATGCACGGCCATGATCTGGTCAGATTCTATTCAGAGGTGGGAGGAAGAGAGCCACTTCCTTCTCAGGTTCCCAGGAGCCAGTCCGCATTGTCAGTGGCTACCGGCAGGGCAAGGTGGTGGCATCAAGGCTTGTCGCACCTCTGATTCCTTTGGTGGTCACACTGCAAAGACCCTCAACAGCGGGTGAAGTGAAGCACCGTTTAGAAGGCCGCAGAAACCCGGGTGGCTTGCTCGTGGAGCTGCCGAAGGGTGAAGCACATGTGACCGTGTCACTGTGGGGCAGAGGTGATGACTGCCCCACCAGGTCATCCAGTTGGCTCCGTGCGGCTTCTCGCTCCTATTCGACTTGGCACACTGTCTCTAAGCTCTGTTCACATAGATCTCACAGTCAGCCTGGGTTCCTGAGAGACCCGCTTGCCCTGCAGGGTCATCTGACAGCTTGTGCGGGTTTAGGGTACATGGTGGCAGAGGGGTGTTGGAGGAGAGCGGTCAGGGGAAGTCTTGTGGGGAAGGCAGTGGGGAGGAGGGATTTGGAGAACAGGAGGCGGGGGTGGGGTGGGGGGGGTCAGCAGGAAGGTCATTGGCTGTGATCTCAGAGAGGCCTGGCTCTGTGGGAGCAAAATAAAGCACCAGGTGACCTGGCTTCCTGCACTGCTGTCATGAGCCAGCTGCAGGAGCCGTGGACAAGTCTGCTCTCCTCTGTGGCTCAGTTATTCTGCTGTATAAAATCTGTGTGCTGCAGTAGGCATCCCAAAGGACCGAAAGCAAGGCCCAAACACTCACGTAAAGACATCGCAAGAGACCGGCCGGTAGACAGACACAAAGGAAACAGTCCTCAGTGGGCAAATGAAGAAAAAGAGACATGCTGTGTGGGTAGGCCACACCACAAGGGAGGGCTGGTGCTCTGTTTATGAATGAAGAACACAGAGGGCGACCATCCTATGAGGCCATAAAAGAGCTAAAAGTATCAATTGTTGCTGTAGAGTCGACACAATGTTGAGAATCACCCTGTGCTGTGCAGGCTCATAGCCTATTCTGGGTGAACAGTCATTCACTAGAGCCAGGCTATGCGGGCCTCAGAGTCACACCGTTCAAGAGGGGAGTGAGCTGTCCAGTCGTGCAGGCCGGAGGTGTGGTGAGCTGTGAAATCACACAATCTGGTACCTTAGTGGGCTGTTTAGTCCCTCAGCGTAAGTGTGAAGTGGGCTACATAGCTAGCATGCTTACAGTAGGTCTAAATAGCCATGGGATTCTGTTGTGTAGTGTTTGCAGTCCATATTTGTTAAACATATTCCTTTTCTGCTCATGTGTAAAAAATTGCCTTAAAGATGTGTTTCTCAGAATGTGCTCAGGGTACCCAGCAGTGTGTGGAGCACAGCGGGATAGTATTTAGCCATGGGGAGTGTTTGTTCCTCGAGCCACATGCAGATGAATCTTGAAACATAAAGATGATGGCACATGGGATGTAGTACAGTAGTAATCTGGTATGAAAGGAACAATTCAATACAAGAGAACCAGCCCACACCAAGTGGACATGTGGTGTGGACACGCAATGTGGACACGCGGATGAGCGTCGGACACATGGACTAAGCCAGCGAGGATTCTGAAGTGACAAGCTGCCCTATTCCCTTACAGCTGAAGAGATATGTTTGTATAAACAGCAAGCAAACTGGTGGCTGCTGGGCCTTCGGGATTGGTTGCTCAGTGCTGTCGGCGTCTTCTGAGGTGACAAGGATGTCTTGGAGCTAGACAGAGGTGGTGCTTGTGCCATGAACTCTGACTGGCTGCTGTCGAGGTGTCCACTTGGTGTGGGTTGGTTTTCTGTTATGTGGTTGTTACCTCAGGCAGAAGAAACACCAGTAATCTGAATATTGCAGACTCTCCTCCGTGGGTCCCAGTGAGGTCTCTGAGGGACTCCACACTGGGAGGGGCTGCACCCGCTTTGAGCCTGCCTTCCTGTGGACGTCCATAGCTCTGCTCCAACTACATTGTGCCACATGACGAGAGGTGAGCTGGTCTCTGTGTGTGTGCCAGGTTGGAAGGTCTGCATTTCTTTGGTGTCACTTTTCAGTGTCACCTGAACTTCCCTGGGTGGTGACCCTTCTGAGCCAGGGAGATTGCTGGCTTCATTCACAGGAGAAAGTGGAGAGAGAGCAGCTGTGGGTTGGTCAACTTGCACCCGGGGCTTAGATTCCCAGGTGGTGGCTGAAGAAGAGACAATTTTAGAAACTGAAACGGTAAAGCGTGGCGATTGCGCCTGACTCTCTCGTGTCCGCCAGAGACGGAGGCTTTGAAGCTCAGGAAGAGTTCCTTCAGGGTCAGGGACAGTCACCTGGCCGCATTCCTGTGCCCCTCTCAACTCCCATCTCCTTGTGGCTGAAATAAAAAGGTAAAAACCAACCAACCTTGTGGCATTTATTGGCGTACTCTGGATGTGGCACAGGGAGCTACGGCAGCCTAGACTAACTCCCGGATGGCAGCGGATGGTTCCTCTAGGTCACCCCGGTGGCATTTCAGTCCCAGAGAGAGTTTTCTACTTCACTTTGAGCTCAGAGTTGACGGTTAACTTTTGGTCCCAGTGATAATCAGTCGGGATTGTCTACTGAACATAACCCAGGCCATGAAACACACACACACACACACACACACACACACACACACACACACACACTCAGAGATGTGCTATTTACTGAGGTGGTGTTTCTGGGCCACGTTCAAAGGATACTTGGCAGGTGTGCCTAGATAGCACTTAACCAGCAAGGGGACCTCCATGCCTCTCAGACTGGGAAGGCAGGGCACATTGCACAATGTTCTGTCTCTATCGCCCGGCTGTCATAAAGTGACTCCTTCCGGGATGGAGGCGTGCCAGCCTTTCATCTGTTATTTGACTAAATGATGAAAGTGGCAATTAAGTTTTCATAGGATGTGTTTACATAACTTCTTCTTCTTCTTCTTCTTCTTTTTTATTTGAAAAGCCAATGCCAATATATACAACCAGCTGTCTGTGTATTTACGCACTCCGGGGTGTGGAGCTAGGCCATTTTGTGATAAACATAAGGAAACTTACCATGCTGGGTTTTTTTCTTTTTTCTTTTTTTCCCAACCTCTAATGAAGTTTTCCATTAACCAAGAATTTTATTGCTTGATTCATTCTTGTTACTCAAATAAGAAATGAAACTTAGGCCAGGTCCAAACCTCTCTTTATTGCCAATAGAAAAGCGAAGATACAGGGCTGTTACCCCTGGGGGTGTACTTGAAAGTTTACGAGGAAACCAAACAAGTGTGGCTAAGGTCCTAGGAGCATCAACTCCGAGGTGTGCTGTTTGTGGGACAAGGGTGACTGACTAGATGTTCGCCAATAATATTTCCTTACAATGGAAAGGACCCTTTGTATTCCCGATCGCCAGGCTTTGATCATTCACAGCTTATAGCTTTTTCTTTGACATTACCTGACTTGATTTTTGTTCATCAGATTTCACAAATACAATATGATTCTTCTACTTATAAATAATCCCACGGCATGTAAAACAAAGAGTTGCTATTACTTGGACAGTTCTTGAGGAAGAAATAACATATAGTTAAAAATCGAAGATCAAGAGAGCTGGAGAGTTGGCTCAGCAGCTAAGAGCACTGGCACCTCTTGCGGAGGACTCAGGCTCAGCTCCCAGGACCCACATGGCGGCTCACAAACAGCCTGTAACTTTGGCTCTAGGGCACCTGACCCCATCTCTTGTTTCCTGGGGCACCTGTGTGCATGCACAAAGAGTGGGGAGGGAAGAAGGAGGGAGAAAGGGAGGGGAGGGGAAGAGAGAGGGAGGGAGGGATGGGGGAGGGGGAGGGGAAGGGGGAGGGGGAGGGGGAGCAGATATTATTACCTATACTCTGTCAGTCAGTGCATACCACTCCTTGGACATACATGCAGTACCTGAGTCCTTGAATTAGATGTTGCATGTGGGTAGACAACGTCACCGAGTGCTTCGGTTCTACAGTTCTGTAGCCGAGAACAGGAGCTCAGCTCCATTCTGAGCTCAGCCAGGACTCTGGGTGGGGTGGGTGGATTCCATGGTGGGGCTCAGCCCTGATGGCTGGAGATGCCTCTCTTCAAGACGGGAAGGACTTTGTTTGTTCTAGAAGCCGAGACCGACCTTGCATTTCTAGCTTGAGTAAAGCCCACATCTGGATCTGCTCTTCAAGTTCAAGCAGGGGAAAACAGATGTGTGATTAGACAGGCCTTGGCAGATCTGGGGGAAGTAAACAAAAATCGAGACATGGGTGGCGGTGTGTGACGCAAACAACTTGTTCTGTCTGTCAGGTACAGCCTCCCAGGAGGAAGAGGTAGCCTCTCCTACAGAAAAGCTGTTCACTGGACTTGTAGGCTTCCTGTGTTTCATGTACCCTGGAAAGGCAATTCCCCCCGAGTCATCCACCCATAACACTTACCACATGTCTCCCTCATGCAATGAGCTGCCCGATCACACCGAAAGGAGCCTAGATGTTTCATTGTCTAGAACAGCGGCTCCCACCTTCCTGATGCTGTGACCCTTTAATGCAGCCCCTCATGCTGTGCTGACCCCCCCAACCATACAATTATTTTTGCTGCTATTTCATAACTGTAATTCTGCTTCTGTTAATGAATCATAATGCAGGACATGTGATAGGTGACCTCCCCCCAAAGGGGCTGTGACCCACCAGTTGAGAATGGCTGGTCTAGAAGCTGTCCACTGTAAGGCCACGTGTCCCACTCCGCAACCTCTCTTCCATGCCTGGGTATCACTGGGTGTAACAGACCTGTGGTGATGCTCTGTACTTCAGACTCTCCTGGCCACTTGTGGCCCCTTCCTGTGTGCCTGCTGGAGTGCTTGCTGCACCTGCCTATGACCTGCCTCTTCCCAGCTCCCACCCGCTTTGCCATTCATTCATTCTCTGCCTTGGAGACAGAGGCCCCCGTGTATTCCAGCATATCCCCCTGACAAAGAGGAAACCACCCCAGAGGGCCTGAGCCACCGTGTTAGTTACTTTTTTTTTGCTGCTGTGATGCAGTAACACAGGCAAAATCAACTTAAGAGGGTTTTTTGCTGGTTTGTCTTGGTTTGCCTGTGGTTCCGATGTGAGAGTCCCCAATGGCAAGGGAGGCATGGCAGCAGGTAGCCAGAACAGGGAGCGGGGAGATCAGATGTCAACTACACAGAGAGAACAAAGAAGGAGTGAGCACAGGAAGTGGGCAAGGCTGCACACCCCTAGAGCCCGCCCATGGTGATGTACTTCCTCCACTGAGGCGTCTAAGGGTTCTGTGACTCCCCCCAAATGGAGCATCAATGCGGGAGCTACATGTTCAAATACAGAGCCTATGGACATTCAAATGACCATAGGAACTTCTACTGACTCAGCCAGGAGCTTGAAGAGCTGGCATGTACGCCCAAGACCTCTGAGGGGTGAGGGAGCTAGCTCGATGGGCGAAGAGCTAGCCATGCGAGGGTGGAGGAGTGAGTGCAGATCCTTAGCACCCATGTAAAGCCAGGTAGAGAGCACGCCTGGACACCTTGCTCTGGGTAGATGGAGATAGGCAATCCCTGGGGCTTGGGGCCAGATAGCTTAGCCAGCAGGTTACAGGCCAGTGAAAGACCCTGTCTCCAAACACAGGGAGAGTGATTGAGGAAGCAACATAGTGTCAACCTCTGGGCTCTACAAATACACACACACACACACACACACACACACACACACACACGTATATGCACACCCATTTGCACAACCCCACACCCTTGGATTCCATAGTCTTCCTCCCCCCCTCCCCCTCCCTGTTTCTTCCCCAGACAGTTCCCTTGAATATGGCCATCTTGATAATACAGAAAGTTCTGACCAATGCAGAGTGTTGAACTTTGAAGGTACCTTCATTATCTCTAAGCAGAGAAGAAAGTCTGGGGATTTCTTGGTAATGACAGTACAATAAAGCTCTATGATTAAGGGATGAATCATAGTCATTCTGTGTTACAGAACCAATTGGAGCTGCTAAAATAACCTGCAGTGTTCTCTACGTGAATGGCCAAGAGGTGCCAAACACAAAGTAGCTAAGCAGGGGCCCTAGGCTGAGACAATGTAGCCTCCTGTAACAGGTAACATGGGGAGTCAACTCAAGCTCGTCCGGAAGCCTGGAGGCAAAAGCAGCGGGCAACACAAGAGGCTTCTGTGCTGGGGAAGTAAGTCCCAGGGCACCCCGGGACAGGTTGATGGGGGTTGCGGAAGCCTCAGGCCATTAGGGAGCATGGGAGAGCTGGCCCTCCCTGTCTGGCTGATGCAATGCTTTACTCTGCTCTCTAGAGATCATGGGAATTACCCACTTGATCCTTGACACATGGTGCTGATAATGTACCAATTAATGACTAATTAGGAGGATTTTCCCAGAACATTAGGTTCTGGGAGGAAGTCTTCTCCAAGAACCGTCCCTTTCATGTCTTTTCTCTTCTTCCTGTGGTTTGCAGCTCAGCAGGCTCCCAGCCAGTCTCTCGGTTTATTTGTGGTGGCTGCAGAGCTGTTCCGTTCACTCACTTCATCAGGAGGATCTGAGTGAATAAAAGGTGATCCCTGGTCACTCACTGGACGCTGAGCTCACTCGGCTCCCCTCCCAGGTCAGACCTCTGGAATGTGGGCCCTGGGGAGGTGAGCCCCAAAGGAATAGGAGGATGGTTACAGGGGAGAGGACAGACCCTGCCTTGGTCTCTTTTGTCTCCTCTCTGTGGCAGGGATGTGAGGTCCTCCTACTTCCTGTAGCAGACTCCTGGACAGGGCAGAAATGGGTGGAGGAGGTTAGCAGGGGCCCAGGAGCCCATGCTCATGGGGAGGATGACTTTGAACCCAAAAGGGTAAACCAAAAAGGGAGGCTGGCATAGAGGAAGGTTAGGGACCAAGTACTGACTGGGGAGCCAGTGTGGACAGACAGACAAGTACACCCTCAATCACGAAGCATCACTAAGCATGTGTTCTCCCACTCAGACACCCCATGTAGCACTATCAGGGTCTGTTTAGTCACCAGGACACAGTATTGCAAAGGAAACCCCTGTTCTCACAAAGCAGATAGCTTAAGAGCATGGCATTTTTGGGGGTGGACCATGCTTTAGTGTGAGGGGATGGTTGGAAATACCGTAGTACCCTGCATCCTTACTCCTAGGTGCTAGCACCATCCCTGATTCCTGAGTTGTGCCAGCAATATCACAAGAATTTCCCGCTGTCTCTCGGGGTCTCAGGGTCTCAGAGCCAGATGCTGGGGCCACAGGATGAACAAGGGGTTATATTGCTCACCACAGCAGCCATCTTCTCACAAGCCTGTAACCTGCTTGGCCACCATGGCTCAGCAGGTTCTCTGTTTTGGATCTCACGAACTGAAACTGTGGCGCTGACCAGCTGAGCTCCTACCAGGAGGCTGGAAGATAATTCATATCTGATATTTTCTGGTCACTAGCAGAGTAGAGTCCCCAGGGCTGTGGGCTGAGGCCCCGCGCTCTTGTCATCTGTTTGCCGGCCTGACCCTGAAGTCTCTCGCTGGTCTGGTCCTTGCTCACGGCCTCTGCCTCGCAGAGCCAGAAAGAGCCTGTGAGTGCTTCTCATCCTTGGGCTGTCTCCAGCTTCCCTTCTGCCTCCCGCCGAGATGCTGTCTTGCTTTTAAGTTCGTAGAGCCCCTGCCCTCAGCCAACCCAGAGGGAAAGGGATTGTCTACACTGCCGAGTTGCTTCCCTGTGTGTGTTAATGAGGTGCCAGTGACCGGACACTTAGAGTAGAAATGTGGATGGCAGCGGACGTACGACGTAACAGGCGATATTACGCTTCACGCCGTGGGTGCCTTAGCCGCTTACACGGGAAAGCTGTGCACCACATTCCAGAGAAAGGGTTGTTCAAGGTCAGGGAAGAGATGCATAGGCCTTAACAGAAACCATGCCAGTGGAGATACACAGTTATCAAAGTGAGCATCTCCCGGAAGCCATGAGTTACTGGAGGAACGGCATGGGGCCAACCAATTGCCTTCTGGTTGGATTTAAGGTCCCCTCTGCAGCAGGAAAGCCATGCATAGCTCTGTGCATTGGCTGGAGAGGGCATCGGCCCCAGGGGAGAGCTCACTACCTTCTAAATACTCATCTTTATGATGCACAGACTAGTGCAGAATCTCAGCAGAGAAGGTTCTTTTTGCTGTGGGCGGCAGTAAACAGAGGCTCATAATAGGGTCAAAGTGAAGGGAACAAGTGACTATGGGGCCCTTGGCCACAAAGAGAGCACATATAATGTAGGGGTGCATGGTGTGAAGGGACAGATGCTGCTGCTGTCACGTCCTGCTGACAGTCACCTACAGGTGCCATGGAGGACTTGAGTCAGATGCTGTTGGAAGGAAAAGTGTAATTTCCCCCCCACTTGGGTCCCTGGAACGAGCTGAGGGCCTCTGTCTGTGTGTTGGAGGCCTGATGGCATCTCCCTTTCTCCTCCTTCTCCCTCTGTCCTCTAAGACAAGGCTTGGGGAGGTGGGTTGTCTCTTTAGCACCAGATCTTTGGATCCGCAGTCTGTATTCTTTGCAGACATGTCCAGCAATGGACAGTTTTGCAAGTGGTCTCAATATACATCCGTTCTCTGCCCAGCACTGGTAACCTTGTGCCCAAAGGGAAGCACTCAGGAATGAAATTAGGTCCCTTGTAAGGGAGGTCCCAGACCTCTTGCCCCTCTCCAATGTGAGCTCAAGATGAGAAAGTGCATCCATCAGGAAGTGGGGCCCTGGCCAGCTCAGACTCTCCCGGTGACGCTGTCTCAGACTTCTGGCCTCCAGAATGGGGAGAGATGCATTTCTGTCACTTACAAGCCTCCGCCTAAGGCATTGTGTTACATCGATCCCAAAGGAGTGAGTTGACTTTCTTCCTGGTAACAGATGACACCCAAAGGAATGAGTTGACTTTCTTCCTGGTAACAGATGACATCGTTATTCACACTAAATTCATGTGCTCTTGAAGATAAAGGGACTCTCATCCTTCAGAAGGTGATGTAGGCAGCTCTGGTTCTTTCTTTAGGATCTCGTCATGTGCTATTTGATCATAAATTTCAAATGGTCCAAAGTGCGAGAGGGTCACAGTCGTCCCTTCAGAGGCAGCACCTTCAGCTGCCTTGGTTACTGGGCAACAGTGATGAAAAGCCCCGTGCCAGAGCTGAGTCCATTAAGGAGCTTTAATAACCTGTGGTGTCACTGAGAGTAATGAAGGTGATGCTGACTGTGGGGAGCCGGAGTGTGAGGCAGGAAGCTTTGAGTCACGTTGCCAGGGCAACTGTGTCCATGGCCAATGGGGTATTCAGGCCTGTGTGTGAATGGAGTTCTCTTGCTCTAAGTCCTCTGAGGTTTTGAGACATCATCTATGTGAGTACAACACCTTTTCATGGCTGTGAGTCTTAAATAGAACATGCTGGTGGGAGCAGAAACTGAGAGATACTGAGAGAGGGAGAGAGAGAGAGAGAGAAGGGGAGGGAGAGGGAGGAGGTAGGGAAGGAGAGAGAGAGAGAGAGAGAGAGAGAGAGAGAGAGAGAGAGAGAGAGAGAGAAGGGGAGAGAGAGGGAGGAGGTAGGGAAGGGGAGAGAGAAGGGGAGAAGAGAGAAGAGAAGTGAGGGAGAGGGAGGGAAAGAGAGAGAGAGGGAAGGAGGGAGGGAGGGAGGGAGAGAGAGAGAGAGAGAGAGAGAGAGAGAGAGAGAGAGAGAGAGAGAAAGAGAGAGAGAACACAACAGAAACAGAGATGCCAGCAGAGGGAGAGAGAGACAGAGACAGAGAGGCAGAGACTGAGAGGGAGGGAGGGAGTGAAGAACAAAACTGAACGTGACAGACAGACAGACAGACAGGGAGAGGCACTTCTTGTGCTATTGGAGGTTTATTTTGGATTTTAAGGCTCCTTTTCTTTGGCAGCTGTGGTGTCAGCCCTGGGCTGATTGCGTCTCTCCCCTGGCTTACCTCTGCTCTGAGCCTAGGAAGAAGCATTTGCCCAAATCAAGCACAGTGACCCCCCCAGTTCAGCAAAAGTAACGTGCTGAGCTGAGTTCAAGGCTGAGCTCTTCCTTAGCTGGCCGCTGTGTGCAGGCGCACAGGTTTCCCTCTGCACCATGACACAGAGAAGGCTGCCGACGCTCTTTGCTGATGCAGGTCTTGAGCGCTGATGAACACCTCGGTCCACCTTGTGTGGGCACCAGCTGGGCTGCCGCGGTCCCGTCTCTTCCCTCTCCTTTCCTTCCTTTATTGGGAGGGACACGAGTGTGCACCCGGCGTTACACTACCACATGGGAACATGTCTCTGTGCTCGCCACCCACATTCTTGCTCTTGAAGTAGCTGGAAAGATCAAAGCCTTTCAAACAAAGAGGAACGCTCAGTCTTCTGAGGTGGCTTCGGCCTCCACATGACCCAGTGCATGCCCAACCTCCTTTTTGTGGTGGTGTGATGGTGGGGTGACAGTCTCAGCTCTGCCACCCCTGAGAGACTTGGGAGACAGCGTCCCCTCAGAGCTTCTAGTTCACTCATCTGTGCAATGGGATAAATTGTGAGGGCCCGAATATATTATGTGAAGTGTGTGTGCAAGTGTGTAGAGCCTGACAACCTAGGGCAATGTGTGTGTGTGTATGCGTGAGTGTGTATGAGTGTGTGTATGTGTGAGAAAGTGTGTGTATGTGTGTGAGTGAGTATGTATATGTGTCAGTGTGTATATGTGTGTGAGTGTATGTGTGTGTATATGTATATATGTGTATGTGCATATCTGTGTGTGTGCATGCATATATTTGTGTGTACATCCATTTCCCAGGATTCCCTGTGAGTGCAGAGCCCTGACTATACAGAGCTGCTTTCAGACTAAGCCTGGCCAATGCCTCAGCCCCACAGGGTCCTCTTCATATCCATGTGGGACCTGGATTTGTGAACTCACTGCTGTACACAGATGTGAACCCTGCCCTGGGAGGAAACACTTTCCCGCTTGCCTCATCCTTGGGAGTCCCCTGTTTCCCTTTCCTGGCCATGCCAGTGACTTCTTAAGGTGGGTAGGCACAGACCTCATACTCCAAGGGGCAATCATCTGGTGCCACTGTGCCTGTGGCGCTTATGTTCATAGGGCTAGCCTAACATGGGTCCCCAGAAGGCTGGACGAGCCCAAAGCAAAAGTCTGCTATGCTCACAATACTTCATCTGTGAAACCTGAAACAGATCCCATTGCCTTAATCTCTGGAGAGAGGTCCAGATCAGCTGACAGTGCTGCATGGAAGTTCCTTCTAAAGTCTCTGGAAGCAATGGCTGAACACAGATGGGTACCACCCACATCACACCTTCCCGCTGTACCATGGATGGAACTGTGCATCTTTAAGAGGTTGAGTCTCCTCAGTGGGAAAAGCTGTGGGGGAGTCATAGCCACTGTGAGCCCCGGCAGAGGCTCACAGGAAGCCGCCAGGAAACGCAGACAGCGGGCTAAACTTTCACTCAGACGTAAAACATGACTGGAAATTTGCTTTAGGAATACAGATGTATTAGTTACTTTAATTGCCGCCTGGACCCAATACGTGACAAAAAACAATCTGAGAGCTTGTTTTGGCTCACAGTATGAGGGGATCCAGTCCGTCACAGCAGCAGGGCCCTGACGCAGCTGGTCAGAGAGAGATGAATGCTGATGCCTGGCTCACGTTCTCTAGTCCCTGGCAAGGTCCTGACCACGGTTAGGCTGGGCCTTCCCACCTCCATAGACTACTCTAGAAAGTACCACACAGGCGTGACAACAAAGGTTAGCCATGGCAGTGTGTGTGTGTGTGTGTGTGTGTGTGTGTGTGTGTGTGTGTAGTAGCCTCATGATGGGAGAAACGGTGACACACAGGCTGACGTGGTAGCTGAGAGTCCTTCATCTGAATCTGAAGGCAGCAGGGAGAGAGAGACACGGGTGGGCCTGGCTTGAGCTTTTGAGACCCCCAAAGCCACCCACCCCCCAGTAACACACTTCTTACCCCAACAAGGGGTATTCGCTAATGACCAAGCATTCAAATGGCTCCTGGGCCGGGGGGGGGGGGGGGGGGGGGCATTCCTTTTCAAACTGCCACACACTCCTTAAACTCACATCTTAAATCAGGCCGAGGGGGAAACCAGACAAGCAGGTGGGACAAAAGGAGGGGCTGATTTTGAATAACAATACTGGGCTGCAGAGACAGCTCAGTGGGCCAAGCGATTGCTTTGAAAGCACAGAGACCTGAGTTCCATCCTAGAACCCACATTAAAGAGGGGGACATGGTGGCACCTGCTTGTATTCTCCAACCTGGGGAGAGGCAGGAAGGTCTCTCTCAGGTTCACAGGTGAGCCAGCCTAGCTTCCTTGGTGAGTCCCAGGCCAGTAAGGAACCATTCCTCAAAACACAAGGTGGACCAGACGTGATGGTGCATTATCTGTAAACCTGACACTCAGGAGACAGAGACAGGTGGGTCTCTGTGAGTTCAAGGCCAGCCTGGTCTACGTAGCAAGTTCTAGGCCAGCTAAAGCTGCATTAAACAGACCATACCTCAAAAGTCCACGACAAAACAAACAAACAAACAAACAACAAAAAAAAACCAAGATGGTGCCTGAGGAATAATGGCCAAGCTGACATGTATGTACCTGCACATGTATGACACCCATACAAACACACAAAAGAATAAGAATGTCATTAACGACACTGGGTTTGGAGATGAAGTATGCCAAGGGGGCATCTTAGGCCCTAAACTATGTGAATTTCTTGGGACCACAAAGTGAAGTCCAGACTCACAGGCTTAGGATGGCTGATGTTCATCATTAGGGTCATGGGGGCTAATTGGCGGCTCCAACCAGTTGGTTCCTTCCTGAGATCTCTCAGGAGGATCGTTTTGTACCACCCCAGTTTCTGGCAGTTGTCAAATGGCTTTGGTGCCCTGAGTGTTGTAATATATAAATATAGAGGAATTCCACCCAACAGATCCAGTATGAAAAGATTTATTGTGGGGGAAACAGGAAGAGGAGAGAAATTAGAGGGTACCCATGACAGTCACACAGAGACGGACAGAGAGAAAAACCGGGAGAGAGAGAGAGAGAGAGAGAGAGAGAGAGAGAGAGAGAGAGAGAG
>OU015745.1:142616215-142644659 GCA_907169655.1 Acomys percivali | reverse complement strand
GAGAGAGAGAGAGAGAGAGAGAGAGAGAGAGAGAGAGAGAGAGAGAGCGCACACTGAAGCACCTGCTCCAACAAGGCTGCACCTCCCCAAACATTGCTATCAAGTGGGGACCAAATTTTCAAATGGGGGGGGACATTTCCCTTTTGAACTACCTCAGCTAGTTTTTTGTTTTGTCTTGTTTTTGTTTTTAATGTTGCCGCGACAAAAAGGAACTTAGAGAAGTGGGGTCTACACTGCGGGAAAGTCAAGGTGGTAGGACTCTGAAGCAGCTGGTTGTAATACCTTTGTAGTCAAAAGCAGACGAGTTAATGTGCAATGAATTAATGCTTGGGTGCTTCCTGCTTCCAGATCCCTCTCTGTGCTTATTTATATACTCAAGGACACAAGCCCAGGGGATGGTGCGCCCACAGTGGGCAAGTCTCTCCACCTCCACTAAGGCCACGGAGAGAATTCCCTAGAGAAATGCTCATAAGCCGAGTGCGGCTAGCCAAGCCTGCCCTGAGACTCTCTTCTCAGGTGACTTGGGTTGGGTCAGGTTGACAGCTAACACCACCCATCCCAGCTGCTCAGTCCACGGTCTGGTCTTTGAGCTACTTGTCAGAGTGCCTCCACTCCTAACCATGGCGCTGGTGTCAGTACTCTGCTGTTGGGGTTTATCTTGTTAAATCTAGTTCACAGAGCCATATTTTCCTTCTCCCCACATTGGGTGTTTTCGTTTTTGTTTTTTCAAGACAGGGTCTCTCTGTGTAGCCTTGGCTGTCCTGGACTCCCTTTGTAGACCAGGCTGGCCTCGAACTCACAGTGATCCGCATGCCTCTGCCTCCCGAGTACTACGATTATAGGCATGCGCTACCACGCCTGGCCTCAAATTGGGTGTTTTGAAAGCGGCTCAGTTTCTCCTCAGTTACTGCAGAGGCAGCAGAAGACCTGACCTAGGGTCGTGGAAACTGAGCTCTGTCAGTCAAGCCACCACACAAGCCTCTTGGGGAGCACTGGGGGTGCTGAGGACCAGCACGGCAGAGCCAGTGGCGTTCCAGCAGAGCCTAGTGACGGTGATGAGGCAGGGAAGGGAAGGAAGAGAAGGCTGCCTGTGACAGGAGGCAGGGGCAGAGCCCCACCATGCAGGAGCAACAGAGGAACAGCGGGCCATCCCCCTTCACTTCCTGCCCCCCCAGGTTCTGATTGAGAGGATGTTCCTTCCCTGAGACTCCCAATCCCAAGATGCCCAGTGTGTGTGAGCAGCAGGTCTTCCCAGCCCCCAGGCTCCTGTTCGGAAGGAAGGGGACATGAGGAGATGTGAGAGGTCTAGAAAAGCATGCCCAACCCCTGTGGTACCTGTCATTGTTACAGTTTGGGACTGGAATTGTCCCCTGTGTACTGAAGGCCTTGCTAATCTGAACACTTAGTCCTCAGCCTATTGTGCAACTGGGAGGTGACAAAACCTTTAGAAAGTGGGTTGTGGTGGGAGGCAGCCAGGCTATTAGGGCCCTTGAAGGGGTTATTGGAGTGCCGGCCCCTTCTGCTTCTGTTCATATTATGGGTATGAGCGAGCTTCCTGGCTTTGCTCTGTCACACTTTGCTTGCAGGATGTGCTTGCTACCTTACTCTGGGTCATGGGCTGACACCTCTGGAACATGGGCCAAAATAATCCTTTTTGTTTTAGAAGATGACGTACCACAGAGCATCTGTTACAGAAATAGGAAACTGCTTCACTCCCTAGGAAAAACAGATAACGAATTTATGTTCTGTCGTGTTTCTCCCCGAAGAGAAACCTCATCGTCCCACAGTAAACGTCCAGGTAGAGCCGAGGAGAGGACTCGGTAGAAACGATTGCGCTACAGCTGTGAGGGCCCAAGTTTAATTTCCAGCACCTACATTAAGGTTAGGTGTGTGTGACAGAGCATGTCCATGACTCCAGCACAGAAGACGGAAAGAGTGGAGGGCTCTGTGGATTTGCTCACAGTGTATGGAACTGAGGAAGAGTTCTGCCATTGACTTCTGAAATAAACACACACACACACACGCACGTGCACACACACACACATCCATGCACATAAACCACATGTACATGCTCACATGCATATATACCCACACGCTAAGGCACGAGAGGTGTCTGGGGAGACCTACCACAGACCTACAGCACTGCTTGCTGTGCAGACTGTGGCCCTGGCTTGCCTTATGCCTGGTTTGCTAAGATCTCTTCTGTTTGTCCTTAAGCATGATTGTCTTGAGGACAGGTTTTTCTTAACCTCAAGCATATACAAGTTTGGTTTTTGTTTGAAAATATCCCTTCTAGGATGGCTGATGACACCGGCCATTCAATGACTAGGCAATTCCTTTGTTTCCTCTTGGACTTTCCACCATCTCCCATGTGTGTTTCAATCTCAAAGTCCCCCCTCCCCCATACTTAAATCTTGCTCTCCCCACCCAAACTCCCCTCCCCCCCGAGAGCCCCCTCCCCTCCCCCCAGACGCCCGCTCCCCCACACTCAGATCCCCTCCCCCACACCCATGTTCCCTCCCCCACACCCATGTCCCCTCCCCCACACCCACATCCCACTCCCCCTCCATCCAACACCACTGCAGTAGGAAGTGGTCTTGTGTGATTTCTGTTGCTGTGATACACACCTTGATGAAACACAGTGAAGCTGAGGAAGGCTTTATTTGGCTCATCTTTCCAGGTTATAGCCCATCATACAAGGGAACCCCACGTGCACAGGAACGTGACCCAGCTAGTAAAGCCCCAGAAACGGTATCCATGTGGTAACACCATGATGAAGAGCAGAGAGAGAACTAATACAGCCAGCTTTCTCTACTCTCAGACACTCCAAGACCCAAGCTCAGGAAATGGTACGGTACCCACTGTGTGCCGAATCTTCCCACATCAATTAAGGCGATCAGTACAGTGCCCACAGGCCATCCAAAACTAAACAACCACCACACAGGTCTTTGTTAGTCCTTCCCTCGCCAACCTGAGGAACAACAGCTTTAGAAGCCCAGTGTCTGCTGACGTCTTGGATTCTTGAAGGAGACAGACAGATGTTGACACCTGAACAAGTCTGTCAGTGAGGGACAGGGCTCTTCTGTTCTCATGGTTAGTGAGTCACCTTGGTACACCTCAAGTGTTCTGAGTGCCACATTCTCTGAGATACTGATGGGCTCAGTAAACCATCCCTGTGAGAAGGGTAGCCCACATGGAAGCCAACATGGGTGAGAGAGCCTTGGAAATTTCCTTCAGCCGTCTTCACACGGTCAACCCTTGGGCATATGTGGTTCCTGGTCTCGTCTTAAGATGACACTAGTCACACTGAGTCAGGACGCTTATTAGTGACCTCATTTTACCTTGATCACCTCACTCAATACAGCCGTGTTCTGAAGCAGTGTACATAAGGCCTTTAATATATGGGGTCTTGTAACAACTATGTACTGACTTCAACGACACATGGCAGGGCTTTGAATTCACTTTGGAAGTGTTGGAGTTTGAATCCAAGGTCCCCCACATGCTACATGTTCGCTCTACCATGGAACTACATCTCAGTCCCTAAGGCTGTTTAAAATGTAATTCAGGAACGTCATGGTCAGGTATAAAGGGACAGATTCAAAAGTGAATTCACAATTCTAGAGAGTGCTTACGGCCTTGAACCGTGGGCCCAGTCACAAGGGCGTGGAGGACCTTTTGGCACAGTCGAGGCCCCCTGGGTGAGGCAATGTGTCTGCCCACTGTGTTAACTCAAGGAGTGTCCTTCAGACACACAACAGTTTATACCTCACTTCCTGGTGAGGCCACATGGACTCATAGCTCATCTGTGGACTGACATAAAAACCCATGTGCTTTCCAGTGAGTAACCAAAGGGAGGGCATCTTAATGTTGAGAGGAAAGAGGCCAGCTTTATTGTGGGTCTTTCTGTGTGTTGTGTGTATGCAGGTTCATGAGCGTGCAGGCATACATAGGCCAAGGCACGTGTTGGGAGGACAGGGGACAAGGTCAGGTGTGGTTCCTCACTTTTCACTTTGTTTGACGCAGGGTCTCTTGACCACCGATGTGTAGGCCAGGCTAGCTGGGCTGTGAGTTGCAGATTGTCTGCCTTGGAACACTGGGATTCAGATGTACGCTGTCACTTCCGGCTTTGTGTGCGCTGGGGACTTGAACTCTGGTCCTCATGCTCGTCCAGCAAGCTCTCTATCCACTAAGACATCTCTCCTGTTTGCCTCTCCCCCTTTTTCTGGAATAAAATCCTTTCTTTTTAAGACCAAGATTCTTCTTTTCTGTCTATCACTGTCTTGGGTCTTCCGAGGCCGTGATGTGTCCACATGACACCAACCGCTCCCCTGCCCTGCAGTTAGATGCCAGGGGCACTTCCTCCTGGTGATGATAATCAAGGTCTCTTGAAGTTGCCAGGATCCCCCTGGGGCAAGATTATTTCCCATTGAGGGTGCTATCATGAAATGCAGTAGCCCCCATGTAACGTGGATATGGTCTAAGAACCTGGAGGCGGATGCATGAATCCGAGGCCAGCACTGATGTCTGCTCAGTTGAACTGATACCCAAGCTGGTTGCTAAGTGACTAGCAGGTGGATTGCTAATGAAGTGTAGACACACAAGATAAAAGGGTGGCTCATTCCTAGGGTGGGATGTGGCAGGACGGCACAAGTCTTCATACCCTATTCAGAAAAACCTCCCAGCTTAAAGCTTATGAAGCGTTTCTAGAATATTCCATGTAATATTTTCTGGCTACATCTGGCCCCAGGCAACTGAAGCCAAAACTGCAGATAAGGGAGAGCTATGGTCACAGAGACAAGCTGTGGGACAGGCTGGATCCGGGGTTCTGTTTCCTTCCTGATGACTCTGGGGTCTGTCAGTGATGTGTGACAGGATGCATAAGGCAGATGGAGGGGTGACACATGCATGGGGGGGGGCGCCAGCCCCACAGGTGGAATTTCTCAGAATGTCACAGGCACTTCCGACCTTCAGACCTTCTAAGTTATTCAGGGCCACCCTTAGATCCCAGAGGAAAGCATACGGTACCCCAGGGGCACAGGGACACCATCTGCACACCTCCACCACAGCGCTGGCCTTGAGGAGCCCTGCATGCGCCTGCAGACCACTGCTTCTTGAGCACCTCAGAGCTGCCCTGCCTCGGGGGGGGGGGGCCCTTGTGCTCCCAGGGCCCTCTAGGAGCAGCAGAATTAGAAAGTGGAGAAGGAGGGGGAACAGATGTCTGAGCTGGCAGCTTGTGTTTCTTTACAGTCAGGGGCACTCTGAAGGGCTGGCGGGCCCTTCACAGCAGCCAGCGCAAGGGCCACCCACATATGGGCCAGCCCCAGCAGGGTTCACCATTCCTATTTTTATGCAGAACTTCAGGTTGCTTGCCTTTCATGACCACAAGATGTAAACTCACTGGGGTTTCCAGTAAAACCTTGTCCTTTCCGCAGCCCCCCCCCCCAGGGTACAGGACAAAGAGGTGGGGTACAGGCTCAGCAGAGCACAGTGGGCGTTGACTGTCCCAAGTAAGCCTAGGCCCCCTCTGAACTTAAAGAAAACCGAGGCTGGCTGGAGAGCGTGCTTGGCCACCTCTTGACTCACGCGGCAGGGGTCCAGTTATCCTCCTGAACTGGTTTTGAGTGCAGTGTTTCTTCTTCTCCTGTGAGGTCTTCCCGATGCATCCTCCCGCAGGCTGGCGGCGGTGGGCTTTTCTGTTTTCTTTCCTCTTTTGCTCTCAGGGAAGTGTACACTTGGAGGGACGTGCAGGGAAGAGAGGTAAAGCCAGTGGGGCTGAGCGGACGTCCTTCCAAATGTACTCCGGTGGACATGGAATCGTCTGCTCAGGGATAAAATGCACACATTTTATTTGTAAAGTTTACCTGATAATTTGTTCTACGTTTGATGAGTCAATGTTCCATGACCCCTACATTACCAAAATCCATCTGGTGAGCAGTAAAGAGAAAAACCTGGTGTTCTGGACACACTGTGTTTACAAGGTTCCGACAGACAGTCAAGGCTATTTCTGGAGCACTGTGGCTGTTTCTCCTGCTCTATATGGCCTTTCACACGCAGCTCTGAAACATGTAATGCACCCTACATGGGAAGCCTTAAAAACACGTATAAAATGAGAATATACATCCCAGCTTCAGTGACATGGAAGATCTCAGAGGTCTTTATTCTGACTGCTTTATTTCATATTAAAGTCTCCAACAGGAGAGCACCCATCTTGGGTTGGGGTTCAGTGCAGCCTCTGTTCGTGAGCAGGCACTCATAAAGTCTTATTGTGAGCAACGTTGCTATGTAGGAGTTACCACACAAATAAAACTTTTTTAGAAACCAGGGCTTCCCACACAGTTAACTGTGCAGGTTTAGACCCAGGGATGGCTTTGATGGCCCAGCTGGGGCTGTGCTGCTTTGAAAACCCTCTCGGTGAGAGGTTTCGCACGTCAGAACAAAGCGGAGGTGTGTAAACTTGGGAAATGGCCACAATAACTTCACACAAGTCTCCAAGCCCTCAGGTCCTATGGTTGAGATCTGCCCCGCCCCCTGAGGTCTGCCCCGCCCCCTGAGGTCTGCCCCACCCCCTGAGATCATCCTCGTCCTCAGGGCAGACGGTAGCATCTGTCCCCTGCTGACTGTCCATTGCATGGGCCATCAGAGAAGACCACTCTGCCCCATTGGACCTGGACTAGTCTCTGATAAAGTGGACAGGCCTGAGCAATGACGCCTTTGAAGAGTGAGTCACTCGATCATTTCTGGAAAAGCGGCATTGCCAAGATGAAAAAGAAACAGAAGCCTGGGGCCACTGGTAATTCTCAATCTCTGCTCCTGGAGAAAACAAGGTTTATTGTGGTAAAATCTGCATATCGTAAAATTGCCCATTGCAACCATTTTTGGGGGTTCATTTAAAAGACACCAAGCACGTTCTCGTGGAGGTACAGCCACGTCCACCACACAGCGCTGATCTCTCTCACGTGTCCTCAATTCAATCTCCTCATTAAATAGCCCCCGCCCCAGCCTACTTTGTGAACCAGGCAACGCCAGGGAGCTCTCACTACTGGACACCCCACCCCCCACCTCAGGACCTGTCACTTCATGGCTGGCTCGATGCTTTTCAAACTTTCTGCAGGTTTGTCTGTACATGCAAATGTCAGGGTTTTGTTTTTTCTCTTTGAGGATGAAGAGCACCCCACGGCTGCTTATTTACCCCTCACTCGCCTGACATTTGGGTGAAAACCAAAACTTCTTGTTCTAGCGTGCACGTGTGCGTGCACACGCACGCGCGCGCACGCGCACACACACACACACACAGGTGACATGTTTTCTAAAGGACACTGCGATCGACTTTACTGATTACTTTTCAATCTCTTTAATCCTGTGTTAAAAATAGACAGTGAAATGTAAAGCAAGTGGTAAGCAGCGTGTATTTAAATAATACTAAATATGTAAACAGAAGTGTCACTCCTAACCCCCTCCCCCCGTAGAGTTATTTTTCTTCTGTTTTGTTCTAGAAGAATATGTAGGGTACAAAGCCTACATTTCAAAAATAGGATCTCTGGAGCTAATCATCTTAACGGGGTAGCGTAAATGCCAGCCCAACGCCTGTGAGTCATTTCTTGGATTCTAAAAGGAGTGCATTTCAGACAGGAGTCTTTTTTTTTTTTTTTTTCCCCTTCTGTCTTTGAGGTTTGTTTTAAGAAGTGCCAGAAGCAAAGGCAAAATCATAAAATGCTTGGAGCCTCACACAGATCCAGAGGCAGCCCTGAAGCCAGCAGGCGAGGCAGACCTTGGCTGGGCGGTCCCCTCCTGCAGTTGGCAGGTCACCTCTGCCCTCTCAGCGGCATCTTGATCCTGTGAAGTCTCCTTTTGATTTAAGAAAGCACCAAGGCGGCCTGGAGAGAGGGATCAGTAGTTACTCACATCGGCTGTTCTTCTGGAGGAGCTGGGTTGGAGTCGCAGCACCCCCAAAACGACCCACAGCCATCTGTAACTCCAGTCACGGGGGGCATCCTCTTCTGGCCTCCATGGGTACCGCACACGTGTGCTGCACAGACATGCATACGAACAACATACCTGAATCCATAAAGTGAACCATGAAAATCACTACGTGAGGAGGGTGTGGTGAGGAGGAGGAGTGCATGGGAGGAAACAGGGTTTCAGAGCCTATAGAAAGCCAGGGCCGTCTTTGGATGCCGGTCTCCCTGAGTGGCCCTGTGTCCATTTGGCTTTTGCCCTTCGAGTCACTGGCCGAAGCGCGGAGCAGGCATCTTCATGGAGCCATCTGTCAGTGACGGCAGCCATGTTGGCTGCTCTCAGGAGAGCTGTTGCTAGCTGAGCTAGCAGTAGTTTCTTCTACCCGGAGGCCCTGTGTCCGTGGTATCCAGCCCTCCTGTCCTGCTGCACCCTCGGGGCCTCCTTCCCTCCTGGAGGTCTGAATGGCATCCAAATCTGTCCCTTGTGTGTAAAACCATGACAGTACCAAGGTCTTGGCTTGTCTGTTCTCACCCCCTATTCCTGAGGGACAAATCGACCAATCCCAGGTCTACACCGTCACAAAGAGCCCTCAGCTAAGGAGGACCCACCCAGGGCCCTGGAGCTTTACCCAGCAAGCTCGCTGTGGTGGCTCCACAGCACAGGGGCAGGTGTGATGTTGATGACCTGGAGACCTACAAACCAATAGGAGGAGGCAGTGGATTGGCTAGTGACAAATAGGTAAATCTCAGGGATTTCATGTCACGGGACCCTCCAGAAGGTGGATAAAGGATGGGACACTTTCCAAATGCTTGTAGTCACTTAGACCCCTGATCGAGAAGCAACTCCTTGGAGCAGTGCTCTCCGAATACACTTACACGAACCCTGGTTTACACACCTGGCAGCGATCCAATGGCACTAACGCAGAGCGTGTCCTCGGGTCTTCGCTGTGTGTCAGGGAGCACATGTCAAAAGCATCTTGATCAAACTTCCCTGGGAATTGGAATAAGTTCCTATTTTCTGTCCACCTGCGGGGTCCACATTCTCCCCACACTCTGTAAGGCCGGGCTTGGTCCTGACCCTTTGGGAGAGGGAAAAGGAAAGAAGGAATGTCTCAGGAAGGGAGAACTGTGTCAAGGCTTGAGCAAAGGATAATAGGACCTGGTTGGTCTAATCTCACCCACAGACCCCAAATCTCTCAGCCAGCGAAGGGTGGCCAGGGAAAGCAAGCCCCAAACAGTCACGATGATCCTTCTGTGGGGTTGTTAACAGCAAGGTGGGCTGAGTTGGGAAGCTCAGCTTTCCACCCACAGCCCCAGGCTTAAGGTGCGCGGAGCCTCCAGGGGATAGAGGCATTCCTCAGCCCCCCACCCCCCACCCCAGCTCTCTGTAGCAAATTAGTATATCGACCAGCACCCTCATCCTGCTCAGGGGGCCCAGTGATGAGCACCCAGGAGGCTGTGTGTGTGACACCTTGGGAGAGCCTTTCGTGTCTCCACACTTTTTCCACCAGAAGCAGCTAAGTCACTGCAGAAACTCAGGGCCGCCTTTGACATCAACCGGTGAAGTGCCGAAGGGACTTAACAAACTCCACACCTGACAAACAGTCCCCGATGAACAGAAGTGACGAGGGCTTTGATCCGCCTGACAACAGCTCCCCAGTCTCAGCTGAGAACCAGGCTCTATTTGTTTTTGTTCTGTGCTTTCCCCTTAAGTCCTCAGGTCTTGAAAGCACTGAAGTTTTCTGGGAAGTTCTGTTAGTGCTGTGGCTGCTGCTGGTGCTGCAGTCTGCCAAGAGGACTCTGGAACCCATGGCCTGCCATCTGGGAAATGACAATTGTACCTCAGGGCAACAATTTGTGTATGGCCCAGGTTTTTCTGCTTTACTTTTGTGTGCGCATGGTGTAACTCTGTGTGTGTGTCCCTGTGGGTGTACATGTATGCACATGCGTGCGGAGGCCATAGGACAATCTTTAGTGGCATCCCTCAGAAGCTCTGCACTGTGTGCTTTTGAGTCAGGGTCTCTCACTGGGATCCAGGACTTGCTGGTTAGACTGCCCAGCTGGTTAGCACGTCCCAGGGACCCTCTTGTCTCTGACTTCCCAGCACTGGGATCAGACCCAGATCTCCTGCTTACAGAGCAAACACTCGACTTGCTGGTCTCTTTCTCTAGCCCACATGCTTAAGTTCTCTTCTCTCTCTCTCTCTCTCTCTCTCTCTCTCTCTCTCTCTCTCTCCTTTCCTTCCTTCCTCTCCCCTCCCCTTCCTCTTTCTCTTGAGGCACAGTCTCATTATGTCGTTTCGGCTTGCCTGGAACTTGCTATATAGACCAGGCTGGCCTTGAACTCACAGAGATCTGCCTGCCTCTTCCTCCCAAATGCTAGGGTTAAAGGCACCTGTCACCATGCTCAGCTACTAATTTCTTAAAATCAGAATAGGAACAAATAAAACACCAGGGAGGCTCCGGGAGGAGACGTGGGGGAGCACGGTGGCCTAGTCCTCCCTTCACTGGCCTCTCTCACTTCTGACTGTGGTGGAAGTCCAGGACTCTAGCGCAGCCAGCCAAGCCACCAGTGTGGGTTTTCCACTCTGAGATCTTCAACTTCCAGGGTCAGGCCTTCGGGGTCAGAGAGGTCAGAGGTCAGAGGAGAGCCACATCCCTTGTCCAGGAAGTTGACTTTTTTCAGCCACAGATACTTCCCCAAAACAAATTTGCTTTGTAATTCAGAAATAGCTGGCAAAAGAAATCAAGCAATATAGAAAAGTCCCGTCAGGGTGAACGAGACGCTCCCGAGCTTCCCATCCTCCGGCCCTCGTCTCCCCTCACAGAAGAACTGCTGGAGATGGACGCCAGATGGACTCTTCAACTTGAGTGTGGTGTGGCCTTCTTCATGAGGCTCAGGAATCCACCTTCATTTCTAAACTACCCACCCACCCGCCACCTTAGCGGGGACTCTGTGCCCAGAGAAACGCGCATCAGCCGCTCCGTGTTTGCACCGCTTTGGTGACGTAGCTGGTGGGTACCAAGTTCAAATGATAAGTCTGTGTCTGTTGCTGCTTCTTAAACTGTCTGAGCGCCCTGGCATGTGCAGCCATCTGAGGGAAGCTGCGTCCTCACAGTGGGCACGGAGCCCACATCAGTCAGTGGTCCCCAATCTCCCCCTGAAGCCAGACGTGTCTGTCCTTCCTCTGACCAAGAAAGCTAATTTAGGACTGTGGTGCCCAGTCTGACCCTTCTGCAGCAGTCCTGAGGTGTGGGCTTGGAAGGGCCTGGAATGTGTGTCCTCCACAGGTGACAGAGACGAAGGTGACCTGAGAAACGTGTTCTTGGTGGGTGTTCTCAGCAGGTGGCGTGGGACGGTGGCCCCAGACTGAGCCGTGATGGCGCTGGTGCAGGATGGCGTTCCAGGCTGTTGCTTCAGCAGGTGGGCCTCTCACATCCATGTATCACAGGCCTGGCCGCCTGGCCGGAAGCCGAGGGCACTTGTGCTGAGACAGCAGAAAGCTGGGGAGACGCTGGCCTCTCTCACTTCCACAGAAAGACAGGGTGTCTTAGGGTTGGCTCTGCTTTCCATTCCTCCTATTCCTGTAGGTAACACGGCCTTGTCTTTCCCTTCCCTTCCCACCTAGCTCTGACCACTGACCACACCCTCTCCTCCTCTCTCCCTTTCCTCCCATCACCCTCCATTTCTTCCCTTCATTAGCCCCAGTCTCTGACTAAACTACCTACATGACCAAAGCACAGATTTGAGTGCCCTCACAGGCAGACATTGTGTTGGTTAGCACCCCAAGTAAAATAACCAATAAATATTTGATTTTTTTTTTTTTTTGAGGCACATATAGTTGATTCTGGAAGGAAAAAAATTCCAGGGCTATGAGAAGGATTGACTCAGGCCAAAATCTCAAGGGTCACATATCATTTGTTTGTTTGTTTGTTTTTTGAAACAGGGTTTCTCTGTGTTACCCTTGGCTGTCCTGGACTCACTTTGTAGACCAGGCTGGCCTCACAGTGATCCACCTGTCTCTGCCTCCCGAGGGCTGGGATTAAAGGTGTGCGCCACCACCTCCCGGCGTGATCACATTTCATTTGATGGTCACAGGCTCCTTGGGAAGGATTTTGCTATGGGGACACTGACCTCTAAAAGGGGGGCTACTTCAACGGGCAGGCAGACAAAGAGTGAGGGTTTAAACTCCTGAGCTCTTGGTGGTACAGCGGCTGCTAAGGTTTACAAACACTGTCCCTGGCTTCTGACAACAGTAGTAACCGTGTCCAAGGTTGGTTTGGTTGCTCGAAATACATGTTTACATTTTGCCAACACAGCCCTCCCACTCAGCAGGCTGAAGTTCTTCATTCATTTCACGCAGGAACAGGGAGTCCTGGAAAACAGAGTCATGGAAGATGGCTTAGTTAGTAAAGTGTGAACATAAGGACCCGAGTTCAAAGACCAGCTTGCAGGGAAAAGACAGGCGCGGCTTCTCTTCCTCTTCCTACACCAGGGAGGAGGAGCAAGCCCCAGGTCACAGTGAGACGCCATGTCTCAGAACACAGGGTAGATGGCACCAAGTTTGCCCTCTGGCTGCCACACAATACACATGCACACACAGGAACACCCATCTGTACATGCTTAGAGCACACATGCACACACAGGAAGACATGCGGGCACATACATAGAGCACACGTCCCTGCCTTCCCATGGCACATGCAAGCACATACATGAATGCATGTACACACACACACACACACACACACACACACACACACACACACACACACACACACACACTGAACTATCTGCCTGAAAGTGGTTTTAGTTAAAAAGGATGCTTTTAGAAGAGCTGGAGCCATGTGAGGTTTCTCCTGAGGAGCCTACAGCAGAGTCTTCAGCGCTCCCGACGCCTCCGCACGGCCCGCGCCTCTGTTGCTAGGCATCTTGACCTGCGTGTACTCATGCAGCAGAGCCGAGCAGCCAGGCCCAGCCCTGAAGGAGGCTGCTGCATGCATCTGTGATGCGTTTGGATTTGAGGTGGACAGCTCTTGTCGATGTCGGCATCCTGGGTGGGAGCGGTGGGTTACAGAACTGTTCTGCCAATAGTGACCTTGTTTTAGTTAAGCCCTGGCCAGGCAAGGGGGCAGGCATAGTGGTGGCAGTAGGGGACCTGCTTGGCTCGGCATTCAGGGAAAAACAGCATGCACAGAGCTCTCCCTGAAGCGCTTCCTTGGGAGCAGGGTGGCCTCCTTCTTGCTGCAGCAACGGGCCAGCATCTCCCTGGCTGTTAAAAGCACACAGAGCCCTGCATGGAGGAAGAGGTGCATCCCCATGAGGCGCTGTGAGGCCCGGCCTGGGATGAGGTGTGCTGCTGGGTGACCATGAGTCACTCCTGTGAGTAGGAAGGGGCTGCACTAGACCCGGCTCCCCATTTTGCCAATACAGGGTGGAGGGTGGAGGAGGCCACGGCTCAGCCTCTCCTCACAGAGGCCAGGCACCAGCCAGCCCGCAGCACCCTGTCACCTGCCTCCTTGTCTCTGTGCCCTCTTTTTGGCCCCTGCAGAGCTGGTTCTAGGCTTCTGACCTGACTTCCTTGAGATGGAGCAGGGTTTTTTGGGCTGGGTCACTTGGGACAGGAAGCCAGGCCCTGTTGCCTGAGATCAGCCTGGGCTGGACGACCTGCCGCTGCTGTTTTCACCTGTGACAGGGAGAGTGCAGGAGACGTAATTAGCCTGCGTTTGCTGAGTGAAGGCCGGCTCGTTATAGTGATAACCATGGCTGCTCTGTGCTCAGTGCTTTTCTTTCCTTCTAAGAGGCCAGACTTTACCAGCTCCTCACTCACAGGGGTGAGACCACCAGTGGGGGCAGAGAGACAGGGAGGAGGGCGGGAGACAGAGGGGTGTGCTCTGAGGTGTGTGTGTAGGTGGTGTGGTATGTGTGTGTGTGGTATGTGAGGGGTGTAGTATGTGGTGTTTGGGTGTGGTCTGTAGGTTGTATAATGTGGTACATGTGTGGTATATACGTGTGTTGTGTAGTACGGGTGGTATATGGTGTATGTGTGTGTGTGTATGGTCTGTGGGTTGTGTAATGTGGTACATGTGTGGTATATGTGGTGTGGTGTGGTATGGCATGGGTGGTGTGTGTATGTGTGCTGTATATGTGTGTATTGTGTGGTATGTGTGTTGTGTGTTGTGTTGTGTGTGGTCTGTGGTGTGTGTAGTGTGGTACATGTATAGTATATGTATGTGTGTTGTGTGGTTACGGGTGTTGTGTGTAGTGTGTATGTGTGTGTGTGTGGTCTGTGGTGTGTGTGGTGTGGTTCGTGTGTGGTATGTGTATGTGTGTTGTGTGGTACAAGTGGTATGTGGTGTGGGTGGTGTGTGGTATGGTAAGGGTGTTATGTGTATATGTGTGTACTCTTAAGAGGGTATATTGTGTCTGCTGTGTGGACCTGGGCTATACTACCATGGTGGCTGTGAGGAGAGGGACAGAAGCCCTTCCTAGGTGCTGGCTCTGGTGGCAGCAGCGAACTTTTGTTCTGAGAACACCACCCACACACGGAGCTGTGCTGCCAGGAGCCGTGCTGCCAGGAGCCTTCCGCCCACACAGGATCAGTCAGGCTGACATGAAAGCAGCGAGCTTCCATCTGACTCCGGGATTGAAGTGTCTTTTTTTTCCTTCCTCTGGAGCAGCATGAGTTGCCTCTCCTCTTTGTTGGGATTCCTGGAAAACCTCACCTCTCCTCTCCTCCCATGCGCTTGCCTCTGCCCCCCCTTGCCCCATCCCCCTAGAGCTGAGCCCCTTACCATCTGATGCCTGGACTGGCTGTTGCCACTCAGTGCTCTGTAAGGCACCACACCGATGGGCAGAGGCAAGCCTGCACCGCCTGCAGATGAGGGGCTGACCGGAAGTGACCGGAAATGCTCCTCCATACCGACAAGGAGCAGGTGTCCTGAGCTGAGCAGGACCCTCTCTCTTCCAGGGCAGAGCAGGCCCACTCACACCATTCTCTGGGTTTGGGGCCACATAGTGACACTCCCACCTGAGCTTCAGATAGAGCAAACAGAGAGGTGGGTGCACAGGCTGGCAACCCAGGGGGGCACTAGGCTGTAAAAAAGCATTGGTGGAGGCAGTGTGTGAGAGGGGGACCTACACACTTCTGCATCTGTGTGTGGGCTGGGAGCGAGGGGGCAAGCTTAACCCGCCCCCCTTCATTATGGCCTGCCCATCTCCTTCCCTGGCTACCAACAGCAAGGTGTTTGTTTGTGTTTTTAAATTAAGGTGAGGCCCTGGGTACCAAATCTGTTATCTTCCCACATTAAGATGTCACTGACATCCCATAATGCCACCCTGAGCATCTTAAGGCATACATACAATCCAGTGGTTTGAAAAATTCACACTGTTGTGAAATTCGCCACCTAATTTCAGAACACTTCTAGTTCCAGAATAAGCTCTGTATGTGTGAGCACTCACATCTGCCACCTCCACCCCGGGCTCTGGACGCCACTGAGCGCTCTGAGCGGCTCACAGACCTGCCTCATGGTCGTCCATTCGCTTCCGGCTTCTGTGCCGTGGCCTGCACTCCACTGAGCTCTGCTCCGTCTCAGGTTTAATAACTAGTTCACCCTGTGGCTAAGATGCTTTTTCATTTTGCCTTTTTTTCTCACCAGCAGTGGATGGCTGTGGCCTTTAAGTGTCCTTGCTGTGCAAGATCCACCTCTTTTCTTCTTCCTCCCATGAGCTGTGGACTCCCGGCAGTGTGCTGGAAGTTTCCCAGCTGTGTAAATCCCCGAGGGGCACCTGGGTGCTGGCTTATCTGGACTATGGCGTTTGCTACGAATAGTTGTGGCCTCCCAGCAGCCTTTTGCTTCATCTAAGCTCTGGTTTCTCTGTCTACCAAATGAAGGGTTTGGTTCGTATGGTCTCTAAAGCTGTAAATGTGGTGGCACAGGCTTGCAGTCACAGCTCTCAGGAGGCTGAGGCAGGAATGTCCTGAGTTCGAGGCCAGGGTAGGTCCCGTAGCCAGACCTGTCTTAACTTCCTTTCTGCTCAAAAAGCAACGAGCAAGCGAATCTGTGTTGCAGAGTAAAGTGAACTGCAGACCGACGGGGCTAGATTCTTCCATACCCCCAACCATGGTCTAATCTGTTGCCCTAACAGGAAACTGTTGAATGACAGGGAAGCAATAGCAGGCCATCTTAGAAAGGTAACAGCAGCAGAGACAAAGTCTAGCATTTAGCTCCCAAGCCCAGGCAGGAAGGAGGTGTCCAGACGGCACAGTTTATAAGGGTTCTGGTTGCTGCAAACCTGGCTCCTACATGCATCGGCATGGGACGGACTGCAGACATAGCCCTTGGGGCTTCAGAACACTGAGGTGAGGATGGCGTGTGGCTCCCCAAGTGGCCTCCACACTGGGCGCGTTATTCTGTCAATAAAAAGCCTGAAGGAGGAGGGATGGCACAGAGAGATGTTCCAGAACCATCCATGTGGTGTCCAGGAGTGCTTAGGCTCTGCTCTGTGCAAGACAAGACAGGGATTGCCGGCCACAATGGGAGTTGACACTCACAGACATTCCCATGTGGGGAGCAAAGAGCTGAGGGACAGCGGTGGGGGTGGGGTGGGCAGGGGGGTTAGGAGAATGGAGA
This sequence comes from Acomys percivali, assembly GCA_907169655.1. NCBI lineage: Eukaryota > Metazoa > Chordata > Mammalia > Rodentia > Muridae > Acomys > Acomys percivali. The sequence continues at coordinate 142,628,074 of OU015745.1, read as the reverse complement.
GAGGTCTTTAACAGAGGTTAAGGATCCGGGTGGTGACGGGGAGACCCAGCCAAGGCTTCAAGGATCCTCTCTGTCTGTGGCTGGAACCCATGAGCTTAGGTTGGGTGTGGCAGGGAGGAGAAAGGCAAGGCCAAACCCTGAGGAATCCGAAGCACTTGGGGTCCAGCTTCCTTGGGGCTTACTAGGTGGGTGGCCTGCAGGGGCGGGGCGTCTGCAGTATGCAAATGTAAGGCTCAGGGGATAAATTAATTTCTGAGGCAATAGGGCATTAGTCTGAGGCAATGGGCTTCCTGAAGGTCCGCCTAAGCTCTCGCTTGAATCAGATAGGGTGATTCACGCAATTTGAAGACTCTTTCTCCCTGACACACCAGGCTGGTGTGAGGCACAGGGCTGGGCTTTGCCTGGAATTGGTGTAGCTGGTTAAAAGTACGTTGTCTTTTACACCCTAAGAATTGTGGGAGGAGGCCAGGGCAGGCTGTGGCTGGTCGCTGGTCCCGGGACCCTTTGGCCGTTTTTCTACCCCAGATGCCTGGGACTTCCTTCTCCAAGAAGGATCTGTGTGGGTCTGTGTGTGTGTTGTGTGTGGGCCTGTGTTTCTGTGGTGTGTGGGTCTGTGTGTGTGTGGTGTGTGTGGGTCTGTGTGTGTGTGGTGTGTGGGTCTGTGTGTGGGTCTGTGTGTGGGTCTGTGTGTGTGTGGTGTGTGTGGGTCTGTTGCCATTGCTTCTGATAGAGATGGACACAGCATTGGCAAGGTCCCTGGTCACTTCCTACAGATCCTGATGGGCTGGGGGCCACAGGAAGCCAGACAGTACATCCCACAACGATGGTCATACTTTATAGAGAGATGTTCCTAGGGAGAGCCACCGGACACAGAGGCTGTTAGGTGACCACAGCTGGGTGATGTATTACTCTTATTCCCAATAGTCTCGGACAGGCCTGAGCTTTTCAGGGAGGCTTATCCTGAGATACCAGTCCTTGTAAGACTCATGTGTCATGCCTCCCGTCCTGCCTGTAGGCCCAGAGTGGCCTGGCCTTGCAGGAGAGGAGCCAAGACACTGGAGCGATGACGCATTCCCCATGCCGTGTACCCTGCACTTAGGAAATGAAAGCAGACCAGGGAGGAATCCTCCCGCCCCCCAGCACACCTCGCCCAATCTCAAAGGCTGACTCAGCCCGTGCCCGCCCTCCCGCCAGCCACGCTGCTGGTAGCTGTGGCTCTCGAGGCAGGTGTGGGTCGCTGAGGGAGCTTGTTGGCACAGCCCGCTCTTGCTGCCCTTGGCGTAGTTGATAGGATCAGCACCACCGCTGGACACTGGGCTGGCACTGGAGGAGCCAGACCCCCCCCCCCCACAGCCCACTGTTGCCACAGAGACCAAGTCTAGGTCACTCTGGATGACTCCAAGTGTCGCAGCTCCCATGCGTCCAGTGCATAGATCCTGCTACTGACCGCACTGCCTTCCGGTCTCATTTGGATCAGATATGATTACTCAGGGAGATCTTCGTGGCCCTCAAGGTGCAGGTCCTTGGGGGCCTTGTTTCAGTGGCTACTGAGAGCCCCTGAGACTGGTGAGTGGGTTGGAGACCTGAAAATCACTCTGGAGATGTGACTAGGCCACAAACGTGGGTCCGCCACTAGGGTCTGTTGGGAACATCATCTCCACTTTACTGTGTCCCAGGACTTTTTTGGTTTGTTTGTTTGGTTGGTTTTGTTTGTTTGTTGTTGTTTGTTTTTGTTTTTGGAGACAGGGTTTCTCTGTGTAGCCTTGGCTGTCCTGTACTCGTTTAGTAGACCAGGCTGGCCTCAAACTTACAGAGATCCACCTGCCCTGCCTCCCAAGTGCTGGGATTAAGGCGTGCATCATCACCACCCAGCGTCCCGGGTCTTTCCATCCTCACTCTGGGTAGCAGCTCCCCCCTTCCCACGACTCTGAGCCTCCTCTGGAGACAGGAGAAACCCAGAGCTCGGACATGTGGCTGGGCCAGGGCCAAGACCAGAACAGACCCAGACAAGGGGTCAGCTGGGGAATTTTCCTGTTAGAGTTTGGAAACGATTGCTAAGCTTTTTCTTGTCATGGGCGTTTCTGAAGATCTGAAGATCAAGTGCTCTTATTCCAGTGCACGGCAAACAGAGGGACACACACATCTACACTTACACACATGTGCACGCACACACACATACACACATGTGCACGTGCATATGCATGCACGCACACATGCACACACATGCACACAATGCATTCGTGCATGTGCATGCACACACATATACACACATGCATACGCATGCACACATATATACATGCACACACATATGTATGCACGCACACGCACAACACTCATGTGTGCACACAGGCACACACACGTGCACAATGCACACACGTGAGCACACATGTGTGCACACACATGCTCTTGTCTTGCTAATGATGGCAGCATGTAGAGAGAAGGGCTTGGTCTCCAAACTTGTATGGTCTCTGAGGGCCACTGTGCACCTCTGATCCCTGGGACAATTTCCTGACTTCACCGTGGCCGCCTCCTACATGTATAGTGAGAGAATCATGTCTGGGTTTGGCATGGGGGTAGAACAGACTGTTGACTAATTCACATATGGGCTCACGTGTCCAGCTGTCCTGGGTGCAGATCCCACAGAGCGCACGGGTCTGCCTTAGGCGCATTTCTACACTGGTGCAGAGCAGACATCCTCATGGCTTCCCTGCCGTGTCTGCTGAGTCACTGTGACCGCATCACAGACTTTTCTGTGTCCACGTGTGGCTCGGATTCCATCGGCGAACCCCCATGTTCCTTCTCGAAACCAGAGAGGCCGCTCTGGGCCTTTGTTAGACCCCAGAATCGCTGCCGGGCTTAGCACGGGCCTTGGTTTCTTTTCATGGATCTTTGTTTACTTTATTTTATTTACTTATTTTTGGTTTTTGAGATGCTGTCATTAGCCGAGGTTGCCCGATTTTCTGATCATCTTGTGTCTGTATCTTAAGTGATACAAGGACAGGAGAGAGACGCTAAGCCTGGCTCCCTCTCAGATGTTTGGAATAGGACAGTATGGGTTCCCAGCTGTGTGTGTGCATGTGTGTATGTTGTGTGTGTGAGTGCACGTGTGCGATGTGTGCATGTTATGCAGGTGTGTGTGCGTGTATGTGCATGTGTACGTGTGTGTATGTGCATGTTTTGTGTATATGTGTGTGTGCATGTGCATGTTATACAGGTGCATGTGTGTGCATATAATGCAGGTACAGGTGTGCATGTATGTGTGTGTGTGTGTGTATGTGTAGGGATCTGTGTATTGTTCTTTTTCAAGAGCCATCTGGCTTAAAAAATTATAGCCAGCTCTCTCTAAGCCCCCCCTGTCTCTCTCTGGGGTACCCTTTCCCCTTTTCCTTCTCCCCCATGCTCATTTAATAAACTCCATATAACATTTAAAAATTACATACATTTGTGGGTTTTTTGGGAGGTATGCACATGCCAAGTACATAATGTGAAGGCCAGCGACAACTTGCAGGCGTGGTCTCTCTTCTTCCGTGTAGGATCCTAAGCTAGGCTGGCTGGGCAGGGGGTCCCAAGCATCCTGCTGTCCACAGTTCCCCAGCTGTGGGAGCATGCGCGTCTACCGCTACGCCCAGCTTTCCACACGGATTCCAGGAACTGAACTCAGACACTCAAGCGTGCGTGGCAAGCCCTTCACTCACTGAGTTGTCTCTGTGACCCCCTCGCTTCATCATCTTCTCAGTTTTCACTGCATCCCTGTTGCCTGTTGCTGATGTCTGACTTGACAAGCCAGCTGCTCTTGTCAGGGACCCTCCACCTGAGACTCAGACAGGACACAGTGCCCGCTCCAGCTCCCACAGAGGCAGCTTGAGGGTCCTGATCTGCTGTCCCTTTGTCCGTACCGTCTGCTATGCTGGCCCAACCCCAGGAAGGAACGCCAAACCTTGGGGTGGGTGGGTGGGGGGCTGTCAGGGTTGGGAGGCTGCTTTACTGAGGAAATGCTGGGAGCTCCTGAAGGCAGCCAGGTGAGGGCTGTGGGGGCCTCGCTGCCATTGGCCTGGAGACAGACACGCAAGGCTGGCTCGGTGACAAAATGGCAGCTGTGAGAGCGTTGGCCCGGTTGTGCCTGTGCTGACAGCAGAGCCCTGAAGCACAGCTGGTGACGTGCGCTGGTGCGCCTGGCTGTTTACTGGGCTGGTTTTCAACAACTTCAATTCCAGTAAGGGCTGGGAACGGACCACAGCACCCTCCTTACAGCGTGTCCCGCCCCAGGCAACATGTGGGCCGAGAAAGGGCAAGTCCCTGAAGGTGGCTAGAGGGCGGTTAGGTAAACCTCGTGATGGGAAGAGCTTGGGGTGGCTATGTCTGTGTGAGCTCTGCCCAACCAGACGAGACCTCGGCCTAGGGTTAGGAACTGTCCCAGGTTGCTGTTTTCTTGGGTGACACATCCAAGCCTTGTTGTCTCACGTCTCAGGTACCCTGCTTACACTAAACATCATCTGTGGATTCCTCCGGGAGACGTGCTGGTATCCCCCTGCCTCCGTCTTCTCTTGTACCTGTGACTTTTGCGTCCCGGCAACCTCTTATCTTCCGTGACAGGGCACGCCAGAGCTGTGGGCACTGTCAGGTATGTGGTAGCCGACCTCGAGGGTGCGTAGAGGCTCTCACGGATCTTCTCTAGAACTCATAACTATAAAAGGCCACCGGATCTCTTCCTGACGTCTGAGGAAGTCACGGAAACCCATCGGCAGTTTGATTTCCCCACTGGAGTGAGGGAGAGTGATGGTGACCGCGCTGGCCAGCGTCAATTGCACTACCTGTCCCACAGGTGTGAGGCCTTTCTCGGTGCCTCGGCTCATTAGGAGCCTCCTGGCAGGCAGTCATGGGAAGCAGAGAAGGTCAGGGTCGCCCACAAGATGTTGGCCTGGAAACTGACACTTAGTTTGTTCAAGGGGCACACGGGCATTGTGTGGGGCAGAGGCGAGACCAGAGTGTAACTTGTGGTGCTAACACAGATTCCTTCCAAAGCCAGATAATAGAGGTTGGAGTTAAAGGTGTGTGGTTTGTTGCCCTACCCTTTATGTGGCCGCCTAGAGGCAATACACTCAAGCAAGAGCCGTGTTTCCTGAGGGAGAGAGCCGTCAGTCCACAGTGCCAGGCCTCAGAACAGAATAGCCCCCTTACACGCCCTCTTCCAAGACTCCTTCACCAACTGCTGCCTGATGGAGCGGGGTAGGGGAGAAAGGAGATTTATGAAGAAACATCTACTCACAGAGGCCCAGAGGCCCATAGTCAGGCCAGGCCAGGACCCACAGGAGCCGGTGGGACCATCCCAGTCTGGGTGGATGGTATGAGTTCTGCTCCGTGGTGTGGGTTCAGCTTGTGGCCAGCCAGTCCTCACCCTCCTCTGCTTCTTCTGTTTGTGCCCCCAGAGGGTCACGTGAGACTCAGCTATTCTGTTCAGGTCAGCAAACGCAAAGATAATCTCTTCTGGAAAATGTCTCAGACCTGCCAAGAGGCGGTACTCAACTGAACATCTGGACTCCCATGATTTTATCAGGATGACTTGTTAGATGAACCATCGAATTTATGCTTTCCTTATGCAGAGGGTACAGAGATGGTTAGATAAAGTTCCTGACTAAAGTCCCTGAGGCATTACACATGGAAAGGTGTGGAACACACACACACACACACACACACACACAAACACATACACACACATGAACGACACTGAGGACAGACAGCTTCAGGAAGCTGGGGAAAGTGAGTTACAACATGGACAAGAACATGGGCCCATGGGCAGGAGAGATGGCTCAGAGGTTAAGAGCACTTCCTGCTCTTCCAAAGGTCCTGAGTTCAATTCCCAGCAACCACGTGGTGGCTTGCAACCATCTATAATGAAATCTGGTGCCTTTTTCTGGTGTGCAAGTGTACATGCAGACAAAACATTGTATACATAAGAAATTAAAAAAAAAAAAAAAAAGAACGTGGGCACGAAGTCCTGCATAGAGTGTCGGAAGCCGTGTGAAGAATGCTCATGTCTGCAGTGCCTGGCAGCTCTCGTGAGTTCAGTAGAAACCCCCAAAAGCTTAGCTGGAGTCCTTACCCTGGCGCCTGTGAGTGTAGCCTGGTTTAGAAATGGCACTTTGGAAATTCAAGTTGCACTGAAGCCGTGCGACAGGAGAGTGACATTCACTGCACCATGGCTGGAGGTGGGGGACATAAACGCAGAGGATGGGGATCATTCCGGCAGCGCAAGCAGATTGGATTCATGCAGCTGCCGAAGGGAAGAAATGCTAGAAACTGATGACAGCCCCCAGGGACAAGGAGGGAGGCAGTGAGGAAGAAGCCAGCCTCACGCACAGCCTCCAGAACTGCAGCAGGGGTGACAGTTGTGTTGGGCTGCCTGCTTGGACAGTAGACTTTTCTTTCATATTTACTTTGTGTGTGTGTGTGTGTGTGTGTGTGTGTGAACATGTGTGTGCAAGCATGTGTGCACATATGTGTGCATATACATACATACATACATGTATGTAACATATAGTGTGTGCATGTGTTTATGTGTATGTATGTGTATGTATGTGTGCATGTGCATGCATGTGTGTACATGTGTGTGCTCACACACGTGTTTGGCTTCTCATCTCCTGCACGCTTCCATTCTACCTTCTACCATGAGCTGACTCAGCAAGACTTCCCCTGACTCAGGCTTCTGCTGCCTTGGGCCTCTTAGCCACCTGAACTGTAAGAATTTTTTTCTGTACAAATATGATCTATGATTTAAAAAAAAAAAGACAAGACTGTCTGATCTATCTGGTGGCTTCCCATCCTACCAGCCAAGGCAGGCATCCTGGTGCGCACGCCTTTAATACCGGCAGTCAAGAGGCAGAGGCAGGTGGATCGCTGTGAGTTCGAGACCAGCCTGGTCTACAAAGTGAGTCCAGGACAGCCAGGGCTACATAGAGAGACCCTGTCTCAAAAAACAAAAACAAAAAACCAAAAGCCAGATATCCATCTTGCCACCAGTCTTCCTCCCTCTGCTGACCTCTGACCCGTCCAGGTGTTGAGGTGGTGGGGGAAGGGCACAGGTTTCCTCTCTCCTGTTGATGTCTGGGTCCCCTTGAGCTAGCCGCCTCCTCTGGACCCTCCTCCAAGCCAGTGATACACATTCTGATTTGTCAACCTTCACTCACTGACAACTCACCGATGTCTCTTGAGTGGATGGAAACTGGGCCGCACGGCCAGCGCTCACACTCTCCCTGTGTCCCGAGTGTGGCCTGGGGAAGGCTACAGTCCCGCGTGAGATGCTGAGAATCTATCTGAGTCCTTCTCTAAGAGGATACGGAGGCATAGCGTAGACTGTGCTGGGGGGCAGGCTGCATGCTGCGAGCAGTTGGCCAGCACAAGTCTGACCCCCTGTGCTTTTGCCCTTTTTCTTTTGTTTTTGTCTGGATTTAAGGGGGAGAAAGAACATGAAGTTGGGTAGGGAGGGAACAGGCGATCTGGGAGAGTTGGGGGAATGGGAAGGAGTATCGTAATTATATATATACTGTATGAGATTCTCACAAAATATCTTCTAATGGAACAGATTAGGAAGAGCTCTTTGCTTATTAAAGGTGTCTGTGACCAACAGGGCAAGTAGGCGACACACAGGAACAGCAGCCATGTGAGCAGGTGCGGGGGGGCATCCAGGGCTGTGTACACAGGCGCCTCCGTTCTCTCTTGCGCACATGTGTAACAGGACCCGGGGAGGCTAGAGGCTGCCAGGACAAGTCCCATCAAGCAAGCTACAGGATCCCTTCCCGGATGCTGCTGGCATAGGGGCACCCACCGGCCTCCTCCCTAACACGTAGGCAGCTTTATCTCAGGTCTTGTTTTGGCTTAGAAATCTTTTAATCTCTCAGGATGGTTGGAGTGGATCAGCCTCTATTTTTAATCTTGGATGGAGAAGACGTGAATCAGACTGGGCCAAACTCCGTCGGGCTTGCAGAGGCCTGTCACGGAGCACTGCATTCCTTGTAGCTGCAAGCGTGTATTAAGGGCAGACAGAGAGACGGAATGAAAACACAGACGGGAGAGAGCCTGCTACAGATGGCAGGGACCTGGTACACAGGAGGCAAATGTCTGCTGGAAAGGAACGCTTCTCTCCCTGGCCGCACTGTAGAGTGTGGTTGTTGGAGGCTATGGCACCGAGAGGCTGGGGGAGGGGGTTGGCTAAAGACAAGGGAACTTTCTAGGCACTCTGCAGGTTTGAAAGCCTCTGTTTTCCTGTCCTTACAGGTGGCTCCCTGCATATGCCTGCCCTGTGGGTCCTGGGGGTGGAGTGGGGGGACTTACAAAGCCTCTGGTCCCTTCCTTGTGTTCTCCTCACACTTGGGGACACTTTCAAGCTTTTGCTGAGGTGGGAATTTGGACTATCCTGATGTTTTAGTCAAGGGGCTGCAGAGTAACTGGTCCTCATGGAGCTTGTGTAATTCTAGTGATCAGTCAACTGACCATGTGATTTCTGTACTGAGGGCTGGAATCAGGATGTAGGGGGGGTGGAAAGGCAGTGTCCTGCATGGTGACCCTAGATATTTGGAGCAGTGTGGAGAGCAACCCACTATGGCTCTAGGTGTGCTGAGAGGAATGGGCTCAAGAGAGGAGTTAGCCGAGTTCTCACTAGACACCATCCTCCCGGGCTCTCTCCGTGGCTTGCACAGCTCTGCAGGCTGTACTGAGGCCATGGCTCTTCCGCCTGCTGTGCCTGCGCTCTGCCTGCAGGATCTGCTCAGCGCTGGCCATGTCTGAGTTGGTAACGAAGATCAAGAAGTCCCAGGACCCGAGGATGCACGGCAGAGGTCTAAGAAGGGCAAAGGCTGGAGAAGCCAACATCTCTGCCCCAGCAGCCCAAGAGGAAGGGTCTCCTGCCAGGAGGCTTTGCCATTCTATCCAGATGTTAGCTGACGATGAGGCTGGCCCACATTGCAGAGGGCCACTGGTGTTACTCAGTTGACCAAATCGCCCTCGCAGACGTGTTCAGTCTGTATCTTGGTCAGATTAACACATGAACACATGACCTCAGAGTGGATCTGGCTGGCTGGAGATTCCTGCCTAAACCGAGAACAACTGTCTTACTGACGACCTAAGGGATCCCGGGATACCGGAATCATCAGCAGGGCTCATAGCAATCATCAGATAGTCTTGTGGATGGCACTAGTCAGAAGGTCATGAGAAGAGAACAGAGGAGACAAAAATAAAACACAAAGCAACAGGTGGCAGAGGAGCCGTGCTAACAGCCCCAGCGATACACGGTGACTCACAAAGAAAACCTTCACCTTCCCCAGGAACACTTGACCCGCTGCTGCGTGGCCCACCCTCTGTGTGAGGCCAGTAGTACATCCGGTGTTCCCCACCACCACCATGCACACGCACACTTACATGCACACACACACACACACGCACATGTACGTGCACACGCACACTTACACGCACACACAGATATACACACACACACACACACACACCTCGTCACCAGTTTCCAAGTTCCCATTACAGATCAGCTCTCCACTGTCACACGAGCTAACCCAGGGCCAAATGAAGGGCACAACCTTCACTCACTTGATTTTTCAGGCTTTTGTTTGGAGTCTAAGTTAAAGGAAAGAAAGGGCCTCCCAGGGTGCATTTGTTGTATTTCCTCATGGTGTTGACTGGGTGTGTGCTGCACTGTAGGAAGGGAAGTGGACGGAGAAAGAGGTGCCACAGGGAGGCTGTAGCCACCGCTGTTCATAGAAACCACTAGATGGGAAACTAGGGTCAAGACTGATTTCTAAGCTATCTTCTAGTGTGGTCATCATAGTAGCCTTTCTGGGACATTCATTTTAGGTTTTGATGGTCAAAACACTGTTCATTAATATTTCCCGAGTGGAAGGTTGTATAGGTGGAAGGAAAAAAAAAAAAAACCGAAGAGAGATACGCACAATGGTAACGGTACAGTCACTGGTTAACTTAGCTAGAGGCGTAGAAAAAGGTGACACTTTTGTTTGTTTGTTTGGTTTTGATTTTGGTTTTCTGAGACAGGGTCTCTCTGTGTAGCCTTGGCTGTCCTGGACTCTATTTGTAGACCAGGCTGGCCTTGAACTCACAGAGATCTGCCTGCCTCTGCCTCCCGAGTGCTGGGATTAAAGGCGTGGACCACCACGCCCGGTTTAAGGCGATGCGTTTCTGTGATAAATATTTACTAAATCTATTATTTTACGGGCAACGTTCTAGGGCCACAAAGAAATCGGTGAATAAAATAAAGACTAGCACAGTGGATAGTTACTTTGCTGCAGGGGGAGTGGGCAGGAGAGACGAAGTAAAATGGTATAAGGCCCAAGGTTAGCTCTTGAGGCATTTAAAGGAAAGGAGTGGGCAAAGGCAAAGATCTTTTTAAAGAGAGATTTACTTCTGCTTTATGTGTGTAAGTGTTTGCCTGCGTGTGTGCATGTGCACCACATGTGTGCCTGGTGCTCACAGAGGCCAAGTGAGGGCATCAGATCCCCTGGGACTGAAGTTACAGACAGTTGTGAGCTGCCATGTGGGTGCTGGAAACCAAGACGGGGTCCTCTGCGAGAGCAGCTGGTCCTCTGAACCGCTGAGCATCTCTGCTGCTTCTCCCATGTACGTCTAAGGGCAGGGGTAACTGCAAGGTTGCCAGTGTGGTTGGAGCCTCAAGGGAGGGGGAAGAAGTGAAGTCTGGGGTGGAGCAGGGCTAGTGCCACACTCTGGGATCCGGTGGGAAGGGGACTGGAAAGGTGGTCTCAAACTTGCGCAAAAACACCTAAGGAGCACATTGGTGCTTGGATTGTGGAATGCCTGAGTGACTCAGCGATTTTCCCAGGGGAGGAGACTGCTGTCACTCACAGTCTACCCACCTCTGTGACCCCGCCCCCATTCCAGCCCCAAATGTCTCCATGCCGTCCTCAACATGAGTACTCATCAGGGCTCTCCTGACCGCGTCACCTCCAGGGTTTCCCTGACTGTGTGACCTCCATGCTACCTCTCAGTTCCACCATATTAAGGTCCATCTGCAGCATTTGAATCTGGGGAAGCCCTAACGGGGGAGCCCTAACACTTAGCTCTTGGTGATGTGCAAATATCTCTAAGGTAATTGCATGTTCTTATCCTGAGCAGCATTCTGGAAGAAATATGGTAGAATTCCAAGGCTCTGAAGGGACATGCTAGTTAATCTTCATTGTCACGTTGTCTAGATTTAGGGTCACCTAGGAGATGGGTGAGTCATACCTCTGGGTGCCTTGTGAAGGGTTTTCCACGAAGAAATAACCTATCATGAATGTGGGCAGCACCGTCCCGTGGGCGGGGCTTGGAAAGACAAGAGTGAGAGGAAAACAATCTCTGCATTCTACTTTTACTGTTTCCTGCCTGGTAGGAAATGCTCTCTCTGCCTTGATGCACTGGACCCTCTAAAAACGTGAGCTAAAATAGATACTTCCTCCTTTTAATTTGTCCTATCAAACACATCTGTTAGAATGATAAAAGCAACCAATCTAAGAAATGTGTCTCAGTGTAGAAATGAGGGTCCCAGCAGAGATGTTTGAAGTCACCCTCACCTGTCTGGGGCCATATTGCCCCAGGATGGATGCGTGCCCTGGTTCAGCTAGTTTACTGTGCTGAAGGTGAGAGTCCAGTCTCATTTTAAGCCTAATTTAAAACATCTCCTGCACTTCTAATATTCTATCTCATGTGGTAATTAAATTTTGGATGTGGAGTCCCCCAGCATTTGTAAACTAGCACATAGAGGCCTGTGATGCGGGTCCTCTCAGGCTTCAGTCTGAGTCTCAGATGCTGTGACCAGAGCTTGCTTCCTTCTCCGCAGAGCAATGGTGT